>PVLA01000913.1:0-372612 GCA_004027455.1 Hydrochoerus hydrochaeris | reverse complement strand
ATCTAGTGAATCTTGTCATCTCAAGTGCAGTTGCCTATACTCTCATACTTGATACTATCAATCATAACAGCTTTGAATAAAATCCATCAATACAAAACAGCAATCCAACATACCAGATTTGATCACAATCAGTCATGGTAAAACAGTGTAGGTTTTACAGAGCCTTAGATTGACTTAATAGGAAACTAAGGATGATTACCGTACTATATCCTGTTATTTTCGGGATTACCGTTTGTACCTTCAAATCTATTACAGGTAGAATGACTGGAACAGAATATAATACATCTAAGCAGAGTAGTGTGAGTAATGTGGGTTTTAAATCCTGGTTCACTATTAACAATATAATGTATCAAGGCCATCTATGTTAGAGTTTCTAGATATCCTTCTCTGCCTCGTTTCTGCTATGCTGTTTTTTTGCCTGTTTGTCTAGTTTTCTCCTTCATTCCACTGCCTGCTCCACTCATTGAGGCCTTTCTGCCACTGTTCCTAAAATCCTGGTATTTTTTTCTCTCTCTCTAGAATGTCCTACAGTATTCTCTGTAGGGTTGGATTGGTGGTCACAAACTCCCCCAGTTTGTCATGGAAGCATCTTGTTTCTCCATTAATTTCTAGTGACAGCTTTGCAAGGTACATCAATCTGGGCTGGAGGTTATTTTCTTTCAGGGTTTGGAATATTTCACTCCAAGCTCTTCTTGATCTGATGGTCTGTGTCGAGAAGTCAACCATGATCCTGATGGGCTTACCTTTATACGTAATCTGTTTCTTTTCACTGACGGCTTTTAATATTCTGTTTTTATATTGAATTTCTGGTATCTTAATTATTATATGCCTGGGTGTAGCTCTGTTTTGGTTGTAGGTGGCTGGAGTTCGGTATGCCTCACATAACCGAATGTCATTTTCTTTTCCCATGCTTGGGAAGTTTTCCTTAACTATTTCCGTGAATTGCCTTTGTAATTCACCTGTTTGTAATCCTGCTTCTTCATTCACATTTCTTATTCTTAAATTGTAGATTCTCTTGTCATCTACCCTTTGTATTGTTACTGCCTGTTTCCTTGTTATTTTTAAGACATCTTTCCTTTCATGATCACACATTGCAAATTTGTCTTCAAGTTTTGATACTCTGTCCTTATTTTCTTTTATGGCATTTTGCCAGCCTTCAATGGAGTTTTCAATTTCCTGGTAGTCTCTTCGAATCTGCTTCATGTATTCTATATTTTCTTTATATTCTTTATCAAATGTTTCTCTCCTTTTTTGTGTTCCTCCCTTCTTCCATCTATATCTTCCTGAGAGATGCTCCCTGAGAGCATTGCTTTTATTACTCTACTCATATCTTGCTTTACCTGATTTAATATTTCAGTTTTGAGCTTTTCTACAAGGTCCAAAAGATATGTTTTAATGTCCATTGAAGCCATGTCTGCTGTTGTGTGTTTGCTGCCCTCAGTCTCCCTTGTTTTTCCCTCTCCTAGATCAGTGCTCTCAGGGTTCTGGGCCGGGGGTATCCTCCTGCCTCTCTCTCCTGTCAGGGTCCTGGCTTCCTCCACACAGATTACAGTGCAGGTTCTAGTCCCCTTCCCTGTTGGCCACGTTTCCTCCGAAGCATGCTGGCAAGGGACCTCTGCCCTCTCCTGACTGCTCTTATCACTGAGGTGCAAGCAGAGGCTGCCTATGCCTGCCCCTCCCCACTGGGCCAACCAAATTGCAGAGGCCTTCCCCTGGTTAGTGCTTGCTAGACACAGGGAATTGATTTGAGACAGCTCATTGGGTCCCGGCCAGGGACGCAGCCCAGTCCAAGCAAATCCCACGAATCTGCTTTGGGGAGGGAAGAACCAACTGAAGTCACTGTTGCTCCCAGTGTAGGCTCCTCCTGCCTGATTCCAACATGTCACCCATTTGATTGTGCCCTTCCCGTGGGGGGGGTCCCAATCCCAGCACTGACCATGGATTAATGAAGGTCCCTTTGTCTGCTCCGCTTTCTGTTGGGTTCACCAACCCCCGACTTCAGCGCTGCTGTGCTTCCCGTGAGTGGCAGCGGGAATGAGTTTGGGTGGCTCTGGGTAGCAACTTGGTGGGTTGCCACAAACAAATGCGCTGTGTCCTGTCATTTCTAGCTGTTTCAGTTGTAGTCCCAATGTATTTGATGAGCTTTTTTTACTTTTTAATTTCTTCCTGTGTCAAGAGGATCCATCTCCCTCTGTCTGGGTCTCTCCAGGGTGTTTTATTCTGTCCTATGAGTTATTTCTACCAGGAGGCTCTGTATTTTGTTGCTCACTGATCGGCCATCTTGTCTTCTTCCCCTGTTTCCTTTTAAGACATCCTATACACCTGGTTTTCTTCCTGCCTTACTGACTTATCTCTTTAAATACTCTTTCCTGAGATTTTTCTTTTCTTTCCATTTTCCTTATAGTTATAATACTTGGGATTAACTTCTGTATACCTTTGTTTCTCTCACTTCTGTGACATATGAGGTATATGGATACAAATATGATCACTTTTGCATCTAACAGTCTAACCGAAGGGCTTTCCCAGAACAAAGGCTATTGTGAATAACCACCCTTTCAAAAATTTTAGCTGAAAGTTTCATGAAACCCTCTATCTTCATTTATTTGCAGATGAGGTGCTAATGCTGAGCCTAGGCTCATTGCTGCAAATTTCTCAAGTTCTGCTTGCTTTTGGTTATTTGCTGTGAGCACTAAAAATCCTGAGATTCTAAATGTACCCATTTTCCTGCAAATAACTCAAATTTAGTCCTTTACTAAAAAGTACTACTCCATTGTGTCTATCTAGCATATTTTTTAAAGTCCATTTTATTAGTGGACCTATTGGCCATTTTTGATTTAATTATTATGAGTTGTGCTGCTATAAACATGAGTATACATATTTTACAGTAATGTGAAGTCTTTTAACTCTTTTTGAAGGTATATAGAGGAAAAACTGCTGGCTTAGATGAAATTCCTATTTCTGTGGTTTTCAGAAACTTCTATTGGGATATTCATAACGGTTACCCTAGTTTGTGGTCTCATCAAGAAGGCTCTTCCGGATATCCCCACAGCCTCAGCAGAATTGTTTGTGTGTTTTTTTGTTTGTTTCTTCATGACAGCTATTCTTTCTGGAATAAAATGGAATCTCAGTGTTGTTTTAAGTTGTATTTCTGTAATTGTCAAAAATGTTGAATATTTTTCATTTGTGTGTCTTCTTTTTGAAGTGTCATCTAATTTTAATTGCTTATTTTTAACTGAATCTTTTATTTTGGAGGTTTAATTTTTGAGTTTTCTCTTACACATATTCTAGATACTAGCCCTATATTCAAGAAGAGGTGGGCAAAAATTGTTTTCCAATTCTATGGGCTGTCCTTTTTCTCTGCTGGTTATTTCCATTGCTTTACAGAACTCTTTTAATTTGGTGTTCCATTTTTTTGATTCTTTGCATTATTTCTTATAAAATTGATATCCCATTCAAAAAGTCCTTGCCTATACCTATTGCTTTAACAGTTTTCCCTATTTTATTTTCTAGCAGATTGTTTCTATTTTAATACGGTAATGCTTTGGTTCATGAACACTTCTGTCTGTAAATAATTTAGTTGACAGTGTTCAGAAAAATTTTGCATTTACTCATGAATTCCACATTGGGTGAGAACAGGACTTGGAACACCTTTCTGTGGCAAAAGAAATGTGGCCATCTCCCCTAAAATCAAGGATCCAGGTAAGTTTGTGAACCAACATGCCACTGTATTTTGGTCTTTGATCTATTTCAATTTCATTTCAGAACCTGGTGAGAAACATGGATCTCGATGCAGTCTTTTCAGCATGCAGATAACCAGTGTTCCTAGCATTCTTTGCAGAGGGTCTTTTCCCTAGTATATGTTTTTGGCATTTTTGTCAATGATAAGACATCTGAGTGTGCCTGGGATTGTTTTTGCATCCACTCATCTATTGAACAGCTTGACTGTTTTTGTGTTAATAATTTGCAGGGGTTGTCACAGTAATTTTGTAATCCAAATCCATAATATTAAACTAGAAGATATGTATTGGGCCAGTATTGCACCCGAGTGGCGTCTCACTTGCTTCGCATGCAAGAAGTCCTGAGTTCAGCACAAATCACCACAAAAGCATTGTGCGTGATGAAGGGCAAGGAGAGATAGAGGTGTTATATTTAAATATTCTTTTTTCTTAATAGATAAATGTCTTTTTTAAAATTATATTATTTTTTAGTATTAATTAAATTTGACATTGTACAGAATGTATGATTTCTACGAGTCTACTTTGGCAACTTAACCCTGTGTTAATGAAGAGAACACTTGGGGACTTTGGAGTGTTGACTTATAATATTGTGGAACTTGGATTTTTCTTTTAATTATTTTCTTATACTTGAGTTTCTAAAACAACTTTAGTTTAAGAACTATGTATTGAAATATGTGTTAATAAAGCACTGTGAGAGTACGTATGTTCAGAATGAAGAAGTGAGTTTATAAATTAAATCAAACTGGAAAAACTCTGATGATGATTGAAGCTAAGCTGTGAGAATATGACAGTTCATTACACCATTTCTCTCCTTAGTAATATGTTTTAAATTCACATTAATATGCAGTTACAGAGAAAAACACGTATTAGAAGCTTTGAAAGTATTTGTTAACCACACAAAGAAACAAACTGTTGTGAAATGAATTGCCTAAATATGTGCTGCAAGCAGTCATAATGTGTCATTTAAATGTTGATGATACTCTAAAATTTTGGGGACTACTTCAGTTCAAAGTAAATTTTGTTTTGACAATGTTTAGCTAATGTACAGAATATACAAATTTAGACTGCACATGACAAAAAGAGAGCCCCACCAGGGCTCACAAAAGAGCAAATACATATAGATTGAAAATGTCCTGGTATTAAGATAGGAAGTAAAATACCTTTAGGAGCTGCAAAGTTAATATACAAGAGTGAATTCTGAAATAAAACATACATTACCAAGTGCTTTAATACCTACTGATAGTAATAATATGACTTGACAAAAAAATTAGTGCAATTGTTTAAGTCAAAGAAAAAAAAGAGTAAGTCTGGGACATTTTGATGGAAGGCAAGTATGTTTTTAGAAATTTCCACAAACTAGACTTGAAATACACTATGACCAATACGTGAACAGGATAGCAGCATAATAATTTCTTAAATCAGTACCGTCATGAGTGACTAAAGTACTAGATTCTACCATTTGAAGTTTGAACAAAGTAAATCTGAAAATGAATCTTTAATCTATGATAATAAAGCCAACAAGCAAAATTAAATTTTAACTAGTCAATGTAACAGGAGTTTGGGGGAATTAACAAAAATCTCTTAAATTGATTATCACAATTTGTGAGATGAAGAATAAAAATTAAAATCACACTTGTTTATGAACTTCAAGTATCATCATCATTGCTCACTTGGTGACCCATATTTTCATTTCCAAGAAAACTATGTTATCCTCATATAAGAAATTGAAGAATACTGATTATGTCAGACTTACCTAATGTGTAAGAGCATAGGAGAAAACAGACGCATGAGAAGTATTGGAAAGATGGAAATATATCTACTATTTAATTTAAGTTTAAACACATAAAAGGATTTAGTCATGCACGTGACCTGCAACTGTAAATATCATATATTTCTTGCAAAGTTATTCTCCAAGATGTATTCAAGACCATGTTATTTTTGAGGTACACCTATATTTTTCTCCATTGATTAATATTTATTTCTAAAGTATATGCTTAATATAATTGGTTTTAAAGCCTAATCTTAATTTAGTGAATGGAAGAAGTGTTGTTTGAAGTACTTAGATTTGAATCTTGTCCTTTGTAAATTAGTTGTGTGACAACATTCAACTCAGGTTATTTCCCCTGGACAATGGCATGACTACAAATACTACTATACTGCAATATGGTGAGTATTAATATACTAACAACATAAGCAAATAGCTTACATGTGACAGAGAATAAAATTTGTACAAAACAAAATGTCTCTTTATAATTCATGACATTCAATTTTCAATTGAAAGAAGAAATAAAATGATATCTCTGTCTGTACCAACCTCAGTGTTTTCTAAGACTCTCAAAAGCCACTAGACGGTCAAGCATGGTGGTACACGTCTGTAATCCCAGAAATCAGACAGGAGTGAGCGCAAGAGAATCACCTGGAATTCTCTGTGTAGCCAATATGGGTTACGTAGAGAGTTCAAGGATAGTCTGATCTACATAGAGAGCCTATAGCTAGAGCAAAAAAAAAAAAAAAAAAAAAAAAAAAAAAAAAAAAAAAAAAAAAAAAAAAAAAAAAAAAAAAAAAAAAGCCACTAGAAAAAAGTTCCTGATTTATTTTAGATTATGATTCATTTTTAGGAAACAGCAAAAAATGGCAGTACAGACAGATAAGATCAGAATTAATAAAAGTTCCAGTATTCTATATTAGGTTAACCTGGTTTACATCCCAGGTAGGTAAAACTTGAAGTTTTGTTTACCTCATTTATAAAGTGAAAATAATTTTACCTCTCTCACAGGTTGACTGTAAGAATTAAACTATCTGAAGTTTGTGGATATATTTGTAAGTGCATTTCACTCACAAAATTCATAGCAGTTGGATGAGTGGAATCTCTGAAACATCACTCAGTGGGCACGTACGATACACCCCCTGGGTGCTGAGTGGTACTCACGGCCCTATTAATTCCAAGATAAAGCATAGAGTGATTTCTCATGCAATGCCTAGAAATAAAAAGCTACTTAAAACTGGATGATTGTTAAAAACTTCATTGCATGGTTTATGAGGGAAAAGTGAGCAAAAAACTGGATGTGAGAAAATAGATGGCAGGCTGTAAGGAGGCACGTCGAGGTCAAGGAGGACTTTCGTGAAATAAGGATGTAGGGTAGGGCCTGTGGCAGGCTGAGCTTGACACCTCAGCACCTTAACTCTGCCCGTGTACTTCCTCAGCTCTTGGAAACAGCAGAGGTAGCAGGATTCCTCACAGTTTACACCGTGCGGTCATTTGGAGGAATCTTTCTGATTTAATAGAGCAACCTCTTTGTGAGCCAAGTCTAATTTTCATATGGGGAAAATTCAACTTTTGTTTCATCCAGATACCACTGATGTGTGTACTCAGTTCCCTTTTTAAATTTCTGAGTGAATAATGGGTCAACTGTATTAAATTTTCCACTTATGGTTTCAAAGAGGAAAAAAAACATTTTACCATGTAATATACACAAATTTTTGTATGATTTATGGGAAATAAAGTTTTGTCTTATAAGACCTTGAAATATTCCCAATAACTTCAGGATTATCTTCCTCTAATGAAAGTAAATAAATAGTATATAATACAAATGTGTTAGATGTGGAACTAATTTGCAAACATGTAAAGATAACCACAGTAATCTACCTGTCACTGATCTTAGTAATTCAGTTTTATTTTACTAAAAATGTCCCACTTTCCAAAAAATGAATATTTATCCATTGTGTTGTAATTTGTGAAATTTAAAAATTAGAAAGAGAATTAGGAATTTAAGAATTAGCAGTAGCTATAATAAAATGTATTTGAGCATGTGCAGTCGCTGATTTAAAAATGAAAAATTGAGCCAGCTCTCAAGATTACTTGAGCATGAAAAGTAATTTTTCGGATTACCTAGCTTTCTTAAGCAAATGAACCTTTTAGCTCAGCTTATACAAAGTGATCTTATTTCTTCATGCTATTTTTTACAAAGCAAGGAAAACTTATATTTCCCTTCTCCTTGAAATAAAAATCTTTATACTGAAGAGAAAGTAAAATCTATATTGAGTTTCTTAGGATCAATACAAAATTTTCCTAAAATATTTGGTTGAAATATTTGATTGAAATATATATAAAATTTATATATTATTTTATATTTTTATATAATTTTATGTTTATAATTTGTATATTTTATATAATATATATTATTTTTTCCCAATTCCTTGATTATGTTTTTAACCACAAAATCAAGTTTTACGTTTCTTTGTAACTATTGGGGTAGGTTTAATTGAACAAAAGAGTAGATTCCTACCTTTTCTTAGCTAAAACTTATTTTCAGAAACTGAAATTCAAAAGCAGATAATAATAAAATGAATTCTTTGTTTAATATGCCCCCTCTAGTGGTTTCCTATTTGAAGAATTAAGTGCTTTTGAAAACTAGGCAATCAAAATCAGTATGTATAACATATATAAGGCATCCTCTACCTTCTCACACTTTTAAGGATTAAGGTTTGCAGGAGATGCGTTTTGGATGCTCTCTGAAAAGTTTAGGTGCCGCTCAACCCTAGCTCTTCTCAGAATTCTAGTTTAAAACTGACTTAATAGTTCTACAATGCAGCACATTAATTTGAAATTGACTTGGCTACTAGAAATCTTAATTTTTTCAGACTATTTGATTATCAGTAATACAGAGAACAGTTTATCGATTAGAAATGAGATTCTTTAAAAAATTTTGAATATCAGAGAATGAATAAGAAAGGGCAAAGAAAGCAAGAAATTTCAATATATGGATAGAGAATAAAAGTGTAGAACAACAATACTCTTAAGACATATCATACATCAGTAAAGAATGCTCCTGGTGTATTGACTGCCAAACATAGCTGAGAGCCTTTCATGGCTAAAGATTCTCCATTCCCAGTTCTTGTTAAAACTGCAGGTTCTCAGGACCTATCCAGAAGTTCCTGAACCAAAATTTCCACTTTAGCAACTCTTAATGGTGGTCACGAGACAACAGAGAAATTCTGGACTCATTTAATGATGACCAATGATAATGATGAAGTAAGTGTCAGTAGTTGTACAGTTACTACTATAGGGTAGACTCTGTACTAAGTGCGCACCTTGGTACCTCTGCATGATAAAGTCTCACAATAATAACTGATAGTAAGGCTTGAGAAAAATATAACAAATATTTTCTATGGATTGAAATTCACCACTCCTTAGTTAACGTTAAAATACGTAGCATTAGAGGCAAAAAATGAAACAGAACAAACTTTCTAAGCTGCCAACTTCTAATTTTTAGACATATGAAATGTTTCTCTTGCATTCATGGAGTTTACACCCTCAGCGTGCAGTGTGGTATTATTGGTCTTTGACTACATACACCATCATTTAGACAAAGTAGAAGACAATAATAAGTCTTCTGTCTTGAGGAAGCTAAACGTCTATTGATGCATGCCACGGATAGAATAGCAATATATTTTCTCTTCATTACTAAAACCAAGTACAACTTTCCTCCATTTCCAGTGTACTAACAGTCAAGTAATTGAAAAAAAATGAGATAAAATAGCCTAATAAAAACAGATTTTGTAGTATAATCCTTCATGATATGACCTAAATTTACTTGTGTATTTCATAATGGAATTGCTATAATAAAGCAAATTGTCTGTCCTTTTATTAATACTGAAACAGTAAATATTTTGGATAGGTATTAAATATACTTTTCAGTTGGCCACAATTGAAAAGCAGGTCTGTCTAAATTCAGTGACTTAACATGGGCACAATAAAATATTGTAGTTTGCTTGTCCTTTGCTTGCTACTCATCATTTTGTATCAGTCCAATTTCTAAAGACTTGAAGAAAAACACTAGAGTACACTGGTCTTAGATCCCAGCAAACCAGCAGTAGCTTTTTGGCAGGGTAGTGGATAATCTCAGTGAGCCTGTGCCTTCTGACTGGTGCCAGACTCATTTGGTCTGCAGCCATCAGCGCACTTTCCCCGGGCCTGAGCCCAGCTGGGCATCACAATAGAGCCGTCAGTTGCTCTGAGTTCTGAGCTCAGCCAGCTGCTCTCCTATATGGTTCCCAGCCAGTCTGAACCCTCAGCATTCACCACCAGCTAGTGCAGCCCTTGACATCCACTGCTCCTCTCTGTCAGGTCCTGACTTAGGTCCCAAGCTAGGTCCCCAATCTCCCAAACGAGTGTACGGCAAGACTTAAATAAAATGAGACACATGGTATGATTTTAGGGCTCCAGGAGGGTCAAAACCCTTTAGCTGAGTTTGAGACTCTGAGGGCTAAGACAAAGACTTCTCTGGACTTCTCATTTTTATTAGGTCCAAAACAAAGGTTGAGGAAACTGAGGAAAGTGCGGGAAATGAGCAGGACCTTGGGAGTCACTTCAAGGACTTCTCCAAGGAGTAATTATGCCAATTTAGGAGAACCATCTTATCTCCATTACTACATTTCTGGTAGGAGTGAGACTGCAGGAGTGAGATGTCTGCAGCTTCAGTCTCTATATTTCCTTAATTGGTGTTTGACCAGGTGTTCTCAGCTGTGGCTTTGTCTTGCCCTTTGAGGTATCTCTGGCCTCACAGGCCACTACCGGCTGCAGCCAGGAACAGGGATTACTAGAGGTTCACTCACTATGAATCAGCTCCCATCACCAAGCAAGTGGCTGTGGCCTAGGACAGGCCCACAGAGAAGCAGAAAGCCAATTAGTTAATTTTAAATCCTGCTCAGAGCCACTTTGTAGTGGTGTCCAACACTTCTCCACTGCTTCGTCTCTCCATGGAGGCCTCTGGGGTCGCCAGAGGTCACTGTGTGTCTGCAGGTTTGATCCTCTCACACAGTGAGTCCCTGGCCACCTCCTTCTTTGTCGAAGTTTCTCTCTTCACTATATCCGTGGGTTTTAATTCATGCTCCAGATCTTTGCTGGACCCAGGGAACCCACTTCACTCCCTCCTATCTTCCTCATGTCATTACATTCCAGCATCTGGGTGACGACTGTCAGGGAGGCTCTTTCTCTGCTGCTGATAACTCTGCAGTTTTGGTGCCTTTCCCAAAACCTATATGTCACTGAACAGGTATATACCAATGGTTTACTTCTCTGATGTTTAATTATTTATCTCCCCAATATCATTACTTTAGGAAAAAAAATAGTATTTCAGATGATTTGAGAATACTATATAAAGTAGAATACATATTAAACAAAACATTTCTTTATATCAGCAGTTCCTTATAAAGATTCAAGACAATTAACTACATGTACGTTAATTTTGAATTTTAAAATCCTAGCTAATTTTAGATATCTATACTCACAAATTTAGTTTGCAGTTCATGAATACTTTTAGCCTTTCAAGAAATATTTCAGAGAATTGTTCTCAGAGTTTTACTTTACTCTTAATAAAGTGAGACAGAAGAAATAAAGTTAGGTAAAAAGGAAAAAGGATATAATATATATATTTGTTTGTTTCTTTGAGACAGAATTTTGCTATGCACTTTAGGGTTACCTTGAACTCACTCTGTAGCCCAGGCTGGCCTCAAACTCAAGGCAATCCTTCTGCCTCAGCTCAAAATGCTGGGGTAATAGGCATGAGCCACTATGCCTGGCAGAAAATTATATTTCTAAGGCATCATCAGTCCCACAAAGTATCCTTCTCTGTACTCCATGTCCTGACTCCCTGAGTTGTGCCAGGCATTCTTGAAATGCGAGACTCAGCTGATCTCTGTGTCATAGGCTAGTTTACTGCCCAGCTAGAAAACTAATAAAAACAGACTGGCCAAGCCTCCGATTCCCTGAAGACTGAGAAATGAACTAAGACAAAGGGGGATCAGCTAGAGGGTGGACCCAGCAGCAACTGAAAGTGAAATCAGGGTTGGCATCTCTGTCTTTGTTTTATATAACACCTTTATTACTTTAAAACGGAGGGTTAGAGCCCTGTCAGCTTTGCACATAGGTCTGTTAATCACTGGAGGAGCATCTTATTACAAAGGTCATCAGCCTTACATTTCCTTAGTCTGTCCATCCGCCCACAGACAGGGTGCCCACAGAAGAGGAGAGTAATTTTCAGGATTTGCAAGGACATCGAATCACCGGCTTTTATAGTGTCTAATTCCAGATTTCCTCTCTGGAGCAATACCTAGAAATCACCAGCCACTGTCTTAAACCTTGAGTCTCCTTGAGTTTTAGTTAAATCAGAGCCTTGCTGACCACCTCCCAAGCAGGAGCAATTACAGCACCTGACGCAGTTCCCCCCGCCCCAGCAAGAAGAGTTGGCTCCTAGGAACCAAATTGCCCCTCCAGCCAAAAAGATTCCCCCAACAAAGGACACCAAGACTGAGATAATGACCAAGCACACCCCGTGCACCACAGCAGCCCATACATCTGGTCCCCTTTCTTTGCAAGCAGGCCAGTCTGCAGTTTACCAGACTGTGCCCCTCTCATTGCTCAAGCTGCTGACCTCTCCCTCTTCCTCTCTTTCTAACTCTGCTTGTTAGATGTACCTGGTTCTCACTGACCCATCCTGAAATTATTTTTTTGGTACAAAAGTTGACAAACCTATCCCATGGGATGGGGAGTAGAGGTCCCTCTCTTCTCTTTGGGGGAGCTCCTACCTCCCATCTGGTGATATTACTAATACGTATTTTCTCTTGCAAAAATGATAAAAGCCTGAAGAGACACAGAGAGGAGGTGACAAAAGTAGCTGTCTCAGTTTGTTCTTTTAGCCAGGTTGTGCATACAATAGTTTCATGACAGGTTATACAAACAGAGGAACAAGATCCTAGCTTTCTAATGCGTTTACAGTGGGTGTTACAGGATTTTTTTTTCTTTTTTTCCTCTTTAGTATGAATTCCTTCCCTGGTGTCCTTTCAAAAATTTCCCTTGTCAAAAGGCTGGTTTTCACAGCCTCATTGTTTACAGTGAAGGCTTTCAAGGTTTCTAGCTCTCATCTCATTCTGCTTTCTTGGCTGTTGTTTATAAGTAGATTGAAGGGTTGCAAAGCGTCTGTGAGGAGGACGGCTGACGCCAGGAAGAGACTTTGTCATGTGTGAGAGTCTGTACTTTAGGGAACCTTCGCCACCTCCCACCCCATGAGTCTCCTTTCTTAGCATACTTTGCTATTTTTGAGAAGCCTTTGTCTGAGAGCTCGTTTAGAGCAGTGTAACCAAGTGGAAAGACACGGAGCTGAAAGACAGGGTGGGGAGGGAGACGCCCCACAGCTAATGCCCTGCATACTCACCCTGTCCCTGAACCTTCCTGTCTGTGGTAAAATAAATAAAATAATCTCCTTTCCCTGCTTCCACCCTCATCTTCCTTGTCCTTTCTTTTTATACCTTGAGGGTTTTTGAAGGATACACTACATATTATGCCAAAATCTTTATGAAAGCAGAGCAATTTTTCTCAACGAAGGAAGGACAAGTCAGTGCTGCAAAGATAGAATCTATGAAGGAGAATGTTGGGGAAATGATGCTTTTATTCAGGTTTTAATATGGCCTTGTCTAGCACTCCGATTGGTGGTGTGAGTGCTACACCTGCTTAGGGATGGAGCCAGTGTACAATCTTAATCCCGGAAGAAGAAAACAGGCCTTGCTGTTTGTAGCAAGCATGAATGGCTGCCCCGCCATGCCACACTGCCTTGAAGCCAACTGAGTATGGACTGAAACCTCCAAGAACTAGAAGAAATAAACCTTTCCTTCCTTAACTTTGGGCATCAGGTATTTTGTCTCAGTGACAAGTAAAAAGCAACTAAGACAGAATTTGGTACCAGAGGAGTAGGGTCCTTGCTGTGACTAAACCTGACCATATGGTTTGAGTGCCTTTGGAAATGGCTTGTGGGCAGAGTTTGGAAAGGTTTGGAGATGTCTCCTGAATGCATAGAGCTGGAACAGCTAGGCTGTTCTGTATGGGAGATTCTGATCAGAGCTTAGGAGACCAGAAGGCAGATAAAAAGCCTCAGGTAAAGACCAGGCTCAGGAGGTTGGTGCTGGGAAGAAGGACTGCATCGGTTGTAATATTATAATACATACATACAGTATGTACTGATGAATTCCAGGTAATTAACATTTCTGTCTTATCATTAGTTTGTATTTGGAGACTTCCAGCATTTTCTTTTAGTTATTCATAAAATCTATACTGAGTTACTGCGAACCATGGTCACCCCACTGTGCTGTGCAAACCTAGGATTTATTCCTTCTGTCCCCCTGCATTCCGGTGCCCATGGCCTGCTCTTAAAAGACAGGGTTTCCAGACACACAGACATAGTTTATAGTTTCATCACCCTCCTTCCAATCATAAAGTAAACCTTGAATAATTTTGCAACCCCAGGTTCATCTTTACATGTAAAATGGGGATGTCAATAACATTTTCTTGGTAAGGATTTTTCCAAAGTTAAATGACATTTAGCATATTAAGGAACGTTAATTATATGAATAGAGTCTCTAATAGTGATGGTAGAGAGAAAGCTGAAAGAAGAGATTCAGCTAGCAGTTATCCTCCAGGGAACTGTCCTGTCATCCAGCTTTTGGCTCCAGTTTTTGGCTCCAAAAACTAAGAACTAAGAGTGTTTCAGGTGTTGAGTTTCTCAGTCAAATTCAGTAGAAATAGTTCTGATTAGCTGTGGCCGACACAATTGTCAGGAACCCAACCAAGCAGCTCAACTATTCCACTTGCTTAGTAACAGAAAGATGAAAATGAAGTGAAGACTTCAAATTTCCACTCCTGAAGTTCACAGTGGTGTGTTGTGTTTCTTTCCCTTCAACTCTGACGTGCTTAGTACCACTGCTGTACCATCCTAACTGGGGACTCAGAAGTTAAGTTTTCTAAAGTTGATGTTTATTTACAATACAATCATGTTTACTTTTTTATCTGTGTTTTAGTTCTTCTTTTTCTTCATCCTTCCTTGATTTACCCACTCTGAAAAAAATCTAAGTTAGCAGGCTTGTGTATATAGTCCCATATTTATCTCTGTGCTAGTCTGATACTACAGACGTTTACACAAATATAAGTTCTTATGTAAGTAGGCTCTCGCATTGTTCTCTGTATTTTTGTACCTTTCTTTTTATCTTTTAAATTTAGTTCATTGTAATCTATGTTCACTAACTGCCATAATGCTAATTAATTCATTTAACTACATTATGCTTCATAGCTACCTAGCTGCATAGTGCTTTCATAATTTCAATATATTAATGTACTCAAATATTCCTCTAAATATGGGCATTGGTTGTTTTTCAATTTTCATGCTACACAGAAAAATTCTAACACAAATATCTTTGAACACATCAATAAACCTGAAACATACAGGGACATATACCATGTTTCTTAGAAGTTATTGAATCAGTATATATATTTTCCTAGAGTTTAGAAAGTATGTTTTATACAGAGAGGAAACAAAAAACTAGAGGAAAGCTAGTTTTCTTAAATATTATTTATGTATGATTTTATTTTTCTATATTTCTAGCCTATAATCAGTGAATTTTATAAGGTTTCATGGGTGCATATTTAGATCTGTGTGTAATTATCCATTATAATCATATGTAATGTAGAGGGATTTCATATAATTACACATTATAGTCTATGTACATGAATGGATAACAGACCTTATTAAAGATAAAAATATCCTTATCTTGATAATTTAAACATATGACATAAAAGAATCTAAAAATTTCCAGGTAAAGAAAGAGAATTCAGGGCTTGGAATGGGAATAGTTAGACTAGAATAACTTTTGATTCAGTTTCATTCAATAACTACTCTATGCTTTCTCTCATTGCTTTTTCAAAAATGTCATATATTAAACTATCTTTTCTGAATTTTTTGAAAGCATGTCTAAGAGAAGTTTTTTTTTTCCTTTAATTTACCCAAAAGTCCATAAATTCTCCAAAGCGATTTAGAGGGTCAGAATTATTTGACTGGTTATAGATGACTCCTTCAGCTTCTTAGGAGAATCCTGGAAGAGAAAACAAATTGAAAAGTGAAGGCCATATCAACTTGAAGAAGAAAGACAAGCTTCTGGGATAGTGGAAAGAGTTATTAGTATTTGAGGAGTATCCTGGATCACAGTGACATATTCCATAATCAGTAGTGACTATGACACATGTTGACCAGCATTCAAATGACAACTTACGTCAAGAAAGATTGAAAACTTTCATCTGCTGAGGTCCCCAGGGTGCTGTAGGAATAAAATTTAGAAATACTTTTACTGTTTACTGTAAATGTAATTTAAAAAGAATTTTATATGCTTTTAACAAAGGGTGACTTTTACCATCACTAGAATTGATAATAAACATCTGTTCCTTCTTGCCTTGAAGCAGGATTTCACTTTAACTCTCTTGGCTATTTTCAAGAATTGCAGATTTGTTGATATTAACTTTGGATTGGAGAACACATTTTTAATAGTTTTCAATTTCTTTTCAAACTTTTGAAAGGATGTTAAACTTTCCAGAAAATGGAAAGTTTTGGATGGATGGGTGTATTCAGCTTTTTAATTTTTGCTGTTAGGTGTGACAAGTATGACTTTTAATTAAGTAATAAAAAATGAGTGTACTTGTCCTTGGAGATGGTATTATATAAAAAAGAATTTAAAATGTTATCAAATGTTTCAAATAAAGATACAACCATGAATCAAAATGCCACAAAGTATCTATTTAGATACTGTAATTGTGTTGCTTTGACTTTATTCATTCAACAGTATTCTGAATTACAGATGTGTTCCCTTATGAATCTTATGCTCACATGACAAAAAATGAGTCAAGATTATTCAGTATGTATGCATTTGTTACATGCTCAATATGAAGCTTGTTTGGTTTGATAAGATGAATATAAATTTTGTATCAGTGAGATATACTTTAGTAAACCAATACAGAAAACCTTACCAGGAATCATTTTAAAGCAAGAGTGTTAGTTAGACTTCTGTAACTACAACAAAAAATATGAGATACAGAGCTTATAAAGAGAAAAGAGTTATATTGGCTCACAGTTCTGTGGGTTCCAGTCTGTGATCCATTTCTTCTACTACAGTGGGATTCAGGTCAGGCTATACACCACTGGAGGGCACGTGGCAGAAGAAAACCCTTTACCTTGTGGCTGGGACGCAAAGTAGGAAAAAAGAGGATGGGGTTCAGACCCAAAATCTGCTTTGACAGTGTTCTCCAATGGTTTAAAAGGCTCTCCACCACTCCCCAATAGCTCTTCCCCGGAGACCAATCCTTTAAATACGAGCCTTTCGGAGACATTTAAAATCCACACTAGAGGCATTCTATTTCAGACAGCTTTAAGCATGATTTTATATTACGATGTGGTTTAAAGTATCTTATGTGTCCTTTCTCAAACACATACATCCTTTTTAACAAATGACACTTTAGGACTGGGGATTTAGCTCAGTGGCTCAAGTGCTTGCCTGGTAAGTGTGAGGTCATGAGTTTGATACCTCCTACCAAAAAAAAAAAAAACAAAAGATACTTTCTTGCTGTTCAAAAACCAAATAATAGAGTAGAAGGAACTGAGTCAAGAATTCAAATATGTAGGTGAAATAAATCACAGGGGCCTTAAACACTTTGTATCTCGTCAGGTGTGGGTTTGGCCATCAGGAGGACAACCTTAGGATCCTGAATCTTTCCAAACTGTGTTAAAGATGCTTAGGTTGTTGCCCAAAACACTGCAAGAAATTGCCACTGAACATGGTCCCAAATCCCTTTATTGCTCACATAAACCACATATGTGGACACCCTCACTGCAGGAATAATATATTCTTTGCTCCCACTGGCTGCAACATTTGGCAAGAAAGGTAAGTTTAAAATGCTTCGTGTGTCTCCTGCTATGTAGTGGACCTGTATTGAGGCAGTTTGAGGAAATCTCTATGGAAACTCCTCTGCTCTTAGGAAGATTCAAACCACAGGTTCATGACATAAAACGTTCCTCACACCTGACAATTATAAACCAGTAGTTTATAATTTTAAAGATAGACAGATAGATTGATTGATTATATTTATTGGAAAGTGAGTCAATGTGGCTTTGAGCTTTAACAATGTTCTGAAATCCACTATCATATTTTCATATCTTCATTAGCCATGCCACCTCAAAGCTTTGGTAATATATGTAATAATGACTATCATGTCTCTCCTGGCTTTAAACTTTTAACAAAGATTGCTTCCTTCCAAATAAATTTAGATACGTAATGGCCTTCTCAATATTACATCATTCAAGCTTTAGCTATTACTATTTTACTAAAAGTACTCTGTTATGATTTATGTCTCGATGTTCCCACAAAACTTCACACAATCATGGGAGCAGGCTTCTAGAATTTGTGATTGATTCATGGTTCAATGCTAGGATTATGGTTGTGAGTGCTATACACCATAGCATGTATACAATATAAGGATAGAAAGAGTCCTGTCTCTGTGGTCCTCTCTTTTTGTTCTTCTTGCTTTTATTGTCTTCCAACCACCATGAATTTTTGCCCTCTTCCATGAACTATCCTTGGACTCAACCAATTATGGACTGAAACCTTCATAAACTGTGAGCTAAATAAAACTTTCCTTCCTTAATTTTGGGCACTGTGTATTTTATCTCAGCAATTAGAGAAAAGGAGCCAACACACAGTCCATTTTTTACTTCAACTTAAAAATTCACTATTTCTATTATGTCTTTATTTTCATTTATCTGTCATAATCATCTTTGTTCTTGAAAATTCTAAGTGTTATCTATGCTTCAAGTTTCAGTGAAATTGTACCTTGAAATTGAACCATCAAAAAAATATTTCCAATGCCCACAGAACTCCTTTCCCTACTTTGGTGCCTACTCAGTTCCCTAAATGCATCTAAATTTGGTAACTCCATTATATCACCCTACTTAATGATCCACATAGTTGTTGGTCAGTCCCCTGTTTGCATGTTAGGCTCTATTTTGATTTCATGTTTGTTTATAATTGAATCATGATGACATGTTATATGTTAAATCTATGAGAAGAATGTGTGCATATATTTTTTCTTCATTGATTATATTATTTACCAAATTCTTCACATTTAGAATAAAACTGCTTGTAATCTCTTAAATGCCCACCAAAATTTTACATTAGAAAGTCATTGTATTCCATGTGGTGGGTATTGAGGAGATTAGAAGGGGTATTGAAGAGATTAAAAGCAGTTTTATTCTAAATATGAAGAACTTGGTAAATAACATAATATGACAGTATTTAACATAAAAATAACTTATAAAGCTGGTGTATTGAATTTATAAAAAATATATGCAACTATGTAGAAAAGTACTGATAATAGCCCATTCTATTTAATGTGATACAAAATTATGTTGTCAGCAATATTTACAACAGAAATACTTCAAGAAGGTTTAAATTCTAATTAATTCATAAAAGATTTTGAAATCTTAAAAATAAAGACCAAAAAATCCTAGATCTTTGCAAAACTGCTAATTGTAGAGTTCAAGACAAAATAGTTCTAAATATATAGAATGAAATTAAAGATTCTTTATCATAACAAGTATTCTGGTGTTGTCCATCTGTGAAGATCAGGAAGGTTTGGCACAGACTTGAAGAAGATAAGTCAAACAATTGCTAGTTACCTAAAAGTGGAAGGGGAAAGAATCCAATATTTAATATTGTCCCAGAAAAAGAGAGGCTAATTACCAAACCAATTCTAAATGACAAAAGTCAAAAAATTATATATCTTTAAAGAATTCAAATTAACTCTAAGACAAAAATTGGCAATCTACAGGAGGCAGAGTAATTTCAAAATGGGGCAAACTAATAAACCAAGGTCATGAACATATCTGGAACTCAACACATGGTCACCTTGGAGAACTTAAAGAATAGACAGGCTCTAAGAAATAGGTTACTAAGTTAAAATTATGCAAAGTAAAGGAAAATGTTAATGGTAAGTTAGCATTCTCAGATTAAAACAGACTTAATGCATGAAGAATCAAGATCAGGGCTGAGTTCAAAGTAAAGTGCACTGTTGAGTCTCTAGGTGGAAAGTAATCAAATAGTATCAGCGTTAGAAGGATGTGAAAAGTGAAAGTTTCACCTCACAGAAAATTAAAAGAGGAGACACATAGGACACACATGAATTAATACATTCATTAATGCATTTCTTTTTGCTTTCATATAGAACAAAAGGAAAAACTTCACACTTGCTGACAGAGACTAGGCTCTTTTGCAACAAATAATGCTGATTGAGAACAATTAGAATATTTCTAAGACATAAAATAAGATAATTCACCATTTATTAAATTAGTATTTATGTGTATAAGTGTCACTACTGAAACGAAATTTGTATACTTCGAGTTATGAAAGAAAAGTTATGCAAAGAAAAACAAGCATGTGAATATGATATTGCCATGGTCAGTCCAGGCAGCATTTGTCTGTGGTTGGTCTTCTCCATGTTTTCGGGAGCAGTCATGAGTTAGCTCAAGTACATTATTCTCTCAGTGATGGCAGAAGGCAAGCAGAATCACTGGAGACTTCTACAGTCCAAGGTTCTGTTATTTGATTAAATTAAACTACCAGTCCTAGCCAAGGAAAATGGGAAGAGAATCAAGAAGCCAAACTTCGCCTTCCTGTGAGCCAGGGCACAGTCACCGGGAACGGGAAGAGATTCAAGGAGCCAGAACAAATCTGAAAGGGGAAAAGCACATTCTGCCCAAGGTGAGTCGAGGACATGAATATCTATTGAAAGAAAAACCATGTCAACAGTACAATATAACAAAGTTAAGATTTTGTGAAATCTAAGAAAAATGGAACCCAGGCTATTGGACATGGGATAGGGCCAAGAAGATTTTCATCATGAACTCAAGTAGAATCTCATTCAGGCAACATGGTACCTACAACCTGGCTGACCCCTGATTTCTACAAAACAATCAAAGAAAGATGTAAATATGCATGAGAATTTTGATCATCCTTTCTGGGTTTCTGACCCCGTCCTGTCCCAGGAGTAGAAGGGGGAAATCACAATTAACCTGAGGAGAAGTGATGCTCACATTTTTGTACCAGCTTACCCTCAGGCAACTACATCTATTCTTGTGAGACCTCACCCACTTCCTGAAGAGCACGGACCCTTCATAAGGTGACCGTGACTCAGTCACCTCCTATTAAGTCCCATCTAAATTTTTCAATGTCTATTACAGTGGAAACTAAACTTCTAGTGTATGAAAAGTCAGTGTCTCCCAAGAATGAGCCATACTGGGACTTGGGGAACCACCAGGAAAGCAACCAGCCAGCCTTCCTGGTAAGTAACATGAGCCATGTCTGAGCCAGGGAGAGAAAATTCAGTCTCCCGTAAGCATAACCCGGAAACCCGCTGAGAATCAAACATTCGGTGCCCCCACCTCCACCCCATAGCAACCGAATGGTTCCGAGGTCAGCCCGAGTTGGTAGCAACTAAGGTACATGCAGCAACTAAATGCCTGTATTGTTTGGTTGATTTTGCAGGCCTGTGGTCAGTGTCTGAGCATCTCTTGGGAGGATGACAGTATGAAGAATATCAAATATGGAAGATTTCCCTCTGTCTTGTTTTTGAAGACCAATATTGCTCTCACTGTTTTGCTTTGTTCTGACTAATTGTTTTGCTTTATGCAATATTCTGTTTGATTGGTTTTATAGTGTTTTGCTTTTGGTTTGATTTTGCTATGCCTGCTTGAATGGACAACTATTGTGAACATAGCAAAATATACTATGGTAGCTATTGTTGTTTTCCCGGTAACCTGCTCTGAAGTTCTGTACCAGTTTCACTGCATTGCATTGATTGGCTTTGTTCTGTCTTGTTTTATTGTATTTTATTATCTTTAAAATTAAAAAATAAATAAATAAAAATAAACAAAATCTATCCAAACAACAGTAGGTCTGGCACCAAGTTCTTTATGTCTAGTGAGACCAACTGACATAATCTTATCAGATTGTGGGGAAAGAAATGAATTGAACACTGAAGGACTAATGGGGGAAAAAACAAAGGTAAACTGAAGGATTATTTTAGTTATTAGATAAGATTTTAAATTTTAGAATAAATACAGTTACTCATTGGAATATTTTAGTATAATTCAGTCTCTGTTGTCGGGGACTTTAGGAACAATTGCGCCTTCTGATTTTGTGGTTGGAGATGGAATGCCCAGTCAACTTTGGGATATTTTCTATTCTGGGGGGAAGAACATCCATTAGTTCTGTGCATGTTAAAGTAGTAGTAATCCCTTCACTGAAGAATTTTTATAAAATAAAATTTTAACAGTTTTTTTTTAAGGTTTAGCAATTTTCTTTTCTTTAGTAGGCAGGGTTTTGATGATGAAAGAGATACTGCGACAATCTCTATAAGAAGAATAATCTATTCATATTGCAATTTTGTAGTATTTTTTTAAAAAAGTAATTTAATGAAAGCAAATACCAGAATCACTGAGAGCAAAGTCTTCAAAAGCATTTAGAGTGTGTCAGTGCTGATTTGACCAAACTGTGCCTTTCTCCAATTTTAAGGCTGATATGATCAGCCTCCTACAATGAAATCAAGTTCTTATATTTATTCATGATCCATGTGTAATGCCTATGGGGAGACAGCAGATAGAATTATGTTATATTTCCTCCCACTGCTAATCCTCATTCTACCTGTACATATGAGACAGTGATTTTAGTGATGAGGTTTCTCCATCTCCTGGGAGCTGGCTTTTAAGAAATTTTTTTTTTTTCATTTTACCAAAATAAGTGACTTCCTTCTGATCTAGGGGAAATAATGCAACTCTCAACTTTCTAGATATCAGGTATTCCAATCTTGTGTTCCCTGAAATAGAAGAATAAATTCTAAGGAACAAAAAGGTTAAGAGTAGGAAGAATTTATCGGAAGAGACAGGAGGGGACCCAAAAGTGGGTTGCCAAAGAACCCACATTTAAAAAGAAGCTTAAAGAGCAAAATCATGAAGTGAGTACAAAATCATGAGGTGGGTACAACATGGGTGGAAACTATTGTCAACCTGTAAGACTGTAAGTGTGGTCTCTTAGATAATATTGATCCAATAGAGAAGCAGGTCACACAACAAGTGTACATGGGAATAACAAGGCCCTTTTAGGAAGGGATGGATCAGGAGGTCTTGGTGACCCACTTGGATAACTGATGACTACCTAGACTTTAGTGTACCAGGTGACATCAATTATAGTGTGATTTGTAATTTATCACTTACCCCTTGGGGAGACATGGAAGCCTGGTCATTTCTTCTTCAATTTGAGGCCTGGCCTTTGACACATAAATCACACCCACAGTTATATTGTGTTGTCATCTCCTGTGCTGACTCCCCAAGGGGTTGCCTTGTGTGATGGCCTATAATACTTCTACCTTACTTAACTGTCTATGATGCTTTGACGCGATCACCAGCAAGCAAACAATCCTGAGCATATTGAGCTGAGTGGCTGGCAACACATGAAGCAAATGGAAGTTTTAGGCCAGGGCATTGGTCCTCAGAAGAGAATTTGGTTTCGGACATTGTGAGCCTCACATATCTGTTAGATCATTAGACACCCAAATCAAAATGTCAGTACAAACTGCTGTTTGAAATACATGAAATCTTACATAGGAAGAGTCACAAATCTTAGGCACTGGAGGGAAAGGGACTGAGACGGCGCTGAATAACCTGAACAAAGTGTCTTCCTACCTCTAAGCACTTGATCTTTGGCATTTCCATTAGGATACTTGCAAGTGTACATTTTTTTCTCTTCCCCTTTTCATGTGAATCTTTTAAAAATTCTTTTACTGACTTTAACAACCCAGAATTGTCTCTCCCCTAGACTTCGAGCATTCCTTTGAAATGTAACCTGAAGGAGCAGCGTGAGAGGGAGGCTAATTGAGTTACCTTAAGAGCATTTATTAGTTAGCAAATCTACCTCTTATCACATAGGCAGGGGGCAGCTATACACTTTTCCCTTAGACAGACCAATAGCAAAGGTGAGTGACCTGAAATACCCCCATTCCAGTGTTAAAATCTCCTTTGTTTCCATGGAGTTAATCTGAAACTGGACCCTTGTCTCTCTCATCTATTGCAACAGCCATGTATAAAGTCTTTGCCTGATTAAATTGCTCAATGTGATGTTTGCTTTTATGAGAGAAATACTTTTTATCTCTCTAGGAACAAAATGGTCTGTTTAGGGTAGATAAATGGTATCATACTGAAACACCACTAATCTTCTCAGGAGATTTCAAATAAGTAAGCACTAATAAAGGACTTATATATGTAAATGTTAGTAAGCTGTTAGCCACCAGATTTCATAGAACTTTGTAGTCACTATGTAAGGGGTAGAGTATCAATTACAGGACATGTGTGTGCATTGTTATATTAGACTTTAAAACGAATCATTAACATGGAGCAGAACTCAAAAGTCTAAGTTCAGAAGAATTTCAGCTAATAGCAAGGGACCCCTAACAGTAGTTCTGAAACATGAAATTGAGAATCGAGTATCATATATTACCTCTGCTTTAAGCAAAAAATAAAATGACATTAAAGTGTCCTGCAGAATCTTACCAGTTTAGAAAGATTTAAGACATAAACAGGATACCTGACACATATTTCTAAACTATGAAACCTTTTAAATAGCAAAATACAGAAGACAAAGTAGACATGCTTCCATTATCAAAACCAGAGGGAATACTTTTAAAATTTCATTCCAGATATTGATTTTGTTTTCTATATTTATCATAAGAGAAGATATAACAAGAAAATTTATACTTTTCTTCTTTTAATCCTTGGAACTTTGGTTGATGTAAAATGTATCATCTTTTAGTTTGTATTTTATAATTATATCAAAGTTGTGCATCATTTTGTTATAGTAGCAGTTCAGTTTTTTTGTCTGTGAATTATCTTTTGTATCTTTCACATGTTTCTACTGGGTTGTGTTTTCACGTGTCTCGGTTGGGACAGCTGCTTGATTCCTCTGCATTTCGCAATGTCGTCTCACTGTGCTCCACCGTATTGTCTTTCGGGAGTAATGGAGTAAAACTCTGAATTTTCCCTTTATTATTAATGTTATTTTATGGTGTTTTCCCTGGACAGGTTTGGAGAAAGTCTCTTACAGTGACAATGGGGAAGACTGACTCCTCACCAAGAACCCAGGTTGGAGATTTTCTAAGTGCAATCGTAAAAAAAATAAAAAATAAATAAGATAAACATAAAGATGTTTATTAGGCACAATGCTAAAGTTCTCATTCAAAGAAAATGGAACTCACATAAGAAAAAGAAATAGAGAAAGAGCAAGAGAAGAAAAAAGAAAGAAAGGGAAAGGCACTTAAGACCTAGTGCTGAATATATTTATGGAATTTGGGTTTGGTAATCTGTGAAACTGTGAATCTTTGGGAAGAGGGGATTCAATTTATAGATGAAAAGGATTAATCTTTCTACAGAAGGTTATTAACCATTCACAGCGACAGCCACCACATGTAACAGAGCGGTGACCTATTCATAAGGAAAAGCCCATATGAGAGGAGAAAATTGATGAGCTGCTCGCTGGTGGGAAGAACCAAAACCCTAGGTCTGTGCTGTGAAGCTGCGATGTTTCCTAAAAGCATGATTCAGGGCTTTTCCTTGTCTTCTTCTTCTTCTGTTTATTTATTCTTTCTTACTTAAGCAGCTGTTGTTTATATCTTTCTTAATATGCCTTTTCTACCTTTCAATTCAAATTATACAACTACATGGGATTTTTAGCAATTAATGTAATTTTAGATCTGCAGCAATAGATAATTTTCTTAAAATTCTTACAAAGTTTCTTAAAAGTCTTATACATTTCTTATAAAGTGTATTTTATTACATATTTCAGTTAGTAATATAGAAAACCATAATTAATACTTGTTTGCTGAATTTTTTACTCTCTTCAGTTTAATAGATCATAGATTCTCATTCTTTTGAATTGTTTGTGAGTATGGTTATACCTTTGGCACATGGCAGCTTTATGTGTCCAAGACTGTGGCAAAAATGAGCAATGGCATCTTAGTATTTCCTGTTGTACCCTCTACCAACGTTTCCTTTTATTTCTCTGTAATACAGTTCATTCACCTGCACAGCTTTTGGGATTAAGATCTGACCGATAGAAGGTTTTGAAAACTTCATGACTAAATTTCTGAGACAGAAGCTGAGATATAACTTCTGAGAAAAACTTTACCAGGTGTAATGATTATACTTTGCTCCTTTTTCTTTCCTCTGGTGCCTGGAACTATGATTGTGGTGATTATAACTTGTGTAATTATTTTGAATCTTGATGAGTAAAAGTTCAATCATGTGGACAAATTATCCCCAAAGAGGAATGAAAATTACTGATAAGTAATTACATTTTTATGAATGAGAACTATTCATAGTGTAAGAAATGAATTTGCTTCCAGACCCAAAATGGAAGGAAGGAAGGAAGGAAGAAGGAAGGAAGGAAGGAAGGAAGGAAGGAAGGAAGGAAGGAAGGAAGGAAGGAAAATTTGACTCCAGAGGCAGCAAAAAAGAAGTTTTAATTCATACCCTGGCAAGTGGGGTAACTGTACATTTATACACACAGGCAGGCACTCCATAGTTGAGAAACTGTGTATTTTTCTTCCTGATTTGCAGGTGTTCTTTCTCCCATCTATCATGGCCTGGATCCGGGGTTCACTGTCTACCCTGAGCAATCTAATTCATGTCACCCCTGTTGGTCTCTCCCTGTTCATTCTTTTCCCATTCTCCCTCCAGATTTCTCTTTGCAGTTGCTTGTAGCCAGGATCCAGGAAGACCTTTTTAGTGATGATCTTTAGTCCAGGACCTTATCTCTGGCATAAGTCTGTACAGCCTGTGTGTCTGTGTCCCTTAGTAACTGAGTATGCCTAAGAAGAAGGGCTTATTAGAGTGTTTGCTGAAATGTGGATGATTAAAACAGTTTTACCTCTTACAATGAATAGTTAGCTTCCCCTTTATCCATGAAAGATGAAATGTTAGCCTTGAATTTTGATGACATGATTCTAGTTTTATTATTTTTCTTGGCTTGAAGCTGAATCTTATCTAAATGGATATATAATTTAACTTTTAAAAGACTATCAGTCCTTCCCTGTATTTCTTATTATCTGACTTTCTTATTTCATTTTCCCAGAATGTGAACTACTGGTTTATATTCATGTATTGTGTATCATTGCACAGTTACAGTAAAACTGATAAATAATTATATTTTTCCATAAGAAGTAGTGACAGAAATGCTTGTGGTATAGTGGGGAATTATTCCCATAAACTTAATGAATTTCTTAAAATTTTTTTATTGTATTAGGAAAAGGTGCTAGAATTTTAGGTGAAGTAATATGATTTTATAAAACTTAGAATATAAAGCATCATTAAACTCGGCAGAAACTTATCCTTCAGGGGCAAAAATTCACAGCCAACAACCCATAATGATTCTTTGAAACAAGTGAGTCAGAAACAGTGCCATGTAATATTTACCAACCTATTTTCTTCCAGAACATTTTTGCTAACATTGCACATATAGTGGATAGTCCAATAAACTCTTTTTTAAAAAGATTTTTACAGACTTTGCACTACACTTATGATATATATCACTAAAAATTTAAATAGAATTTGTCATCTTAATATACTTAATTCTGAAAACTGTAAAATTTAATGTAATCATTAATTATGCTTGCTGTACATTTTTGTAGATTTCCTTTATTAAAAAAAAAAACTGGTTTCCCCTCTGTTTTCAAATTGGCATATCCATATGAGATTTGTATCTCTGTCCACATCTGAATACCTTGACAATTCTGGGCAATAAATCATTGAATCTTCTGTGTACAGATTTTCTGCTTTTGGATGCAAAAGGCAGAATGTGTTGCAATTAATTCCTCCACTTATCGAATGAAAGCTTGTCCCACTTAGCATCCTGGGCGTGAGGGTTAGGTAAATAAGCCACCTAAACTTGTGCCAATGTCCAGTGCTTAAAGCCTTTTAATTTCCCATATCCAGGAGAGTTGCAAAGCTTTCTGCTCTCAGAAATATTTCAACTAAGCTAATGTGCAGACATCGAGAAAGACAGCATGGCTCCGGAATCAAAGAGCTAAACTTGCTGGAGATCATTTCCCTGAGAAATAAAGCAAAGGACTCAGCAGTTGCCACTCCTCAAACAGGAATTTTGCTGCTGGCTATTAATCTCATTTGTCTTACACACAAAGGATCCAAGTAACTGTCCATTTCTCCTTTGCTGCATACAATCAGGGTGAAATATGGCAGAGCCTTGCACAGTATGCACTGAATCTTGGTTCAAATTACAAAAATCTTGAGGGAACACAGAACACAATAGGCATTCTGTTAGAGTGCAGGGTTAAGAACAGTTCCCACCAAGGAGTTGAAAATTACAGTGCTCACTTCATTCTCTCTCGTGAAGGGGAGATGCAAGCATCCAGTGGGATACTGAGGTGGGGAACCTGGGAGCAGAGCAAATATAGTAGCCACAGAAATCAGCTCCCATACTTACAAGAACATAGGTAGTAAACTAGTAGTGTTAAAGGTAGTCAAGTCAGACTGATGCAGATAGAAGAAAAGTAAAAATAGTTTGAACAAAAAGTAGTAGTTTTCTACTTAGGCATTGAAAAATCTACATTTAAGTCATGAGAGAAAAGAGAGAAGAAATAGTCACCATTCTTTCACAGCTGGTAAGAAGATGACAGTCACGATTCAAAATCTCAATCTCTAAATCTTTGTGCTAGAAATCATTTAAAAATAGTTAAAAATAAAATGAGATGTTGTAACTGGCATCTCACAGTGGCATCCCCTGCCCCGTGTAGGTGACACTTAAGTCAGAGGGAAGAGGAAGTCCTCTCTGAGAAGGTGAGAAAATGTAGACACCCAAAGGCAGAGGGAATATTCGTGGAACTCTCTGTGAGGACAGAATTACAGGTCAGGAAATAGCTTGGCACTGAGAGAGGAACACTATGGGCAGTTTTGTGAAACAGCCTTAAGGCCTGGTTAAGTAGCCTCAAGAAAGCTGAGGGGAAAAGTGGTAAGAACGAAGCCAGAGAGGAGGAAAGAAAACTGTGATTATTCATCATTATGCAGTGGAGGTCAAATGCACCAAGTCTAACTTCAATAGAGTGAGGAAATGCAATTCTCTTGTGTGCTTAGAAATGAAAGAAGGGAATATTAATGGTACTGATGATTAATGAATGTGACTAACATGTCTGATTACTTTTATTCCTGCCTAATTATAGTGGAGATTTATAATAAAATTTTAATGATTTTTTTTTCAAATTGATGGCAATATACTTTAAACATAAGATTTTTAAAAGAGTACATTTGCTTTGTCAAATCTGTTGCTAAACCTGTTGGTAAAATTAAACTGATTTATTAAAAGTCACACTGACCAAGAAATGCACTTTAAAAAGTGGTGCGAATTATTATTTGAGATTTCACTCTTCTGAATTTCATATATCCGTATACTCTTTCCAAAACTAAGCATAACTCATTCTTAATTTACTCAAAATAAAATATACAGTTTATATTTGAGGATACAATATTCAATCTAGTAATAAAAACAAGAGGACTGAATTCAGTGTGCAGTATAGATGCCTCATGTGGAATTCATTCAACGCTAGCTGTTTTTCCTCCACTTTTCTCTCCATCTTTTTCAGCTACTAGTTTTATGTAGCCAGATTCATTTAGACATCGACAGAGCATGAAGGAGCAGTTATGGAATGCAATTATGTTTCTAGCTTTCTTCAGTGTTTCTGAATCCCTATTTCTGATTTGGAAAAAAAAAAAAAAAAAGGACATTTTCTTTGTTGGAGAAAGCACAAAGCGTCAGTAAATTTCATTTCTTTTCCAAAGAAGCACTTCAGTATACATGTCATTAGGACAAATCTGTGCAGATTAACTGAAGCTTAAGAAGCATTTAAAATGCTCTTTTGGCAAGAAGCAAAGGAACCAGTGGGTGCTCCGGTAACTGGTAGTTATTGATGATGGCAAAGACAGATTGGGCATGGCTATTTAATAGCTTTTCATAGTGACAGTGGAGGTGACTGTTGGAAATACTTATATTTGCTACCCTAAAATGTGTTTATCCTCTTTACATTGTGAACAGAATCAATTAGAAATTAGGCTGTACCTACAGAAGACTAATTTCCTAAACACAAAGTGAAAGATGCCATCGTTTATCATGGCATTTAAAAAACATCAGATATTTTAAATGCATTTCAGGGAACTGTGCTCTGCTGAGAAATTATCCAGATGTTTAAGTCAGGCCAATGTGGAGATGAATCCCAGATCTGACTCCATTTGCCATATCTGGTGCGTAACCCTTATTACGTTTGCAAGTCCCTTATAACTCATAGGGCTTTAGTTTTATTTTAGGATCCTAAAGTAGCTAAGCTGCTGTAGTTCATGAGTGTTGTCGATTTTTTTTAATTAACATTTAAAAACAAGAAGTTTTAAAATCATAAAAATGCACTTAGATGATGTTAAATAATGTTCAGTTTTTCTTCTCTTTTTGAATAATAATTTGAAAGATCTGAATATTTTAGTACTGGTGAGGGTTCTGAGACATGTTTTTTATGAAAGGAATCATGAAATGTGTTCAGATGGAAAATCGTTGTGCAGTGCTCTGTGCAGGTGAGTTTGTATTTGGTGGCTGGAGAGAAGTTACATTCATTTTATTAAGGATGATACATAAATAACTTTCATCCCTTTTTTGGCACAGGTTTAATCATAAAGCTTTTAATAATTGAACACCTAGCACACATGAAAACTATCTTTATGATAGTATAACTTTAATCACACCATTTAATGTTTTTAGTGTATTTTTTTGGCCACTGAATATAAAAGAACAATAGTAAAACTCACTAAATCTAATTCATAATCTCTAACTTTAATTGTACAGTGCTAAATAATTACATCCAATAGCTGCAATGATAATGCTTACTGATATCTTCCTTAACTTCAGCATTGGTTATTTTTAAGAAGGTGTTATGAGGTTCTTCAGTAACTCAGGTAATTAGTGTTATAAATATATCATCTTTCCAGTCACAACAGAGCAATTGTCCAAGTAATACTTGAGCAGGTTTGGAATGCTTTCCATAAATTTGGGAGCTATTTTTTATCCACTTCTGAAAAGAAAATGATTTACCCTGTATCTGTGTCCATAGCTCAGGGTTTTTCTCTAATGTTATACTTTCAGCTTCTGTGAGATGTTTGACCAAGGAGACACAGTGCAATATATCAGTATTGTAAAGTTCAGCATAAGAGTGCTGAACAAGAGCAGCCCTTAGGACCTTCCAAATTGGCCTGGGATAAAGAAAGGTAGAGTGTAGCATCCAAACAGAACATTAGTACAACAAACAGAATGTTACATCAAAAATACGTTGGATTGCACAGAAGAACTGGAAAAAACTCGATGGTGAACATGAATCCTTTTGAAAAGAAAGAGATTTAATTGTTGAACATTTTTAATAGATTGAGAATCACACTGGGGATACTCGAGTGGTACTTCTTAGGTACACGGCACTATTCTAAGCTGTTCCACTACAATTTCAGTTATTCCTCAGATAACACTCTTAGGATTTGTACTGTCTTCATTTTAGTGCTGAGGAGACTGAGGCATAGGAAGGTTAAGTAACCTGACCGAAGAGTTACATCAACAGCAATGGAAACTCTCACAGTTCTGCCCTCAGGTCTGAGCTCCCAGTAGTACCTCACTGCTGAGGTCTGGAATCTGGACTGAAGTGATCTCAGCAGGACCTATCTGGATGCCAGAAACAACTGGCTCTAGCCTGGCGTGACTACAGTGGATGACGTCTACTCTTCCCAGTCTTGTGTTGTCACCTACATCTTGAAAGAGTGCACTGCAGGAGAAATTCTGGGCCATGAACTGAATGGCTGAATCACTGAAGTTCCCAATGGGAAATGTTTTGTCAGACAATGGGAGTTGCCTTGAGACATAATAGCTTAAAAATGACAGGACCAATGCTTTTCATAGCAATAATGAAGAAATCTGTATTCCTGTTTGCAAATGATATTCTAATGGTCTTTTAGGACTTTTTCGGTTTTTATTTTTTATTACTACTTATTTACAGTTCATAATGATTACATCCCTTATCCATGTCCATAGAATATCTCTAGTTATTTCTTTAGCCTCTTTCCTTTCCCCGCTCCTTCATCCCTTGGTCCCCCACCCATCTGAGAAAGGCCTCTCTCCTAACTTGCCATTATCTACTTTTATTTTCTCTTAGGAGTTAAGAGCAGAGTTTTTTAAATGGAAAATTACCAATTTGAGAAAAGGTGCAACCCCCAATATGAGGCAGAATATTTTCTATTAACTTGAAAGTGATTTATGTAGCCTTTCAACTTTTTGTGTAGGAAGATGAAGATTTGAATAGTTATGTAATATGTCCACCTGCACTATTTTAGAAGGTGAATGAAACATTTTTTCTCCTACAGTGTTTTTGTTTTCTATGATAAAGTCATCTCTGTGTGGAAATCTGGTTGAAATTTATTATTCTTTCTAAATTTTTCTCTATTTTGCACTATTATGCAGTTGTAAGATATTTAGCAGGGTAGGTAATTTAAAGTCTATCATTTCCTATTCATTTCCAGTACTGAGGAATAAATCCAGGACCTTCAGACTGAGTTACATCCTTTCATTGTTTTATTTATTTTGAGGTAAAATCTTGATAAGTTGCTTAGTTAGGACTCATACTTGAAATTCTTCTGCCCAGCCTCCCAGAGTGTTTGGATTACAAGCTGTGTTTTCTTAGTAAGAGAAAATCTCATTATATTTGCAGAGTTGGAGTCATCGTGTAGTTGGTGATGTTAAAAACTTAATATTCATCTGCTTTTTCTGTAAAATCAAAGATTGGACTTGCCTGGGCCTGGACAGTTCACTTGTGTTTGTCTAATAGCTCCTTCGGTTCATTTTTTATAAAGAATTGTAAATCCATAACACTTTGTCATCTCTTGCTTCAGACCAGGAAAGAAGTCAGAAAGGAAGTGTCTAAGTTTGGTTGTAATAAAAGTAAGAACACAAAGGACAAACTTTTCTCTTGTCTTCCCACTGCAAGTCCCAGAGTAAAAGGCAAAACATTAGTCCTGCATCTGGAAGCTGCAAAGGATTATGGAAATTCTTCTTTGAATTAGACATTTGCTTTAATTTTATTCTTCTTATTTGATATTTAGTTTAAAGTGTTTTTTCAGAGAGAAGTCTGGTGTTTCACTCACATTCACACTGTGCCTTCCTTGAGTCTCACAATTTTCAGTGCCTTTTTATTTATATGCATTACATTCATATTAGCTTATCAATTTGCTTAAATTGTAGCAGAGAGAAAACAAGAAGTTGGAAATGGGCAGGCACCCTGAGAAGCAGAATTGAAAGCTGAAAGCATTAGGAAGATGTGACAACCCTTATATGCATTAATTAGTGGAAATAATAACATTGCGACTAGGAGAAAAGGTTGAATTATGTTTAATGGCTTTCTATTTAAGAAGAAAACGTGGTGAGTAATCCATTCCATGTACAATTTTCATTGAGTATATCCAAAGGATTCTCTACATGGCGGTGTGAATTTCATAATATGGAACTCATTTCTAGCTATGACTCTATATTCCATCTAGTATCATATGTGATATCTTTGCACATAGTGTCTGATATCTGTGGACATAAATTGTTCTCCTTTAACATGATCATAGGATTTTGGAATGAGGATGTTGTATTTTAATGCTCATGTCTTTTAAACAAGGCTTAATAAACAGATGGATGGTAACTTGATTGAAAGTTTTACTCCCTGTGTAACTAAAAATAACCAATTTCAATTGAATATGCATTGAAGAATCCATATTAGTTTCAACTATCCATGTGTGAATTAGAATGATTCATCATTTATTAGACAATAAAATGTATCTTTCGAAGTTCAAAAATTATTTTAAACTTACCAGCAACTCCGTGAATAATGCGATGTTGCCTACATAAACTTTTATTCTGTTCACTCAGTAATTTCTTGTTACTCATTATCAGTAACATTCTATCACTCACATGGGAATTTATGGATTTTCAAACTTTTGTTTGGAATAGTTTAAGCTTAGAGAATATTCAAGAAAACAGTACAGTGGTTTTCCAAATTCCACTTTATTAACATGTATGATATGATTTTAATATGTATGATATGTGGGCTATAATTAACTGGCAATTGTGAACTTGTTATAATCAACAGTGGTCTACATTTCATTCAGATTTCCCTACCATTTGCCAGCCAATATTTTTCCTCTTAAGACCTCTTAAGTATGATGTAAGACCCAATCGGGTTACATCATACTTAGTAGTCATGCCTCCTTGTTTGCCTCTCAGCAGTGATGGTTTCTTATGTTTTCTTTTTTGACAATTTTGAAGAATACTGGTCAAGCTTTCCATAGAATATCCCTCAGCTGGGACTGTGTTATGTTTCTGAAGGAAACTGAAGTAAAATATCACTTCCATTACAGCATTTCAAGGACGCGTAGTATGGACAGGATCTATAATAACTGATATCAGACTTGATCTCACAGAGACAGAAATCGTCAGATGTCTCAACCCTTAAGTTGCCAGTTGTTTTTTCCCTTTGCACATTATACATTCTGTAATAAAATGACTGTGTGTAGTTCACCTGAACAAGTTATGCTGCAACACTGAGAGAGAGTAGCAACAGAAACTGCTCAAAATTCTTCTGCAGTACACAACGCCTCTTTTACTCCACGTACTTGTTCGACCATTTGCCTGGCTTCATGAATATGTGAGGTTAAAGCCCAGTGTTTAACTGATTTTGTTACTTAAGTGTTTCTGATGTTGGCTGTTAGAAACGCCTTCCACTGCTTCCGTGCGCTTTTGCAATTCCCTACTAGGATGGGCTTCCTTTGTATTTAGTTTCTGTTGTCTGTTTTCATTTACTTACTTTCTGGCACAAAAAGAGCCTTGTAGATCACCTGGTAATTTCTTCCTTCCATTCGAGAATCAACTGTTTTTCCAAGAACTTCTGGTTCTGTTCATTGAAGGCTAATTAGAAGCTAAGACTCGATGACAAAGCGTGTTTGTTGGACAGGAGTGTGTTTATGGCTAGACTTTCTTAAATGGAGGTGCAGAGAGAATGTCTGTTTATCTACCTATCATTACACTTGTGTATTCACATGGATATAAATACTTCTATATATAGCCACGTTCTAGCTGCATAAACGAAACATAAGCTACTGTGTATTCAATGCTAATCATTTAACAAGATGATCATTCTAGTTTCTGTCTTCTTCTTTAACGACAATTTAAATCCTATCATACTTAATTATCTATATATTGTCCTAACTATCGAATTCTATAACTTACTATGAAATTCTCTATATGAATTAGTTTTAACAATCTTTTTTTAAAATTCATGCAGCTTATGGTCATCTTGGGGCATGGGCACCTTCAGACAACAGCTTAATTCTTTTTTTAATTCCTTTTCTTTTCCCTCACAACTCCTGCCCTCCTCTCTCACTCCTCCTCTAAATCCCCTTCACCATTTTTGCTCTTGTTGATAGTATTACTCTTATGTCAAGTTCATGAAACAAAATGTTTATCTTCCCAGAGGTTACTAGGTTCCTGCGCAGGAAAGACCTTTAGTCTACTTGTTTCTCTTTCCCGTGCCCTTGTCTGCTCACCTTGCTTTCTGTTTGCAAGAAAATTATCTCCTTGAAAAGTACTTATCAAAGATTATTAGGACTTTCAACTTTCCAAATTTACTTGATATTTTTAAACTATCCTCTTTGTAAGTTTTACTTTTACATTCATAATAGAGTTAAATTTTCTTTTTCACATTGGGAATTGCAATCTCAGATCCCTAGACATCCTAAATGTTTTAAATTTGAAAATTTATAGTCACTGTTTTGTGTTACAAAGTCCCATGCGTTTTGACAACACATAGATTATACTGTGCTGCAGTTCCTCATCTCACCAGGTCCCCGAAATCAGTGACATTTTTACCATCACGATCGTTTTGTCTTTTTCAAATATTACATGATAGAAATCACAATAGGTAGCCCTATAGACAGGGTTCTTCGGGAAAGTGCATGTACATCTTTCTGTATCTTATTATTAAGAATTTCATACATTTTTGTATTGCAAATATTTCGCTATATAGATGTAACCGAGTTTGTGCCTTATTAACCTATTGAAGTAATGTGATCTACTGATAAATATTCGCAGTAAAATTATAGAAGATAAATTACAGATATTGACAAATTCATTATAAATTTTATATGGAATGGCAAAAGACCTAAAATTAAAATGTAACACTGTAGAACAGCAGTTTGGAGGACACATATGACCTGATTTCAACAACTACTGTGGACTATAGTAATAAAGACCACAGTGGAAATGAAAGAAAAATACACGCATAGATTGATAGAACCAAATCAAGAGCAAAGACAGTCAAATTATTTTTTACAGAACATCAAAGACAAATCAATATACAAAAATATCTTTTTGATAAATTTCACTTGAAAAATTGACCTTTCATTAACCACACAAAAAAAGATCCTAAACATAGACCCAACAACTTTGAAAAATGGTAACAAAATCAATCACAGAGCTAACCATAAATCATGGACCTAAACAAAATCAATCATGTACCTAGTCTACAACTCTGACCTTCTATACTAAAACACAGAAGAAAGTTTATGTAAGACTGAGGTTGGCGAAAACTATTAAATAAGGCCATGAAAGTACAATTTGTGAAGGAAATATTTGACAAATTGGATTGCATTAGAGTTAAAATTCTTTTTTTTCCCTGAAATACATAGGTAAATCTATGAATAAGCAAATCACAGCTTAAATGAAACTATTCGCAAAACACAAGGACTTATATCCAAAATACATAAAGATTTTCTAAAACCTACAATAAGAAGACAAACATCTCATTTACAAAATGGACCGGATATTTGAATAGACACTTCACAGAGACATATTGATAGAAAGAATTGCTCAACCTGGCTTGTCAATTTAAACAATGATAAAACGCTATTACATATGTATTAGAGATGCTGAGATCAAAACCAACAACTGGACGATGCCAATATATAGTAAGAAGAAAATTCATTCATTGCTGCTTAGAATACAAAATAGTATACTACTTTAAAAGACAATTTTGCAGTTTCTTACAAATGTAGTCTTAACTGTTTAATTCAGGAACAATTGTGCCCCTGGGTAAACCTTCAATTGATTTTAAAACTTATGTCTTCACAAAAGTTCATATAAAATCTCCACTCTGTGTCCCTCTCCTATGTCCATAGCATATTACATTTTTATTTCATATAGAAATGGGCAATTGAGTCAAATATTGTCCCAGTCACCAAAATAGGAACACTTCAAGTATCTACTTTTATTTTACTTTAGTTATTTAATTTTGTTGTTTGTTTGAGAACTAGGTTGGGGGAAAGGTAAGTTCATAAACTTACTTTTGAGAAGTGAAATTTCAAATGAATATGTCTAAAGGGGTGTGGAACACTTGCAGCTGTGAAACAGAAGCGGTGCCTGAATGCATATTAAGTATTCAAGCTTGACATCACAGAGTTTGTTGGTAATATCTGGGTATACTGAACGTGTGTAATATAGCTGTACATAAATCCTATAAGTTGCTGAAATAATTATTCCTGACCCAAAGGGTTGGAGAAAGTTAACATCAGTGAATCAAAGTTGCTGACACTTAAAAATGTTAAGGCTTCTATAAAGAAATATACTCTATTTACAAGAAAAAAAGTAGGGAAATAAGCCATTTGATTCATTAGCTCCTTCGTCCCAATTTTGTTTATGACACGAAAACTGTTTTATAAACTTCTTCTGAATTAGAAGTGGTTTTTCTTCTTTTTATATATTGCTAGTATCAGGCATGATGACTGCACTTAGATCGTATCTTTCTATGCATTTATAAACTAATTTTTGCAATGAGACAATAAGTAACAATCAAAAATCATTTACATATTTTCTCTTCTATGAAAAGTCTTTGCACATAGCAGAATAGAATAAGAATAGCTAAGAATAATTTATATTGGTTTTGAATAGTTATTTTTATTTTGGAAGAGAATTTATCATGTATATCAGATAAATGTGATCCTGGAAAAGTACTAGAAAACAATATAGTCTAACACTCATTTGTCAGAGACTTAAAAAAAAAACAAGTAGATCATGAACTGTTAATGGTTTTTCTAATAATGTGGAATTTTATAAGGGAAAAGATAGAACAAGTAAGTTTGAACTCCTAATTGCATTCTCTGTCCGTAAAGCTCAATAATTGTAATGTGCCTACGATTTGCTCTGTGTAATTTCAGACTTTGAAAGGTGTGTATTGTCCTGTATAGTGATAAGGAGTCGATTTCCTACTTTTAGCAGATGTCCAGAATTACAATGAATCTTCAGGAGAGCGTCATGCCACGCACATTACACTCCTTCCAGGGGTCCCACGGGTGTGACTTTAAATGAAAGGAATGTAGGCCAGCTATTTGCATGGACACAGGAGTTGTATATATTTCAAATTTTTTTTAAAAAAAATAGAAATTTAAAACAAAACCAGGGCAAAGACGTCTCTTTAAATTCTTTGAAATGTTTTTGGAATGCAATTGACATCAGTAGTATTATAATTAGTCCCAATAAATATAAGTTAGTGTGCCTCGCAGGTGGTGACTTCTTACTATTAATTTCTTACTATCAGTGCAATGAAACACACGTTCCTCTTTTTGCTTCCCCATTAGACACAATAGAGAGGCATAGACCCAAGAGAATAGTGTGTGGTCTCAGGTCTCTGAAGATCATGGGACAAAAAGGCAATGGATAAAATATGAACTGTGGAATCCGCTCTCACTGCGTAGGTGAGGTGAGAAGAAGGTAGTGCAATTCTCACTATCTTTGTGTGTGTGTGCGCGTGAGTGTGTGCAAATTAAGGTGTTGTGCATCTGTTACACATTCATTCCAGGTTTTACCAATAATAAAATAAACCTCAGTCCTTACCTGCATAACTCTACCGCATTGCGATTGCACAGCTTTGAGAGCAGGGGTGATGCCAGATCTCAAAACATCCAAAGATAAATACCACTTCTTCCGTGTGTGTTGAGCCTGTGCAAAACTAACATATCTGTGGGTTAATATACAAAATGTATATAGCTATGTGCAACTTTGACTTATTCCTGATTTACTTTATTTTGTTTTGTTTTGTTGATACCTGGGATCGAACTCTGAACCTTGTACTTGCCAGGCAAACACTTGTGCTGCTGAGCTAAATCCCTGGCCCTGATTTATTTCCATAACTGTTGTTGCCAGGGATATACAAAAATACCTTTGATCCTTAAGATGATTTTACCAAAAAAAAAGAAAGAAAATTAATTAAGTTGAATGCTTAGGTGAATTACATTATCACTAAACATGTAAATCGATCACTATGAATTCAGTTAACTTGGGACTCCTTTATTTCCCCTTATTTTTTCTTCCTTTTTCTTTTTGAAATCTCAAAGCATTTTGAAATTTCAAAGACATTTGCCAGCAGTTTGCTAGTATTTATTTAAGTTAATTCATTTGTATGATAAGATTGCTGAATTCTGAGTGTTTACTATCTTCGGAAAACTATTTAGTTATCTTTACTGAAGGCTGTTTCATGTATATTTCCCCTTTTCACACTCATTTTTATTTTATTTTAAAGTAATAGCCTCTTGTTTTGGAGGGAAATGCAATTTGAGAGACTATTAATGTACATCAAAGAAAGAAGGGGAATCAGAACTGATTTCAGAAGTTCTTAAAAGCATGCCTCCTTTGTCAGAGAATACATTCTGGGAAACTCTTTATGTCAATATTTTCTATAGCTAGGTATGCCATTATACAAAGAGAGCAGATGTAGCTTATGAATAGATAAATACTGTTTAAATGTTCAAACTATATTTCAATATAATTGGTGGAGAGTTATCAGAAATTTGAGGATCTAGTTTTAAAGGAAAAATTAGCAATACTGGTATTTGTAAGTTTCTTTCCTTTTCTGCTTTTCTCTGTCTTAAATTTATAATTATTTGTAGATGAAAGTTTCAGTGAAATGCCTCCTGGGTCATAGATTCCCTTTCGGCGATTTCCTGCCAGTTAACAAACACAGTGGTCACTACTGTTTAAGTAACTGAACTATGATGTCTACTGAACGTGTAAGCAGACAGTTCAGTATCAGTCGATCAATCACTGTCTGTCTGGACAGCTCAGAAGACTGAGGAGCACAAGCCATAGTTTCAGCAAAGGTCAAGACCAGTTCTACAGACTCCCCATAAATCTTCCTTCCTTTCTATATTTACAGAGGAGCCAAAATTAAATGTGTTCTCTATCCTTGTCCTGAAAAATATTATAAATATATAAAATACTGATGTGCTCTTTTCATATAATGGAAAAGGATAAGGACAATAGTATGTTATTTTCCTCTCATATTTTAATTAATTCTGTAGATATATTTTGAGCTTGGTAATATATTAGAATATAATACATACAAGATCTAAAAAATAGTTTTGTGTATCCTAGAAAGTCCAGTCTAATATTAGCAAAGACACACTTGAAGAGCCATTAGATTAATGTATTAAAAAGATTAATCTATAATAATTTAACAATGTGAGCACACCCTTTGCTAGTGTGGCTCTGGGGACTGATCCAGAGCCTTGCACCCACTGAGAGCCCATTCTGCTACTGAACTCCACCCCCAGTTCTGAGCAGAAACTTGTAGTATCTCACCAGGACTCAGACTTCAGCACTACCAGGAAACAAGCATCTGAACACTTTGCACCAAGATCTCTCTCTGGCAATCAATAGTAATTCACTGGAATTTTGGGGAATTGATAAAGATGGAGCCCACAGGAGTTACTGTAAACTGTCCTTCTGCCTTAGCTTAGAAGCACTGGCCTTCATATGGCACTGACCTTCAGTCATCCACGGGCTAAAATGTTAGGAAACGTGATTTTCTTCCCATTACCTGTATTGATTTCTCATTCTCATAAGTGTGTTTTCTCAATCAACTCTTACACAAACTGGTTGTACTCAGCAACTGTCTCATATTCTGTTTCTGACAGAAACTGTACTAGTATATTTGTACATTTACATTGGAAGCATTGTGTGTTTAATTAATTAGAAAATGTAGTGTTTGTGGAAATTCTGAGATATAAGAAAATAATAGCTGGCATGGGACACATCATGCAGGAGAGAACAATTTAAAATATGAAGCGCTGCCCCTCAAATTTTAAATCAGGGAAGTGATTTGTTTTGATGCACAAATTTTCTCTACTAGGAAAACAGATTGAAGCCATGCATGCATGTGCGTACACACACACACACACACACACACACAGAAACAGTAGAATTACGAGGGTGACTGATCTATTGATTCAATTTCCTCTGAGCAAAGTAAAAACTACCCCTAATATTAGACCTCCTGTAAATGGACTTAGAATCTAGTGAATCTTAAAATAAAACATATATGATGTTTTATACATACAATTTGTAAAATATTATATAGAAAACAGACTGATTTTTCAAATCCAGTCCTGTCCCCAAATAAAAAATAGAAGTTTAATGTATATCTATGTTTAAGGCACGAGAAAATAATCCTCATTGAAAAAGTTCTGAGAGATGAACACTGATAATATGACATTAGTTTTGACTTTCAGGTGCCAAACATATGCTGTCATATAAAAAGGTAACCAAATTTTCATTTTTAACAGAACCAAGAGCCACCAAAATTTGTAATTTATGAGAAATACATGTGCATTGTTCTCATCTTGGATACTGTTTTACAAAAATTCCTTCATCTTCAGATCAAAGTTTGAATATGCAGTTGTTTTAATAGTCAAAGCAATGCCAAATTAAAAAATACACAATATTTCTGAATTCTAATCATTTACTAAATTATCAAAATAAATCACAGCCAATACCATATAAAATATAATCTGAATTTCAATAAGGCTAAATATAAGAACCATTTTGTGGACAATATGTAAGATCTTTAGTACTTTGTTGATGACCCGTATGCTACACAAAAATAGTAACATTTCAGCATTGCTTCTGTTGTGAAACAAAACTGTTTAGCAAGTAATTCTATTGTATTCTACCTGTTCTCTGTAGAATGAGCTCATCTAAATGAAGGGAGAAGTTAGAAGATGCAGTACTGTATGTAGGCGTAGGCACCTACCCAGGTCTGTGTATGCGCAAGTGCGCATTCATGCATTCACAGAAAATAAAGTTAAAAACAGAAAGTCACTCAGAGCGGGGAAAAAAAGTGCTACAGCAATCATTACTGGGCAGGGACTATGGAACCACCCCAGACCTGCTCCAGTCTTGGCCAGTAGCTCCCTCCCTCTGCTTCCCCCCTGCTTTCCAGCCTCCTCAAGCACGTCAGATTTTCCAGAAATGTAGACCCCTTGATAGGACGCATCCCCAGGTCCTCTCCAGCTTTATACCTTGGTAAGGAAAAGATTATTATACTAAAAGCAACCAAATATGTTTTAAACATTTCTACAGTTGCTTTTAAAATATACAGCATAAACCTACTAAAACATTGTTTGGGGGAATTTACTAATTAAATAGTTTTTTCATTTTTTTTTTATTATGTGACTTCTTCAAACTTGATAAATACAAGTAAAAGGTTCATATTTTGTTCAGACAATAAAAGCAATCACAAAAATATAATATATGCCCAATTTATTATAAAATTGGGGAAAGTTTTTTATTAAAATGTAAATCTTTTCTGCTAATTTGGATACCAATATTATAGACATAGTAATTATCTGGAAATTTTATATCTCTCAACTCCATAGTGTTTGAAGAGCAGATATAGTTGTTTCATTTTGTTTTGTTTTGTTCTGTTTTGATGATGAGTTTCCATAGTAAAGAACAAGGAAGTCTGTGTAAAGCTGAGAACTGACAGGCAGTCATGTATCTCCATACACTTAAATCTGAGAAGTCCATATTCCAGGGCAGGTTTAAGAGAAGAGTTTGGATGATTTGGAGGCTGTCATCTAACTTACAAAAGCCATAAAGAAGTCACTTACTAAAACTGGGTTCATGATACTTTATAGAGTTTTATCTCTGCCTGGATAATCGAGCATATAAATACAGATAGTGTTCCACAAAAAAGATGAATCTTACAGTTACACAGAGATTAAAAACCAGAGCAAAAAGAAAATTCATATGACCTAGTAAAGACATTCAAATAAATAAACATAGAAAAAATCTTCAAGTAAAAGAATAAGCTTGACACTAAAGATACCTAGTTGTTTGGATGAGTGTAAGTACATTGATCAAAATAATTTTTATTTTTTCCTATGTCATAAAATAACAGATAAAACATTGTCTGGCGATGTGAATCACAGAGAGATGTTTAAACAGTGATCTTTACAAAGAAAAATTAAGTCTGGAGTCCTTGAGAAAGCTATGATTCACATCAAGAAGTCATATTGCAGTTATTTTTCTTAAAAAGTGGGCAACTTTTGTGACTTCTGAAAGCAGAGATGGAGAGTAAGAACTCTTAGAAATCATGACTGGATATGTTCTCACTTTAATTTTCTTTGTTGCCATTTATTTCCATTTATTGAAGTTAAATTTCAATTTTTGAAGAAATAATACATTGTTTTTATTCATATTTATATGTTAAAAAATTCTGCTCATGCGGAATTTGTGCATGCAATAGATGATTCTTACTAGAATGTTTATATATCCAGAACCAGAATTTACTTTCAGTCATTCCAAATTGATGCTATCAACATATTTCCATCAAAATTATACAGCTCTTCATTCAAATGATAATAGATAAGCACATCACACTATATTCACTCAGTAGAAAATACATATAAAAAGGAATACACAAAAAAGCATGACATATAGAAGAATCTCACAAATACATCATTTGTTGAAGGTAGGCACATATAAAGATTATATACTGTCTGTTCACAATATGTAAAGTTTTTTAAAAGACAAATTTAAAATATACTGTTAGAAACTAAACCAGTGGTACACTTGGGGTGGTATCTCTGACTATATGGTGACAAGATAGTATTTCAGAGGCACTAGCATTCTTCTGTCTGTGCATTTGGATCTTGTTATGAATGCTCATTAACGTTTTGGGAAATCTCATTAGAACATTCATATATAATATGCTATTTTGTGCCTGTATGTTATTTTCAACAAATAATAAAAGGTTGAGATATTTTTCAGTGCCTTCTCCACAGGTAGGCTTCCACCAACCCCTGAATGATGTCTTAGTGATCACACACTCTCTTGTATCACAGTAGTTTCTGTCCTGTGGTTAATTGCTGCAACATTTTGCAATAATAGGTCTTTATATCATTTTATATTCTTCTGAGAACATCAATAGCATGTGTGTAACAATCCTGCCTGTCAGTAATGATGGACCAGTGTACACTGTCACCAACATCAAGAGAATGTCCATTTCCACACAGCTTTGGCAAGAAAGTGTGGGATCAAACATTTTGATTTTGACCACCATATAAGGAAATTTGTTCCTCAGCATGACCTTAACTTGAAATCTTAATACAAGAGCACTTGAAGATACTTTCACACATTGAATGGCCTGTATATATTATTTTCCCACTTTAATCTCATTTTGCCCACTTTATCATTTAGTTTCTAATTGATGATATTAGCTACAAATATAACTTCCTACTTTTTCATTTCACTTTATGTCATCTTTTAATCATGGATATATATGTGTAATATTCTACATAGTAAAATTTATCAAAGTTTTCATGGCTTCTGGATTTCGAAACACAGTTTAGAAAGCTTTCTCTGTATTAAAGTTGTAGAAGATAGTCATATCATCTTTTGGTTCATTAAGTATTTGTAAAAAAAGGACATTTCTGATTAGTATGAAGCTAATTACAGTGGCTTCATTTTTTCCTGGATGTTGGTTTCACAAATATATTCACATTCAGGTAATGAATTTTAAAAAAAAAAATATGTTCATTATTTTTCTGTGTAGATCTCTGTATACATCATACTTTAAAGGTGTATGACAAATACTATATTTTAATAAAACTTACTTCAAAATGAACAATTGGTAACCTAATAACAAAAATGTGTATCAGGACAGGGTAAACATTCTAAGACAACTTAGTAAGATTTCCAAGCATGGTAAATACTACCATGAATTTACCAGTTCTGCTTTAGGTACCCTTAGTTTTTATCATTATAGAAGCATATATCTATGTATTACACAGTAATAAAGAAGAACAAACAGTATCTGAATAACTACATATAATCAATTGAGAATATATATATATATTATTCTAGGAGTTCTAGAAATAAAAAAGGTTACCAAGAAAGAGAATGGAAAGTAGTTGACTAATTACAACAGAAACAGTATGAAAACATTGAACCTAAGTTTATTGAGTTCTTTCCACCCACATCTCTATCCATTGTCCTTCTGGTCCATTCTACTCAATTCAGAACTGGACAGCGCTGTTCACTCAGCTTCCAATCTTCTTCACTACTTACTGCACCCCATTCACTTGCACCTCCACTTGGGTCCTGTTTGATCTCTGTTGACCACCTAGTCACCCTTCAGATTGCCAATGCTACATCTTTTGAGAGTGCTTTCACTGAATTTCTGCTCTGTTTGGCATTTTTAAGTGTAGTAAAGTAGAAGTATTCCCATTCCTGTCATGGAGAAGCTTGTTGGGTTTCAGATCCACTCATGTGGAAGGTCTTGGATAGCTTCCATGGAGTTGACATGTCCATTACAACCAGAGTGTCACTTGTTTGGGCCTAGAAAATACTACAATGAGTATATTTACTCAGGGCATCTGTTTTTTTTGGTTTTCTGGGACAAAGTCTCACTATGTATCCCAGACTGGCCTTGAACTCATGTTGATCCTCTTACCTCAGCTTCCCAAGTGCTGGGATTAAGGGTGTGCACTCCATGCCCAGTTTATTTTATATTTCTTTAAACCTAAAAAGAAAATACTTAATTATCACTTCAGTTTCTAGGAGCTTTCGTTATCAAACCTGCTGTGGATGGTAGCAATCCATGAACTCAATTTCCCTAATAATTCTAATCTTGTTTAATACAAGATAAAATCACTTTTCTCCATTATAACTATGAAGTACAGAGTATAAAATATAAAACACAAGAGCAAATATCTGCAGTAACCTCAGAACAAAAATGAAAAGAAAATATCCTTAAGACATATTATAAGGTGTATGTACTAAATAAATAATGTAAACTATTTTTTTAGTTTGGAAAAACATAAGCTTAATCTAGCCACATAGCTATTTAAATCTAGCTATTTAAAGGAACAGTTTTAGATCATTTGTTTTATCGGCATTGCGTCTAGTATATATTACCTAATCAAGAAATATTAGTTGCATCTTAAGTAACTAAGTAATCTTTACTTAGGTTGTTTCTGATTTAAAACAAATTATTGATCAGAAAAATCTCATGATATAATTTCCATACTACAAAAGAAAAAAATGTAATGATAAAGGATGATGTCATAGGGATATATCATAGGACTTTCTGAATGGAACTTGGTCACACAGGAAATTGTACCATGAATCAACCAATGGGATTATACCAAAATAAAAGGTTTCTGAACAGTACATAAAACAAGCAACTGAGTAGACAACCTACTGAATGGAAAAAAAATTTTGTAACTATTTTCAGACAAAGGACTAATATCTTAATCGTAAAGCTATGTAAAATATATAGAGAACTAAAAACAATAGACCATCCAAAATAGAAGAGCGAATAAAAAATCAGGTAAGTGAAATGAACAGATAATCAGAAGAAATACAAATGCTAATAAATATATAAAGAAACATTAAAATCAGTGGTCATTAGAGAAATGTAAATTACATTAACAATGAAATTCCATTTTGCCTCAGAAAAATATGAGTGTCTACAAGAAATAAAATGACAAATTCTGGAAAGGATGAGGAGAAAAATAAACCCTTTTATGTTGTCAGTGAAATACAACCATTGTGGAAATTAGTATAAAAGTCCTTGAAAAACTAAAGCTAGAAATTCCATTTGCCCCAACTGTCCCCTATTTAGATATCTCCTCAAAAATGTTAAAAACATTATATTACAGTGACACATACTTACCCATAGTTATAGCAGCATAATTGATAATAGCTAAATCTTGGAAGCAGAATGTATGTCCATCAATAGGTGACAAGATAAAGAAAACGTGTTATTTACACACAGTGAAGCACTACCATAAAGGAAGATTAACCTGTCATTTGTCAGCAAATGATTGCAACTTAAGGCCACGATGTTAACTGGAATAAATCAGTCAGAAGATCTTAAACATAATATTGTTTCTCTTATATGAGAAATACAAAATATTAAAGAATGAAAAATAAGATAGAAATAACAGGAAGTAGGAGAAAAGAATTTTCTCAAATGAGAGGGAGACAAAGATGGAGGAAGATGGAAGAGAGAGAAAGGGATAGAAAAAGAATTAGGATTTTATATACATATATACACAGGCCAGATCATTATGTAATCATTGTGTAAGGCAAACATGTTCTAATGTAGAATAAAAACAAGCAAAAAAGAGCTTGATCAAATGTCATAAGCTGAAAAACTATTGCCAGTAAAGAGAAAAGAAAAAAATCTGAAAAATAATCTGATTTTTAAAAACAACACTGAAATTTCTTACTATATATTATTTTAATTTTTTTTGTACCAGGGATTAAATTCATGACCTTGCATTTGCCAAGCAGACTCTGTGCCTCTAAGCCATATCCCAGACTCATTATTTCAATTCTTTGTCTTGCATATGAAATATTTTCACAAAATAGCCTATTTCATAAGAAACCAATGTGTCATACCTATTCGTAGGTATATTTTATTATTGTAATGCTTAATACAGTATCACTGAAAACAAGACCTGGCTTCTTCGCTAAGGTACATTAAATATTTTTAAGTATATCTGCAAAGGCTCAACTTTTACGCAGTTCAGTGGGCTTAGATGTGCAGTACGTGTCTCACAAACCCCTCATGTGCTCCAAAGCTTCTGGAAGGTGACTGGACCGTGAGCGCACCACGCTCATGAGGATTCAACCTCCAAGGGGTTCAGCCCCTGAGCGAGCTGGCAGGGGTGGGGCTGGTGGGAAACTGGTCCTTGAGGACCAGATCTCAGAGGGTGTCCTCAGCCTCCCTCTCTGCCTCCTCACCTCTCTCTCTCTGCTTCCTGCTTTCTATGACATAAGCACCTTTTCTCCCCTGGCCTATCCACCAAGCCATTTTTGCCGTGGAGCCAACGGACAAGGCACTAAAACCTCTAAAAATTGGAGCCAAAATAAAAACCTTCCTCCTTTACGGCATGGGTGCTATATCTCAGTGAAAGGAGAAATTGACTGAGACAAGTGATGAATATATTAGATCAGAAAAGTAGCTCAGGTATTCACTTTCTATTCTATGTTCATATTATATAGTTTGGGTGTCATACAGAATATATTTTTTTCCTATTTCTTAACTATCAAAATACATAACTTTTTCAATATTGTGTGAATTATGTATATAGAATGGAAGGTATTATTTGTTTAAATTTTTATATCGCTTTTAATTAAGTGTAATATATAAATTTCAAAGAAATCAAATGTCAAATAAAGATTTTTTATTAAATCTCTGAAAAATATGTTCTACATACACTGCTTATTGCACCTATGATTATTAAATCATAAAATTCAAAGTACCATAAAGTTCTCTCCCTCAAGATCTTGTGTAATCCTATTACTAAAATAAGAGAAGGAATTTAAAAGCTATTATATTGTCACCTATAAATCTATGTCTCAATTCATTAAATTACTTCTTTCAGGTTGCTGACTTTCATTACACGTGAAAAAGTAATAAGGAGACTTTTTATCATTTGTTATTCAAGTCACAGTTTATGTTTAAAGTTATTAAGAACAGTCAAGTACATTGCGTGAAGTTTATTAAAATTATCACTGTGTTTCATTTGATCATTGCTGCAATACTAAGGTTCCATTCATGCAATTAAGAGGATAAAATGAAGATGCTAAATGTCTACGTTCAAAAGAAGGAAAAAGTTTATTTTTTGTTGTTGTTTTCATTTGCAGTGACTAATTTTGGAAATCACAAAACTGTCTTTAACTGAACATATATTGAAATGGGGAAATGTCTCAGATTATTGCTTACATACATTATACCTGTTCAATATCCCATAAATATTGCATGAGATATAACCTTTCCTTCTACTAAGGGGAGATGATCCGTGTGTTTCTTTAGCCACAAAACCTGCAAGGAGAAAACATACTGGTTTAAAGAAGTGAATGCAGCTGAGCCGTTATTTCAAGCTGAGATCAGCTGGGCAACTCTTTTGACCTCGTCCGCTTCCCTCTTGTAGCTGCAGGCTAGTTCCCTCTTTGGAGGTGTTATAGAGGTATCTGGTGGCAATGGCTTCTGGCCCCCAATAATGCTATGAAGGCTCGGGGGGGGGGGAAGAGAGAACAGCACACAAGGCCTTTTGATGCCCTCACTCAGGCACTGAATTCCTCAATGTTTTTTTTTATCAACAAAAGCAAGTCAAAGGACCTTTAAATATTTTTAAGCAAACCTGCATGTGATCTAATATTCTACACACACATATTCCCAATCATACACATGTATGTAAATACTACATGGGGAAAATTGTCATGGGAGCCATTGTAACTGTAGTACATTGCAAGCAATTGTAATGTCTTTTTTTCATATTTCTATGTGCGTACATGCGTATATGAGTGTGTGCGTGTGTGTGTGTGTGTGTGTGTAGCTGTGTGTCTGTATGTTTGTGGGTGCAGAAGGATTGAAATACTACACAAAAAGATAATCAGAGGCAGACATGAAATATAAAATTGAAAAGTTCTACTTCATCAGTGTCTTGTGATTACACCACAAATGGCACCCTGGTGACCTCATGAATGTCTACATAGGCCCAGCCAGCAAAGATTTGAACCACAGCTAATCTGAGCTTTGCTTGGACCCCTTGAGATACTCCTGGAATGTAAGATAAGAAGGTCACAGATTCATCTGCGTTCCCATCTACAGCCATGTAAGGCTGTCATGCTTCTGATTTTAGTCATTTCTCAGGTTCTGGTGAGGTAAGAAGCTCTCTGCTCTGCACTACTTAGGTTGCAACTATCACGGGTAAATGGAGAAACTCCTAGAATCAGGCTGTCTGTGGCTTGCACTGCATTTCCATCCCTCACTTTCATCACATAGGTTGAGAAGAACAGTGAATTGTGTCTGATCAAAAAGTGCCTCGCTGTGTTTTACCGGGGAAGTCTTCAGATCCTCACTTTGGCCTTGCCTGCTGCTGTGTGATATCTATATTCTCTATCCCTCCTCACTTTGGCTTAGTTTCTCCTGTTTCACTCTTCTTTCCCCATCACAAAAACCATAGGGAGTGTTTCTCCCCGACAGCATTAGGCATGTATTCTATCGATCTTCCAAGAAAGTAATTGGCTCAGTTTCAGGAGTCCTGCATGTTAACGTGGACAAATCCCACTGGCAAGGCTAACACTGTCCTAGCAAGCTCCTCAAAAAGATTCTTCCTCATCTCCTATAAATCAGTCTCATACTATGAGATGTGAACCTCACTGTTACCCTGCCACATGTGTGTGACTTCTGTTCTCTACCCAGCAGCTAAGAGAAATCTGTCTCTGCCTCTGTGCCAAGGCAGGCATCTCCTGAGGCTGAGCATGCCAAAAATATGCTATAAAATCCAGTTACCACTCTCCAAGATTTTGACTTGGAAAGCCAAATAGTAGTGTCTTGTTTGAAGTTCACAATATAATGTGAATTTCCTAAAACACAGAAATGGCTCATTCCCCACTCTGCCCCTCACTCTACTACTACAGGTAGATTCTGTCCATTGTGTGCTGACACATTTTGTTTCACAAGCACATTGAGATTGCTTTTTACAGTAAAAATATTTATTCCCATGAGAAATATTGGCAGGAATCAACTCATTTACATGAAATGTTGGCTATTTTATACAAGACACATGGAATTTATTTAATAATTCTTATTTATGCAGTCATCAAACATAGACCAAATTGAGGCTATATACTTTTCATAACTCTTCAAAGACATATCTATTATCTACAAAGATTTATTTTGTTTGCCCACATATGGGGGATTTTTTCTATGTCTTAAAATTTTTAAAAAAATAGTCATAGGTTTCCAAAGTGTTTTCACCAATGCTGGAATATATTTGCATATTTGTTTTATTGAAAATTTTCAGCTTCATTATTGAAATATGATTCTTATTATTTTATACTACTGTATCTGGCATATGTGCTTTTGAAATTTTTCTAACCTTTTATGTTTCCAAACTGATAAAATTAGTGATAGCATATTACTTTTTTTTAACTAACATGAGAACTGAATGTAGAAGATACATTGATTCATCCCAGGAATCTAGTTTTTCAGGAATACAGTACGTGTACTTTCTAAGGATTTTGAATATCACAGTACCTGCGTTTTAACATTAAGCATAGTGTGGCAAAATATTGTCAGTCTGTTAGTATCATAATATTTTAAATAGCAGTTTGGGATACAATTATCTATGGTGAACAGGAGAAAGCAATTGTGTTCATATACAGAGATTGTCTTTATATCTGTCAGTTTTATTTTTCCTTCCAGAGAAACGAGCAATTTTGACAAGTGTGAGTTACAGCCATGATGCAATAATTCAAACTGATTTTTAAATAAATGTGATTCATGTTTAGTTTTAAACTAAAGTGCTCTTCTGTTCTAAGTTAGCATTTAATCTAGTTAGCATTTAATCTAGTTAATCTAGTTAGATTTCTATTCAGGAACATCACTGTGTGGCGGGAAAATGCATTGTTTTATTTAAGCACAAAGTCATATTCTTAATGAGGGAACACAATTCTAGGCATGTGAGGACATTTTTTAAAAAATAATAAATACATATGAAATACTCGGGTACCTCTAAAATGAGTTCTGTGTTTATAGGTAGTTGTTAATCATAAAAAGAATTAGGAATAATTCTAAACCTATTCACCAAGGGTTTTGTAATTTTATTGTTGTTGTTTTGAAACAGATTCTCCCTGTGTATTTGAGGCTGGCCCAGAATGCACTGTGTAGACCAGGCTTGCCTCAAACTTGTGATGATCCTCCTGACTCAGCCTCCTGAGTGCTGGGATTATAAACATGTACTTTCTAATATAACTTTTTATTACGCGAGTTATTTTTCCTCTTTAAATAGTCTTATTTTATATCAAATTGTTTCTTTAGAATAAGGCAAATTTGAAAGAGTACTAACCCAAATTGGCTATTAAATTCTCTTGAGACTAATTAAGTACTCTTAAAAATTATAGGGAAAGAATAAAGAGTTTAAAATTTGGATAGGTTTATTATCTAAGTTTACTTTGTGCTTTTCTCATTAACAGCACTATGCAAACACCAAAGCCATGATGGAATATGTTGCAATGCTTTACCTTTATATCTGAAGAAGCCCGTTTCAGTAATGTAACTTTATGGCGGTAGTTTTAGACAATGGCCTATTTTCATATTTATCCTTATATTATCATAATATTATAAACATTTAGGAAAGATTATTTTGCCATTTTTAAGCTTAGCAATTATCATAATTAATGAATATTATTTAAGATAAAAAGATAATACAAAAATATACTCAAAATATGCAAGTTACATATATCCTTTTACGCTTTTCAAAAATCACATGTCACAGAATCTTATGAATGATACTGGAAATTAAACATGTCCTCAAATTTCCACTCAGGGGTCATCAAAAATTATTGTAACTACCTATGTGCAATCTATTTTGCTTTAGTGATCAGGTTGTAGGAAAATAAATTTGATGGCAAGCTTCCCCTTTAACATTAAGATTCTAACAATATCTTGAATTCTATTCCATTAGTTGCCTGCAAAATCCTATGTGAATTCAAAGTCAGAAAATGATTTGTGTCTGGGTTACATTTATAACCCAGACACATTTTAAATCTACAAATAGTGCCCTATATAAAATCCAATCATGAAAATTCGACTTTGGAGAACTTAAAAAGTTTTTTTTAAAAAAATTACAAAATACGTTCGTAAAGTAGACAAATATGTAATACATGTTATCTAAGTAATGCTATATAAAAATAAGTTAAAATGCAGATATTTATATGATAAAATATATTGAAGTGTGACCTAGTTAAATATTTATACCTTGAAGATTGGACTGGTGAACACACAACATAAAATATTTCAGTATTAGCCCTCTTGAGGAGAATTTCCTAAACTTAGATGCACTGAAAGAAATAATGACACCTAGCAATTAGCTATTATGTTCTATAACATTGGTGCTTCATTCTTTAAATAATATATTAAAGCATTTTATCTGTAAAGCAATTGTATGAGGCCGGTATTAATTGTCATCTTCAATTCATAGATAAAGAATCTGCAGCCTAGAAAGATTAAGCCAATTGTCAAAAATGATATAGTAAATTTCAGAGTCAGGATTTTAACTCAGGAAATCTGATTTCAGTGTTTACATTTCTACATAAAAATGCACACAAAAAAGAAAAAATAGCAATATAAAAGTAAGATATCAACCTATTTGTTGTGCAATTCAAAAGCATCTTTAGCAACAATAACGTTGGATGCATTTCCCAAAATCCATATTCCTATCCAGCCAAAAAAGCGAACCTGAGTATGTGTGAATTTTTTTAAAAAATCTTTTTTTGAGGAGCTTAGGGTTTCTGAGAAAGAAATGCAGATGACGACTGGAGAACCTAACTGTGTTTACAAATTAGGAAATAATCTCACCGAAACATACAGTGTTAAACAGAGCTGGCTCAACTATCTTTGAAGATAAATAGAACCTTTAAGCCTCAAAATAAAGCACTACTGATATGTATTATACACAGCTGATAAAATTGTTTACCACAGGTACAGTGAACAATATTGCAACCTCTGCCCTGTGTGCTGAAGTCGAATGATTAAGCCATTGAATAGCAATGGTAGAAGCCTGGTTTCTCTCTGTTGGCACAGAAGTTTGCAGAGAGGTGAGCCAGTGTTAGGACAGAGGGCTGATAAAGCAAAGTAATCCCCTGCGTGCAATAACTGTTACCTTTTGTGGCGGGGTATGTTTCAACAGGGCAGTTATGAAGCATTTATAAAAATAGAATAGTTACATGAAATGAAAAACTGTTGCAATGGGGGGAAAAAAAAGCCTAAACAGACCTGTAGCCTCACTCCATCTTAATCAGTTTAAAAACCCTTCACTGCAGACGTTCTGTAGCTGGGAAATGCGTCTCAGCGTCTCCCTAACTGCACTGTAGGTAACACCTCGGGCCTGTGTGGTGGTCACGGTTACCAGCTTGCTTCTCCGGCACTTGAAGCCACTTTTGCTGAGAACAGTGATTCCTTAGCCCCACAGCTGTCTGTCTGCTTCGTGGTTCAAAGCGGATAAACAGCTTGAAGTTTCTGTTTTCTGAGTACGTCTCTCTCTTTTGCTGTTTTAATCCTTGGATCGAATTCTACTCAGCTCTGCACATTGACTTGTTGATCATTAAACAAATGTTTTAATCCAAGAATATTAACTGGGCCCATTGCCTGTCGGAGCTGGTGTGTTTCCTTTTTCTTTCTCTTTTCTTTTCTGCTCTCAACCCCGTGCTTCTTCGGAAGGCATGAAGGCCCAATGATCTGAAATTTTTCAGCACTGCTGTAGATCCCAGACCCACGGGGCCAGTGTTTTGTACAAAATGATGACTTTATCTACGTGAGAATTCGACAGCCTCCAGTTGAGTGTGTCTGACATCCACCACAAGCAGTCTCTTTTGGACTTTTCTCCCAGCCCATGAAAAATACTAGACCTGACAAAAACCTTCAGATGTCCTTCTTCTAGAAGCAACAGCCTGGTAACTCTCTTGACCAATTCCTGTTTTCAGCTGCAGCCAGAAATTAGTCAACTCCCTCCCACCCCACGCCAGTAAAGCTTTGCCTGCCTGTGGTATTGTGTGCTTGAAATATTTGCCCTAGAGTTATTTCTAGCATTTCTGGATTCAGTGAGCCTGTTGTTCTTTATCAGGTACGCATAGACCTATGTATAGGGGTGTGAATAAGGAGCTGGGATTAAAAACATGCATGTTTATCTCTGTCAAATGAGAGGACCTAACCCAAAGAACCCACTAAAAATGAACATCCTGTCCCCTTGGTTTCTTCAGCCATTCTCCAATGAAACAGATCCCTGAGGAAGCAATTAGTTTTACGACAGGGGCAGAAAAACCAAAGTACGTTATGAAATACTTGGAGTACCAGAAAAGAAGAAAATGCTAAAATAATTATGAAAATACACTGATGGGCTGTTGTGTATAGTGCCATAATCAACTGAAAAGCATGCCCAATGGCCAAAGTTAGGAAATTGAGTCTGGGGTTATAACTTAAGGTTAAAAAAAGAAGCATCTGTAAGCCTAATTTAACATAAGTGAACAAATGAACGAATGTAACAGAGAACTCTCCTAAACAGAGTTACTCCACATATGGAGCACAGACGCTGAGGCCTTGAGGAAGTAAGTGTAGGCCACTTCCAGGGCTGTGAGCTCTCCAAAGTGACACCTTTCCAAACTGCACAGTGACAAATGGGAGGAAAGGAAATGTACGACTGAGGGACAGGCTGAGCACATGCTCAGGCAGGTGACCAAAGTTAAGTTCAGCATGAAGTCAGAGTCATCATATGTACGTTTGCTATAATACAAGTGACACTTTAGCCTGTAGTCTTCCAGTAACTGATAAACTCAGATTTATTAAAAGAAAACCATGGCATTTCTGATGACCCTCCAGGTCATCAGAATTTAAGAAACCGTCACAGCCAACCATAGTTTAAGGATAGCTACATGTATCGTGTTATTAATGATGGGATAAAAAAGGACATTAGTTAAAAAGTAAGGAAGTTAAATAAATTATGAATTTTACTTCATTATAATAGGCTGGTATTGATGGATTAGTTCAACAAATGCATTATATTGTTCTTAATTATGAAGAAACTGGGTGTAGGGAATATACTAACCTTTTAATTTTTCTATAAATCTAGAACTTCCTATGAAATTGAGTCTGAAAAAACTAATAAAGTGTATCTAATGATGTATTTGCAAGAACCAGATATTTTGGACCAGGAAGATCTCTGAATATTAAAGAAGTTCATATAAATCCATGTAATTTCCAGTTTCAAGAACATAGTTTCATGTGTCCTAGATGCTAATGCGGTATTTTTTTTTATTTAGAGGAAAAAAAAACAAAACAGAAGAGTAGAAATAGTATATAATTTCAAAAAAAGTAAGAAATCACTAGCTGATAAATTACATATTGTTATCTTAGATGTAGTTGCTCAAGTCACAAAATCAAAGTATAAAAAGTAGACAATCAAACAATTACAGTACAAACCATTCTGTTTGATGAACTAATAAAACCTTAGCAGTATCGTTATCTGTCTTGCACACTTAAACATACATGCAGTTATATCCTTTAGAGTACTTTCTTTCCCTTTCATTATCACAATATCTATTATACATTTTGGATCTTCTTACTCTTTTAGTTTTTTATTATTACTTTTATACCAGAGAGATAATACAGTATTTACAAATGTGAGTCTGATTTATGGTAGTCATTTTTTAAGAGAAAGAAAAACAAAAATCAAAAAACAACAAAATCAAAATGACAACTAATATAGTAATTCTTCAATTGTGACTACTGCATTAGTGGATTTATTGGTAGATTCTATTTAATTGATTTAGAAAGGAAGAGTATGAATCTTAGAATATTCTAACAGTATTTATATGGATTCAAAATTACATTTGATATTATTATTTTGCACAATGATTCAGATCTGAATTAAGGAGAGCATATTTATATTTAAAAATTAGCTGAGAGTCTCTTCTTATATCTCATTCCACAAACACAATACTAGTTCAATAAAACCAAGATAAATAATTAGTTCAATAGAGCACATTGACTCCTGTAAGTATCCCTTCCCAAAAGCTTTTTGAAACTTCTAAACTAAGAACATAATATTCCAGATTATCAGAATTAACTTTTTCTTTTTACTCATTTTTAAGAATGAGGAAAAATTAATTTTAGTACATCTAAGGGTGTTGATTTATGCATAATATAAAAATCTAAAATGTGAAGAGAAGATGGTTATTTTCTTTTAAATCAAGTTTATGGCTTGAATTTTACACTATTTTTAATACAAAGCATCCAATCAGCTATAAACCAAGCAATTATTTTTACCTGGTTTTCTAGATTTCTCTAACATAATAACTCAAAATATGTTTATATTGAGAGATAATTTTCTCAATTGCAATCTAGAAAATAACAGCAGAACATACAGCAAATGATCAAAGTATTTATTTATGGCTCTTGATACTCACATGTGGTACACTTGATTATACTGTTATTGTTATATTTTACACTTAGACCAAAATTGAACATTCACATTGGGCTTTCCTTTAAATTGATCAATTCTACTTATCTTGCAAAGGTAATAATATTCCTTTTACTATGAAGTTTTTCCTCACATTTTTATTAGTGAATATTGGTTACACAGATTAATGAGTTTCAACTTGGCAGATCTGTATATGCACATAACATACTTTAATAATCTTTTCATTAATTCCTTCACCCCAATTGGGAATATTTCAAATACAATTCTTTTTTAACAAATGCAAATGGAAAAATGCATTTCAACAGTTGGGTAACATTTTATAGTGACTTGAGATAACGTTGACCCAAGATATTGTTAGGGCCAGAGTACTTACTGAACAGAAAGAAAAGAAACTGGGAATAATCATTACTTGACTGTCTGTTAATTGTCACCAAAGTCTGGGAACTTTCCCACATGGCTTTTACTTATCAGTACCTTAGAAAGGAAGTACTACTGGTATCATTTTAAACATAGGGGATCTGAAGCTCCAATGTGTAAATAATTTGCAGTGGGAAATTAGCAGCACACAGCTATGGCTCAAGGTAACTTGCTATACTTCATATGCTGTGATAATCCCACTGTATTTGGTCATACGTATTCAAAAACACTTGGGTCTCTTCTGATCTCAGTGGCAATACTAATTGATGTATGGGGTACAAAATGGCCTTTATATATTTGATAGAGGCAACTCTGAAACACCATTGTAGCTGCATAGCTTGCTAATCACAGTATGTCAGCATAAATTGAATAACACACATAGATTCACAGATCACCGTTCTGAGTGTGCCTGTGAATAAACAGAATGTGGTCAGAAAACTGAAAAGAGTCATCAAGGTTGTGGAAAGCACCATTCAAGAGGGCATGTAGCCTGAACAGGATGAAATAAGAAAGAAGTAAGATGTTTCCTTATTTTGGAAGATTTCCTCTTTTTAACATACATTAGGACTCTGCTCTGTTGCTTTAGTCTTTCAATCCAACCTCGGACAGGTGCGTTTTCTTTCATCTCTGTTTTTCTGTGGCTACCACTTTCTTGCACTGATCAGCTACTGGACCATCTAGATCTCTATGGTGGACAGATTGCTACTGTGGATTCTTTCTGCTTTGATGCCATGGACAACCATTATGAGCTCTTTTACCTCTACCCAATAAATACCTTTGTGTAATTATAATATATGTTCTATTAATTCTGTTTCCCTGAAGCCTTCTAATACATCAGTCTGATGAATTTAAGTTGAAACATTAGTCACAGCTGCAGTGTAGATTAGATTCCTCTTTTGCTCATTTTGACATCTTCATCACTATATTGTGTATCTGCTAAAAGAATCATCCCTAGTTACATTTGAGAGCCACTTTTCATTGAAGACTTTCGAAAAAACCTCATCTAAGTCTCTGAATGAATTGGCGGCCAGTGACTCAGGAATATCTCTGAAGATGTTTATTTCATCTAGTTTTTAAAACATTCCTTAGATCAATAATTTTAAGCTCTTCCTTGGGATCTCAGGTTTTTCAGTGAAGATGCTCAGTGTGTGGCCAAGTGGTAGAAGTCTAGTTCCCAGGGTTGTCACAGCTTCAACAGTGACAGGCACATTTAATAGTCAGACTCAGAAAGCCTAACATTCATTGGTTCACTTAGCTGAGACACTATTGAGGTATTTATATACTCCGCTATGGCTCTGGTCACCCAACCTGTGGACATCCTCTGTGTTGTTCATCAAGTAAATTTCCAACTTTCTGACAGTGTGGAGGAAAATCAGTGAACCAATGAATGGGTTTGGATGGTAACCTTTGGATCAAACATTTTTTAAAACAAGTTTCCATCAATGCTTATCTGCCTTCAAAATATTATGCAGTAAGAATGCTCTGAACATTTTCAAAATTGGTTCTCTTAGTTGGAAAAACTGTGTATAATGGAAATATTTTTAACAAAACACAGTCTATAATATTCTGTTTTTCTAAAAATTTGAATGATTATATTTTACATAATTGAATTGATGTTAAAAGAGAGATGAACAATATCTTATCTAGGCATTGAACAAAATTATACTTTTTGCCATTCATACATTCATACCATGATCTCAGATTTATATGAAGCATTTTTAAATATGATTCAATTTTCCTCAGATTTCAAATTAAAAAAAATAAAAACCATAAATAACTTCTTTTAAAGGTACTTAAAATTTCCACTAATTTTATGATTAGATTATATTTCAAAATCATTGTAAATTTCTCTTACTTTTTGAAAATTATCACTTTTTTCAAAATTAATATCTGTGTCTTTAAATGTGGAATGTTTAAGCCAAAGTATAAAATCCAAAGTTATTCTGCACTCAAATTCTCTTTATATAAATAGACAATTAGAGCACAAAGAATATCAATTTGTTTTTGATGTCAAGTCAGTTCATTTTGGGAGAAAATAATTATCTGTCTGTTTCTTTCTTCATTAACCTTTCCATATTTGTTTTGAAATATTCAAGAGATAGTTCATGAGTAAGGAAATAAAAGATATTGTCTAAAAATCTCATCAATATCAACATCTCATTTTGAAATTTGCCCATATCTCCGTCAATTTTCTTTTGTAGCCTTAAGATAACACTTTATTTCTTCAGTAGCCTCTTTTCCAGATCCGCCAACAAAGGATCTCTCTAGTCTATGTCTAAAGTGTGTCAAGCTGCTTTCCTGCTTACAAAGTACTCAACAGAGCCCGTGGCACTTACAGTTACTGTCGAACTCCTTCTCCAACTTAACACTGCCCTCCTTAGCCCGCAATCACGAATTCCTCATCACATCAAAGCTTCTGTCAGTTTCCAGAATACGTTCAGCTCGCACTCTGCCCTCACACCATGATATTCACCCCCTGGCCAGGAAAAGCCAGGAAAGCAATCACCCCTTGCCTTTCCTCCTTCAGGACTCAGCATGGCAGTGTTTCCTAGTTGTAGTTTAATTTGGCAGGGTTGTGTGTAAGGTTGTAGCTGTTTGCACTAATTCACAGTAGGAGAGAGTTCTGTGTGTGATGTATCCTGTATTATCACACAGCTCAAAAACATAAAAAGATGGCAGCCCATGACCCTGATGGAAAAACAAACAAACAAACCAGCGATCGCTCCTCCCTGCCTTCCAATATGAACACTCTAAGTGCAAAAAATGTATAAACAATTAAAATGGGCTGATTTTGTATAGAAAAATATTCTCAACAATAAGAGAAGAAAGTGAAAACATTTTTAACATAGTCTCTGCCACCAAAAAGAGTCCAATATTCTCATTTCTAAATCACGATGGCACAAGCTTACACAAAAATTGGCTAAGAGATGTGAAACACTTGTTTTGATTTTTTATGCTTCATTTTAACTGTCCAGTTTTTCAAGCAAGTGGGGTAAAGGTTAGTATTGCTTTTTCGCTCGATTTATCTAAATAATTATCTCGATTTTCCACTTCATTTTCTACATGCCAATATGTCCTTGGGCTATTTCTTTAAGGCGTTATCTGACACAGTGTGACTTTCTTTTAAAAGAATGTGTGCCACATTTTGGTTTTCAGAATAGTAATTCAAGTCAAGCCTTGAAATTAGGTTACTAATATACGTTTCATAAGTATGGTTCATCAAACAAGTAACTGACATATTTCTACTTAATTTTATTACAATTCAGTGGCGCTAGCTTCAGCGGTTTGAATATCAGGTATTGGTTTCCTTGAGCACTGCCTTCTTTACTTCTAGTAATGCCTACTTAAATGAAAACATACTCTTAGATATGATAATCAATGTATTTATCTTACTCTGTTTTAACTTTAAGATACAAATGAATTCACATTTAAATGAAATTTTATAGTTTCAAGTGGTTTCATACTCAGTAACTGATCAAATTCTGTTGTTTGCATTTTTCTGTGGTGACAAAGACATTAACTGTGATGATATTGTAGCTCAGGTTTTCTTCTTCGCTTCTAGAAGTTAATCTGATTGTGGTGCAGATTTTGTTTCTTTGTCATCTTTACTTCCCTGCTGTTAAGAATTGGTATCCACCAATTCCTTGCTTCTCAACACTGCAATGCTCCTGACTATGGTAAATGCAGAATAATCCACACTCTTAAGTGTCATTCAAACACATGATTTGATTTGCACAATGGAACATTAAAGAATATAATGCAAATACAAACTTCACACGTGCTTGGGTAATTTGGCTTATCCTTCACTCTTCATCTAGTTATTCCCTTTCCTTAAGACAAGCTTTTCTTCCGTTTCCAGAATGCAAGATGTAAAACAAAACCTCAATAGGTTCATTTCCTAGAGCCATTTTCTGCTCATTCACTGTTACTTAGAACAAGAAAGGTGAGTATTTGTTGTTAAAGTGATGTTTGCTACTCATATTTCTTATAGTAAAAAATTTTACCGACACCAGTATGTAAGGTTCAGACACTAGAGGTAATTATCAGACCTTTTTACCTTTGCTTGACTAATTGGTCTACATACAGAAATCTCCCTCCAAATGAAACATGGCATTGCAAAAGAAACCATGAAAGCTATTCTGTAAGTTAAGGGATATATGTTATAATCCTGAGCCAGGATCTTGTGTTCATGAATAACTCTAAATACATTCCATCCACAGAAAATCAAGAACGTTGTTACATAAGAGAAATCAGCAATATGAAGAAAGGTCAATATAAATAAGGGAATCAGCAAAATATGAGACTATGTTTCTGAAAAAGTAGCATTAATTTCCTTTTATAACATCAAATGTGAATAAAAACTTTGCACATTTTATTGGAAACTAAATAAGAAGATTCTGAGAGTTAGAGAGCAGAATTCACAGCAGCTGTGGATAGCAAGACCCAACGAGTGACCTGGTTGTTAATTTCTGCATTTTACTTTTGGTTTATTCGGTGCAGAAGCTAGCTCTTGAAAATATCAAAACACAAAGTAAAAAGTCTTTCAAATCCTGCCAAAGGCTCGGTAAAAGAGCTGCCAAGTGGGATGTAAAATTTAAGACCAAGCAGATTTATTCTCACCTAAGATAGTGTAAAAAAAAAAAAAAAGTTCTCTCCCCTCCAGCCGTGACAGTGAAGTCCGAGCTGGTGCTGGGATTTCTAACATGATTACGCTGCCGTGAAGTTTGCCAGCTTCCTAGTGTGGTGGTGTAGACAAGGCCCAGTAGAAAATCAAATCCCATGTCCTGCCAGGAAGTAACAAGAACATGCTTTTTGTGGTAGAAGGACTTTCACGAAGAGCTGATATTTTCAAACTGTCAGTAGTGAGGCGTTTTTCCTCAACCCATTACTGGTGTTAACAAAGTCCAAGCATGGAGTCAGATATTTTATTCTACCAGGATATCAGGAGGTCACTTTTTCCCAAGACAGCTCCTAAGGCTCCCGGCCAGTCAGTATGATTGCAGACTGAATAACTGAATAGGGAACCTGAAGGAACACTTCACCCAGCCATGGGGAGAAGCTCAACTGTGGGGGCCCCTGTGGGCAGACTGGGGGCTCCGTACTTCCAAACCCCCCGCACACCTTCCTCCTCTGGCGGGTACAGTCACAGATAAACCCAGCTAAGACACGTGTTTCAAATACAGCTTAGAGAGTCTCATATCCTTTTACATAAAATGTCTAAGATTCAAACAGCGATCACTTACCATACAAACTGCCCTAAAAGTCTCCAATTGAGTGAAAGAAGAAATCAATAAAAGCCTGCAAAAGATAACAAAGATGTCAGAATTACCTGACAAAGCCATGATAAAGCATCCATCATAAGAAATATTGTGATGTGCAATTATCAGAATTCTTGCAGTGAATAATAAAACAATCTCAGCAAAGAAACAGAGAATTTCAGTAACATAAGCTTGATAATTAAAAAAATCAATTCTGGGACCTAACTTCAGAATGGAAAAAAATAGCAAAAATCAATGAAGAGAGACAACAGAAATGACCTGCTCTAAGCAAAATAGAGAAAGCTGACTGAAGACAAAATTAATAAAACCTCAGGGACAGCGAAACTCTAACAAGGGTTTCTAAGGTTCATGTTACTGGATTTCCTGAAGAGGACATAGAGGGGTATAGCTAAAGAAATTATTTTTATGAAGCCAATCACTAGAAATTTCCCAAATCCAGTAAAATTTGTGATCCTACAGAGTCACAAGACTGAAACTCAAACAGGAATAAGCATAAGTCCATACCAAAGCACATTGCCATTGTGTTCCCAAAAACCACACACCAAGGAAAAGCAACCTGGAAAGCAGTGACAGACAAGGGACAGATCAATGCTCAGAGATGTTTAAGAGATTTGCTCCAGCAAATCAACTTTAATAATCAAAAGGAAATGATAGATTTGAACTACGATGGTATCACTAGTTTTCATTCCTGATTTGGATTCTCTTTGTCTCATGCTCTCCCTGTCTCACAGGCCACCTCCCATTTAGTTTACTGGTTTTTTTAAAGAAGATTCTTTTCCTGTTGCAGGGATGTATTTTTCCTGAATCAAATTTCATTACTTTTTGTTTTTAGTTGCCACTTTTTCCTTCTTAATACTACTTTTGGTTTTATTTTGTTGTTCCCTTTCTAAAGTCCTGTAGTCAGAGTTTAAAGGATGGGTTTTGGCATTTTTTTTTCCTTCTAGCCTGAACCTTCTTTGTGTAAGTTTTCCTTTTCCTGCATTACCTGCATCCCATAGGTTGTGATTTGTTCCAGCTTCATTGCCAGGCAATTCACTGTGTTTTTTATTTCCAATGAAACTCTCTTTGATTGAGGAATTATGAAGAAATTCAAAATTTCATTTCTAATGACTTCTAAAATTTTTAGGCTTATATTCCTTACTTATAGATTTATTCTATTTGCCAGAGAATATAATCTGTATTATATTTGACTCAATTGCCGTTGTATTCAAGATGGCACTGTTGCATTTCATTTCTAAAGAGCTAAACCAATGTCATCAAAAGTAAATTTAAAAGCTCTTTCAAGAATTATCTGTAGTTAGATTTAAAAGGAAGACACCAGAGATGAAGAGAGGGAGGGAAAGAGGGAGGGAGAGAGAAAGAGGGAGAGTGTGAGAGGGAAAGACAGAGACAGAGACAGAGAGAGAGACAGAGACAGAGAGAACACTGATACATGTGAGGGTAGAAGGTAAGATACAAAGAACAAAGAGGAAACTACAACAACCAGGAAACATCCCTAAATAAACATCCTTACCAGAGTTTTCACATAGGTCTCAAACATATACTGCAAGGCAGCCTTGTCAGTGAACTGAAAAGAATAGAGACCGGTGAGAGTACATAGGTCTCAACTTTGTACTACAGAATTAGATGAGACATATTAAAGAAGCAACTGAAAAGATGTTTGACAGCATCAATTGCAAAAGACATGCAATTAAAATCACAGTGAGCTATCACTGCACGTCTTTTAAAGTGGCAGAATTAAATGCTAGTAATAATATCAAATGCTGAAGAGGGCCTGGAGAAATTAGATCACTCAGAGACTTCTGGTAGGAATGAGGAACAAAAAAAATATTTGAAAAATATTTTGCAAGTATAGTAAGAGACTATTTAAAAAAATGAAAGTACTCCTTGATTCAGGAATTGCACTCCTGGACCTTTATGGCAGAGAATTAAATCGTGCCTACACAGAACCAACATTTGTTCACAATGGCCTCAAACAGCAAACAGCCCACGTGTCACCTGGAGAGAACAAGTCACAGGACATCTGTGTCTTCAAATACCAAGTAGCAATTTTCAAGGGATGGACTGTGCTACCACCCCAATTCGTGTGTGAAGGCTAGAAGTGACTAAGTTAAATCAAGCCATTAGGTACTAATAGTTTGATCATTAACCTGATCAAACTATTTATAAGTAGCGGGAATTTTGCTAAGTGTGGCGGCACATACCTGCAATCCTGGAACACTGGGAGACAGGTGGGAGAACTGAAAGTCCTGGTTTATCCTGGGTAACTTAATACTTGATAAGGGCCTTTCTGTAAATAAAACAAAATATGCAAAAAGAGTTGGAGGTGCAGCTCAGTACCCATCCACCCAGCCACACACACACACACACACACACACCAAGAATGTACACGTCCACAGAGGAAAGATCCTGTAAATACAAAAAGAGAGGATGATTATCCTGCAATACAGACAGAGATCTTCAGAAGACATTGAAATTGCAGGCACCTTGATACTGGTCCTCTAGCTTCTTACCCATGAAAAAAACAAATTTATGTGATTGTAGACACGTAACCTAAAATAAATAAAATTTATGTTATTTCAGGACCTAAGAGATTAGGCCCCATTGGAGACAACTGGCTAAAGGTAGCCAGCTAGTGATATTATTTCATAAACTATGTACGCATATACCTTACTTACAAACCAAATATTTTTAATAAAATCATGAGAGCATACAATAAACTTGAAAAGCAGCAGAGTACATTTAAACAAAATTTTGAAGCCATAGCCTTAAGGTCATTTGAAGGACTGACATTGCGATAGCAAAGTATAGTCCAAAGTAAAATATAGATACAGATATTTAGATATTAAAACATGACAGACAAGAGAAAAAGTTAATGGGTTAAAAGTAAAATCAGATAAATTTTCAAGCATGTAAAGAAGGAAGGATAAAGATATAAAATAAAATAGAGGAATTTCAACTGAAAAGTGAATCTATCCATTCAGAATATAAAACACCCAATTACCAGAAGTTCCAGAGAGCATTAACAGAGAAAATGAAGAGACTGTTACCAAGGGGAGGAAAATGTAATTTACAGAAGGTGAAGAGAGATGAGTTTTCAAATTATTTTTCTGTAATATGGTAGAATAATAAATTAAAAAAAAATAGATAAATAATCCACATATTTAGTCATGCCTCTAAGAGACTTTAGACACATAAAAGAGGATCTTGAAAACTATTCAGCAGGAGAAGAATTTTCTTGCATAGGTCAGACATCTAATTGGTATTAGAATTTTCATCAGTCATGACTGAATGATGAAAGGGAATGGGAAATATCTTCGTTTATGAGGGAAAATAATTTTTCAGCCCCAAATTTTATATCCAGTCACATAATGAACTATGAGACCAGAATAAATATATTTTTCATACATCTGAGAGCTCCAGGATCTTAGCTCCTCTATGCTTTCTACAGGGAATCTGTGAATCTGGAAATGTCAGTTTAGTGGGGCTATCGAGCATCGACTCACCATCCAAGTGTTGCACTGACAGTGTTTCTCAGATGGAATTAAATCTCCATACCAGGTGAGTTTAGAAGGGAAGGCTACACTTGGAAATTTGAATGAACCTGACTGAATCAGTTGGAAGACTTTAACAGCAAAGAATCCCAACACTCTAGGCGGCTGAGGAAGGAGGATGGTGAGTTCCCGTCTTGCTTGGGCAATTTAGCAATTTGGGGCAACCCTATCTCAAAATAAAAAATGAAAAAATTCAAAAGGGACTGGAGATGTAGCTCAGGGTGAAGGCTCTTGGTTTAGCTTCCAGTACTACTCCACATCCCCCTAAAAAACGGGTTTCAGTAGCCCTCGTTTGAATCCTGGACATCCCCCTATGGATCAAAGTTTTGCTTAATCACTGAGATAGTTCTTTATAGTAAGTTCCTCTCTCCTTCCCTCCAATCCCCTTCCAACTTTCTCAGCTACTTCTTGTACTTTCTTTTTGGTGGAACCCACACAGATAAATCAGCAGAAAGAGAATAACATATTAGGAAAGCGGCAGGAAAAAAAATGAGTAACTTCAGTCTAAGAAAGCAGGATGTAGCTGTGCAGAAAAAGTAGGGACCAGTGGCCTCAAACAGGAAGAGCTACAGGAAGGTCTAAGGGTTGGAGTGGGCATAGACCATACAGTGGTAGGACTTCCGCCACACATCAGCCATGATGAGCAATGCACTGTGGGACATGGACCACGGGAAGGAAGCACTTGTTCTCATCACTAAACTAGACAGCCAAAAAAAAAAAAAAAAAAACCCACAGGAAATTCCACATAAAAATATAATTAACCAGACCCAAATACAGAAGAGCCCATAGTTATCACTGTGCATTGTTAGAGTATAATTTTTAAAATAATTTCAGTATAATATAAAAAGACTCTCTGCTGAATGATGGAATAAAACATGCTGTCATTTCTAATGGCAGTCCTGTATCGTAGTGTGGAGTATTATGTAGCCACAGGGAAGGAAGGCTCCCTGGCTGATTTTTCAGCTTTTACAATTAATACTTTGACCTGTGACTATAATATTTTTGGATTGTAGAATCCTTTCACACTCTTAAACAGTATTAAAAATCTCAAAATACTAATTAATATAGGTGTATTCATTGATATAGAGTCCAATTTAAATTTAATAAGATACATTTTAACTATTAAATAATTTCAAAATAACAATAGTGGCTCATGTGACACTAGGAGAAACAGATTTTTTATGAAAGATAACATTTCAGAGCAAAGTGGTTAGTAAAAAATGTCATTTTTTTATTTATACATCCTTTAGTGCTTGAGTTAATAGATGGCGTCGCAATGTTATCTCTGGTTCTGATTCTGAATTCAATTAGAATTGTCTTTCTCTGTTTTGAGACGTAATGTCAAAATACAATAAAATTGAATAGACAATTTTTCTAAGTTTTCCATTTGTAATAACCCATTTTCAAGTTGCCATCCACTGTTTCAGAGTATTCACTCTATCTTAAATATTGCACATTGCACACTTTTACTCAATTTAAAATAATTGTCTTATGTGTTTTACATTTTGTTTTGGCTTGTTAGTCTGGCTGTTAATCTCTATGTATGAAATTAACTTCATAAGGACTTATAAGATAAATCAATGAATCTGATGCCATTAAATAAGGGGGTAGTGGACAGGAAGAGTAATTAAAAAGGAATTAAGCTATTTCCTGTACCATTACTAATTCCCCAAAATGAATGCAATCGCTGTGTACTGCAAGCATGGACTAATAACAATTTAATAATTAAAAAAGAAGTTAATATCCAGATAGTAAAATGTTCAAAATGGCAAAGAGAACAAAGGAGGAGAGAAGGGAAAAAGAAGGAAAGGAAAGGAAAAAGTGAAAGAATCAAAGGGAAAATGTAACAAAACTTTTGTAAATAAGAAGGGGAAGAGGAAAGAAGGGGAAATGAATGAAACAAAAGCATCAAAATATAATACACACAAGTGCCAATGCCATGTGATGAATGTGATCATTATGTACATCTAAAATGGATCAATAAAATGAATTTTTAAAGATTTTTTTTCTAATTTGATGTATTTGTGGCCAAAGAACTTGTTTTGTAAGATTTTATTCTGAAAATCAATTGACATTTGTTCAGTGTCCTAATAGATGGTCTGTATTTGTGAATTTTCCTTGTGTAGTTACTGACTATGGTGTTTGATGGATGTCAGTTATATTAAAGCAGCTCATAATGTCAAGAAATTGTACATTTTTGGACAAAGAAATATATTTTGATGAATTTCTCTGCCATCAATCTTTCATTTTCTAACTTCTATAATCGGGAGATAATTTTAATGCTGACAGAAACCACATGCACTTGTATAATCCATCACTCAGCATAGCTAATTTTTTCTTGTTTTGATTAATTCACTGTTACAAAATAGGTCTTTTGTATTATAATGATAATTAAAACTACTCTATCCATTAACAACCCTACTGCAGTAACTCTTAACTGAATAACAATAATTTGTGTTACAGTTAATTTAATCATAACTGTTAAATACTTTACTTACTTTATTAAAAGTCATAAGTTCATAAATATAAATGTAATTATCTGTAGAATGCCATATAATTATATTTAAAAATTTATTTCAACTTTCTTTTGTCTCCCCCTTTCTCTTCTGAATTTTTTTCTCTCTCTGTATTTTCTTACATCACTTGTTCTGATACTTTAAAAGCATGCTTTCCTTAGAGTTTTTTTAATCATGTTTTCCTTTTTTATGCCATCGTTTGAATTGCTCATTAAAATGAGTGGGAATGTAAAATGCATTAACAAAACAATTATCCTGACAATAACTACAATGATATATGATAATTTAATATGGTTTCAAGCTCATTACTCATCACTGGACATTTTTTGATTGTTGAATCTGTCCACTAAACTATACTTTTATTGCATTGGCAACCAGCAAAAAACATAAGGCTTATTTACAATTTCTTAACATCAAATTACACATATAAATGTTTCAATTATATATGGGTTGAAAATACTTGGAGTCAGAAGTGTTGTGGATTGGAACCTTTTTAGAATATTGAAATATTGAAACATATGTAATGAGAAGTCTTGAGGATGGAAACCAGGTCTGTATTTCAAAATCGTTTATGTTTCATACACACCTTGTACATTTAGTTCGAAGGTAGCTCATGGCATCGTCACATATAAGATGTTATCCCCCCCTCTCAGGGTTGGGAAAAAGTAAAAAGTCACCAGTCTTTATGACGAAGTGGTTAAAGAATGTGAGATCATACATAGTCTGAATAACACAAAGGCAGGTTGGGAGCTGGTAAGCTAATGAAGAGTGTTCTACAGACGTTTTAGATTCAAGAGTGCTGACTGGCTCCCTGCATGCTTCTATAATGAAACGGAGGGACAGACCTAGTTTTCTTTTGTCTCACCATGTATCTCAGAAACTACGTGAAGATAGCGGTTAACAGAAAATGAAAGGGAATTAGAGGAATTAGATTAAGTACACACAAAATGAAAAAATAAGGGGAAAACATTAAAAAATAACTAATAAAAGCCACAGAGATTTGAGGAGACGCTACATCCACCTCAGGGCGTGGGGAAATTCTTGAGAGTGCAGCTCAGTGCAGTGCAGCCTTGCTGGTTATCTTTACATTGATCCAGTGTGGTCCTCGTATTGTTCCGTGTCTCTGGTATCCATTTCTTTTCTGAGCTTCAAGACTTCAGTCGCTGTTCGCATGAGCTTTCACTTCTTTGCATCCTTCTTTCCTTTCCAAGATTTCTATAATCATTTGCTCCATTATGCTCCGTGTATACCATAGGTTTCCCTCACTCTTTTCATCCTTTTTGTCTCTGACCTAATAATTTCAAGTGCCCTTTCCTTGAGTACACAGATTCTTTCTTCTGCATGGTAGAGAATGTTATTATAGCTTTCTTTTGTATTTTCTGAAATAGTTATTTTCAGTGCTGCAATGAGCTTTCTTCCTTTCTTATTTCTACTTCTCTTAAACATTTCATTTTGATTATGGATTTTTTTAATTCTGTTTGGTCTGAGTTCTCTTGCTTTCCTTCAAACTTCCTTAAGAGAAAGATTTTGAATTACTTGTCAAGGCTTTGCAAAAGCTCCACTTCCTGGGGGTCACTTACTGGTAGTTTATTAGTTTCCATTGGGGGTCTCATGGCTTTGTGATTCTTTCTCAGCCATGGAATTTTGTGTTGCTGTCTCTGCATTTGAAGAAGCAGCATCTCCTACGGTCTTTACAGACTGGTTTCAACAAGTGAAATTTTTGCTCTTGTGACGTTTCTAGGTGCCTGCATTGTCCCTAATTCTCAGGGGAGTGGGCATTCCATGGCAGTGTTGGGCATGGCAGATGCTGGGTCTGTACATGGCTAGGTGGATGATGAACTGTATCTAGGGGTTTGAGTGGGAATAGATCCTTCTTTATTCATTGGCAGATGAGACTACCTTAGGATCTTGGTCGGGATTCAAACGGTTTCATGATCTGGTGCTGGTTTTACAGACAATTGACCTGTTGCAAGTGTGTTGAGAAGAGTGGTTTCCGCTGAGTTTCTTGTGCATTACTGACTGGGCAAGACTGAGCCTCAGGTCTGACTGGGAGGCCCCGGAACCAAGGAACATAGCTGCTTCCAAGTCCACATCTGGAGCTGCAGTCGCAGCCCTGCCTCAGGGAAAGGATTTGAAGTACTTTTCTGGGATAGATGCAGGATCATGGACTCCAAGCTCTTCCATCTAGTGGACTCACTGCCAAGGACTGCGATGTCCTCCGGGGTGAAGGTGCAGGGTAAAGACGGATGTGATCAGTTCATCTCTCCTGCGGAGATGAACAGAGGTTATTATCCCTGTGAGTGCCCAGGCGAATCAGACTTCCGCAGAGGAAAGGCTTTCTCCTACTTTCGATGCGGTCATCCTTGGTTTTTTTGTGCCTCTCAAGTTTTCTAAAGTTTCTTTAGTATAATCTGGGATTCCATGAGAGTTATTTTTATTTTCATATAACGATTTATTCATTGTTTTCATGGAGAGGATGATCACTGGCAACTTCTACTCTGCGATCTTGCTTGTATTATCCCTTAAGAGGTCAATATTCTTTTTCCCCAGGGTAGATAATGGGATTGTTAAACTACTTTGGCTTCTACCACGTAACCATTTAGTTGTAATTTAGTTTTAATTTTTTATGAGTTCCTATTCCTTCTTTCTTTGGCATTATGTGGATCAGGGGTGATCAGAACATATGGACACTATTGAAATAAAACTTAAAAATTGTAATTTTAATTAACATATTGCCATTAATTCCCCTAAAAATGCTCCCGCTTACTTTGAATACAAGTATCCCACCACTCCGGCCGCTATTTGAAGCAGATTTTGAAACCCACGCCTGTGAATGTCTTCAATCATACCGCCGCAGCTGGGTTAAAGTCTTGAATGACTTAAAAACTTTTAGTCTTCATGGTCATTTTGAAGTTGGATAAGAGCCAGAAGTTGAAAAGTGACAGAAACACAATTGTTTTACAAGTCTGTCTTTCCATTAGTAAATGCAGCAGTGTTCACTGTTTTATTTTGTTTTGTTGTTTTTGTTTTTTAATATGCCTGACGAGATCCTAAAGAAAGAGGACTTCCAGTATTGCTTCGAAAGCTGGCAAGAATGACGGGATGATATGCTGCAAGCAAAAACCAATATTTCAATGGAATGAATACCAACCAATATATGTCTGTTGCTATAATCATTTTTCCTACAGAATTCACATTACATTGTCCATGGTGCTGTAGGAGATATCTAGGTCTCTAAAATTGTATAGTCTTCTGGTGTATTGTACCACCTCTAGCAAAATGCAGAAGTGCTACAAAGATTGTCTTATGATTTCCACATGCCATAGGACAATCACATAATGTATTACATCTTATTTTGAAATATTTAGTTAATATTGTATGTTTTATCACTTTATTTAAAAAAAGTCAATATTCTCCTACCTTGATGGAATTATAGAAGTTGTACAACCATAATTCTTTTACTCTCCATCTTACCTAATCATTACACATATAACATCTACAAACACTAGATCCCATGAGACAATAGTATGGTTTGATTTTTGGAATGCATAGAAATCATAGAAACTCAGCAGAAGAAAAATACTCTCTTATAGTTACCTAAGTTTTACAATTCTTTCCTTTCCTACATGGAGTTCAAATGTGCCCTTTGGTGTTATTTGCTTCATTTTTAAAATATCTCTTTTGGAACAGGTTCATTAGTAAGACATCAATTTAATTTCTTTCATTGAAGGATTAAATTTGCTAAGTTCAGAATTCTGGTCTGTCTCTCTCTCTCTCTCTCTCTCTATCTCTGTCTCTCTCTCTCTCTTTCTGTGTGAGCATGTGTGTGTGTGTGTGTGTGTGTGTGTGTGTGTGTGCTTTCTTGAAATATGTTAAAGATGCTGTTCTCCTGTTTCCTGGCCTCCAGGATTCCTTATGGAATATCTAGTCACTCGACTCATCATTTTCTGTACATGATATATTTTTTCTAGGTTTTATTCATGTTTATGATCTCAAGTTTTATCACTGTATGTCTGGGAATAGTTTTTTTTCAATATACACTGTTGGAGATTCACTGACCTTCCTAAATAAATAAGTATATATATTTTTATCAAATTGTGGAAAAAGTTCCACCATTTTTTATGCATGTGTTCTACACGACTCTTTCACTTGTCCTTCTAAGACTCTAATAACCTCAGTGGTGGACTTTGTTCCTATACCATAGGTAACTGAGTGTCCATTCTTTTTAGGTGCTTTTTTTCTCTGCTCTTTGTACCTGATAATTTCAAAAACACCTAATTTCATGTTCAGGTAGGTTATCTTCCATCACTTATGTTTTACTCTCATATGTTTCCTATAAATTATTTCACATACCATGCATTTTTATCTCTAATATTTCTTCATGCTTCTCTTTTATTGTTTTCTCTGTAAAAACTTTTAATTTATTTGGGTATAGTTTACATCGCCTCATAGCAATAATTATATTAGTTACTTAAATATCAATCTAATACAACAATTACCTGGGTAAATTTAGATGGGCATTTGTAGATTGTCTTCAGTTTTACAATTAAAGTTTTTTTATTCTCATGGTCGTTTAAATATTCACTAACATTATTTTTTATATTTCAAGTTTATAGTATTTTGTGATATAGATTTTTGGTCTTGTTAAAATATTTCAGAACAGAAGTCAGCCAACTTTTATGTAAAACTGAATAATAAATATTTTAGGCTTTGTACAACATGTGCTCCTTTCATGAAATGTCAAATCTGACATTTTAGTGCATAAACAACTATAGATGATGTATTAATGAATATGTATGACTCTGTGCAATAAACTTTAATTAGTCAAAAAGGCAGCAAGCAGAACTTGGCCCGTGTGTTTAATGTGTCAAGGCTTTGCTCTTTGTAAAGCTGACATGTTTGTTTTAGCCACTATTCTCTCTGTTAAACTTTCTATCTAGATGTCTCCCTAAAACCTCTGTGCTCAGAGGTGGGGCTTTGGAGATTGTGTCAGGAGAGCTAGCTGTGACTTGGGAGGTGAAGCATGGTTAGAGGATGTTGGTCACTGGGGCCACTGCCTGGAAGAGCATCTCCCTCCCTCGTCCCTTGAACTCTCTCTGCTTTATGACTGCTACGCCCTGAGCAAGCTTCCTCTGCCATGGTCCTTTGCCATGCTTCCCCAACTTGGAGTCAGCAGACAATAGACTGAAACCTCTACAAACTGTGAGCTAAATGAAGCCATTCTTCTTAGAGTAGTGGGTGTTCAGTATTGTGTTTCAGCCATAGGAAAATAACAAGTCGTTCCTAATTAACTTCAGGCTACAACCTTGGTTTTTAATGTGTGATCTGTAATCTCAATGTCAGTTTAACTTTCCAATTTTCCAGTCTACTTCACTGAGTGTACTTTACCTCTTATATATCATACAAGAATTAGTCCAAATCTTGGGTAGTTATTTAACTTTAGCCCAGTTTTTGAATGTTATTTTATTTTTGCTGGCATTTTAAATTGATGTTAAATTCTTTACAAATGCTATGCTACTTGTGATCTGTTCTGTTCATATGAAACAAAAACAAGCCTAGAAAAAGTACAACTTCATAAACTATCACATTCAGTGTAAGGTATTGTCTTTTACCTTATCTTTCTCCAAATTTTTCCTGGTTCTTTTGCCCTAGAGCTAATGTTTATTTTATACTTTATACTTGTGTATGATTGCCAGCATAGTAAAATCTTCTGATTCAGGTCTAGATTTTAGTCAAATGTGTCAGAGAAAAGAGAAAAAACTAGGAAACATACCCTACTTCATTTTTATTTCATCTTTTATTTAACTTTCAAATCTGTATCCTGCATAAACTTTTAAAGACTGTGTCCAGTGGTTTTCTCTGTTTTGTACACACTTCTTAGATGTAATGCGCATGCTGGATTGATTGTAGCAGGTTACTACTTCTTTGCTAGCACAAGCAAGTAAATTCAGTTTTAAAGACTTGTCTAATCTCTAATCAGCACTTGCAATGGTGATGGGAAAAAACACGTGAGCCTGATATTTTCAGATGCAGATTTTTTTGTTCCCTAACAAGACCTTTTTAAGCCCCATTGTGGAGAATTTGATTAAACCAAAGGATAGCCTAAGCACAAACATAATGGCAGGAGTAAATTTAGGCAAAAGAGAATTTTAGGGAAGCTTATAGAATAATACAAGAATTTCTACTTGCCCCTAGGCTATTTAGAGAAGGCTTCCACCCAATAAAAGAATCATCTGATTTAAGATGACTGATTTAAGTAAGAGGGAATATTTAGTTTTTAAAAAGTGTTGGAAGAAAATTATCTCAAAGCATGGGATTTCTATAGGAAAGGGGAAAGATAAATCATTCACAGTTTGCCCTATATGAATATGTCATTCTTAACTTTTGGGGGTTGATAGCAGAGTTATAGAAAGCTAAGTAAAGTTAGACATGTTTCCCCAAATTCTTTAACATATGATGGAATAAAATGAAATTTCCCTAAGAATTGAGAAAAAAAGTCAAATTGTCTTTATTTGTGAAAGACATGATAATTTCTGCAGAAAATTATAAACTACTTAACATAACTAGAACTAATATACAAAACTGACAAATTTAATGAAAAATCAACATAAGACTAACTTTCTGTTTGTATATTACCAGAAAACAATGAAAATAGAAATCATAAAATATTGTTTACAATGCAGTTAAGGTGTCAAACATGTACAAAAAATCAGTAAAATTGAAAAAAATATATGAGAGTTATAGAATGGAGTCTCCAAAATAGTTCCAAAACAAATTAAATAATATATAAAAAAGAGAGACTGACCATGCTTACGGATTTATACTCTTCCTAAACTGCTGTAAATCTCAGGAAGGTTATGGTTGTTAGTGGTGTTTGTTTGTTTTAAAGGTATGGCTTAAAAAGTATGGGTAATTGCATAGAATTTGTTGTACAGATGAACACACATTTCAAGGGACAAAATAGATATATGTATAAGTTTCATAAGGTTTTGTCAGAAATGCCAACATAAAGAGTGAATGAACAAGGTTCGTGACATATTGTTCCAGGAAAAGTGTATTTCCCTTAGAGGGAGAAAAGCAGACATATATGTCTTTCTCATAAACATAAATGATAACCCAAATGAGTCAGAGACAAGTATAAAAGAACATAAAAATACAAAATATTAGTCAGAATTTAATATTCTAATATTTAAGTTACTTTTAAGAAAAGGAAATAAAATCTATAATAGGGGAAAGTATTTTAAGAATTATTCCTTATAAAATATTTGTGTCCAAAATACATGTGTCCGAAATACATGTATCCAGAAAAGTATACTTTTCAAGTATAGTACCTGGAATTTAGAGCATGAACAACTAGACTATGAAGCAATTACTAAAGTATGCAAATAGTCACTTCACCAAATAAGATATATGAATGGAAAATTTACACATGAAAAGATGCTTAATGTCTTTAGTCATTAGGGAAATTAAAATTAAGACCCTATTACATACTCAGTAGAATAACTATAACTAAACAGTTTAATAATATCAACACAAATGGTATTTGGCCACAACTAGGATCTCACACATTGTTGTACACAATGCAACTAAGTAAGAGACTGTCAAAAAATAATGTTGCAGTTTCTTATGCAGTTAAGAATGAACCTGACTGAAAAACATGTTAAGTTTTTATTCCAAAGCAATAAGGTTACATCAAATATTTGTTCACAAATATTAATAGCAATAGTTTTTATACCTCTGTGTTAGTCAGCTTGCCACTACTCTGACAAGTTTCAGGGACAGTCAGTTTATAAAAATAAAAGTTTTATTTTGGCTGATATTTGTGAGACTTCAGTACACAATCAATGAGCCCATTGCTTCTGTGCCTGTGCCAGGCCAGCACACTCTGGTGGCAGCCCCTGGAGAGGAAGCTGCTAATCATGGTAGCTGGGACGGAAGGACAGAGGGAAGGGGTTGGTCTTCAATGTCCCTCTCAGAGAATGTGTCCAGTTACCTAAACACCCTCCCATGAAGCTCTTCCTCTGAAAGTTCCCACTACCCCTGAGGAGTGCCACTGTGAGGGTTAAGGTACATTTCAGATCCCTTGAGGGACATTTAAGATCCCAACTATCCAATTTGTAGCTTGAAAAAAGCTAAAGAATGTTGATGAATAAATAAAAATTTTAAGTATGTTCATGCAATGTAGTACTAGTCAGCAATAAAATGATACAAACTACTGATAAATAGTATGGGAAAACCAAAAAGCATAGAGCTATGAGAAGGAAGTCAAATGTAAAATATGACAATTCTATGGTTTCATTTATGCAACAAACAAGAAAACAAGAAAAATCTGTGGTGACAATAAATAGATCAGCAACTGCCATGGACTAGAGGTGGAAGTGATAAGGTATGTTTTGGGTTGATAGAAATTTTCAATAACTGAATTATGACAACATGCACATTCATCAAAACTATCACAATGTACACAATCCTTGCAATTATACTGAATGCGAATTGTACCTTAAACATTTAAAATAAATAAGTTTTTAAAAGTCCTATTAATTCTTTCTTTGCTTCCAGGACAGAGACCAATGTGATAATAACAATTAAAAAAATTAAAAAGAACCAGCTATGTGCTCTTAGGGACTAGATTCCTGTAGTCCATGTATATCCTAGTCCATAATATCCTTGGATTTTATACTTTTTTAAAAGTGCCCTGAATAGATTTGCTTCTTTTATATCTGGAACTATACCAAATATGGGATTTGCAGGCTTGGTGAAATTTTTTCTCTGTCCTTAATGCAAACTCAAACTCGTAGAGCGGAGTAACTTATCTAACAAGTAATACATCATGGTTTATGAAATAAAAAACTTAATACACAGAACTACCATATTTGAGTACTTAATTCTATTGATGGTGCGGGCAACTAGGACTGAAGAGATTTTTTAAAAAGTCTTCAGGGAATAGATGATACTTGAGATCCGTGACTACATGCTGGAAAAAAATCAAGGCAATAGCAATGACATGTAAGTAAATGGTATATTCCAGGAATGAAGAATTATTAAAAAGTTTTGAAAATACAGTATTTCACAATAAATACTTATAACTTTATGTTACTCAATCTATTGTTTCATAAAAAGGGTTAGAATAAGCATTTGAATTTGTTCAGAGTCTCGTGTGTGTGAAAACATACACTGGGCAGTTTCCAGCGAATGGAGCTAATGTCAGCTGAGATGACCTGTGAGGAAGGACTCACTTTCAGGTTGACTTCCTTGCACATGTATTCAGCATCCACATTCTTGGTGTTTTTCTAAGCAAATGTCACTTCCATTATCCTGGGCATCAGCGTGCCACTTGGGGATCTCATAACACAGTGAACATAGAGCAGTGTTTGGTCTGAAGCAGATTTTAAAAAGGATAATTAGAGAAAGTTTTAGGTATAACTTTATGACTTACTACAATTTAGCCTCCAACATCACCACAGGTCTCTTCTATTTGCCATTCATCAAGCAAGACATTTAAACCATCTTCGATTCGAGACAAGGTGCCTTCAATTCTGCTTCTCAACAGACTGTGTGGTGAATAATGTACGTGTCACTTTAAGTGGGTCAAAGAAAACGCAAACGCGAGGTTAAATGTTATTATGAATGTGCTTCTGAAAGTGCCTCTGGAATCGCTGGCATTTGAGTGGGTTGGATGAGGCAGATGGTCCTCCCCAGCATGAGTGGACACCATCCTGTGGCTCGGAGGCTACACGGGTGAAAAGGTAGAAGACTGCTCAGTCTCCCGCTTTTAGACTTCTGGTCCCGGTTTTGTGATTTAGCGTTCAGCTACACTGCTGGATTGCCCGTGCGTCCAGCTTGTCCAAAGCAGAATGTGGACATCTCAGACCCCAAACTTGTGTCAGTCAGTACCTACGATAGCTATTCCAGTGTGTGTGTCTATCTATCTATCTATCTATCTATCTATCTATCTATCTATCTATCCCTCTATCTATCTATCTATCTATCTATCATCTATCTATTTATCTATCATCTATTCTATCAATCTGTCTGTTTGTCTGTCTGTCAGCCTGTTAGTCTGGGCAAGTGAGTACATACAGTTCTTTCATATCTGAAGATTTGCAAACTGAACTTACAAATTTTCTGTCTCATCATTACTTTCTTCATATTCACTCAAGAGGTAATGGTAGCGTATGGATACGGCAACCACACCATCAACGTTTCAATCTAATGACATATGGCAATATTGTAATCACTGAGCCCCAGGGCTACCCTGAGTGAAGGACTGTGTGTGGTTTTGTTGATCTATGTTTCTAGCACCTTCTACTGCATGTAAGATTCAAAGATCTGAGGACTTTCTAAATTATATTAATATGGTATGTTTGGTTTTTCCTGTGTGTGTGTGTGTGTGTGTGTGTGTGTGTAGTTAGATATAACAAAATGGTTTCCTTAAAGTGCTGTGAAATTTCTATAATTCTAAATGAGTTTCAACTGATCAGAAGAAATTTAGGTGCACAAATTACTTCAAGCATCTCTTCTTGCTCAGTGTCAGGATAGCATGAGAAAAATGTTCTTAATATTCTTAGAGGAGCTTTTGATTATAAGAGCAAAACAAAAATACACACACTTAGGAATCTCAGGTTTTCTTTTTTTTACAAGACCCTAATTTTTGTCCTGAACTCTTAATTAACATATCCATGTCCACTACCTAGACATGAACTTTACCCTGTATTGTGTTTTACTGATTGAGCCCTAATTAATGTATTTTCACTGGAGCTTTTAAGAATTATGACCCATATCTGACACATATTTATGGGTCAGAATTCATCTGGGCCCCAAAGAAAGACATATAAATAACAAAAGCATACACACAACACTGAATAAGAATTATAAGAAAAACTACAGACAAAAATAACACTATAAATGAATTGCAAAAAAATTAAAACAGTGAATTTGTACAACTTTGTGCAGTGCTGATTTTCAAGATAAAAATCATGAGACAAGGAATGCAGGCAAGTCCCAAATTAGAATAAAATTTCCTTAATCTCATAGAGTATCTGTCAACAACCACACTGCATGTCACTTCTAATGACTGAACATTTCACATAATATCAGGGTTTGGCCTAACCTTCAACCTCTTGAAATAAGTTTTGGTGAAGGCGTAAATAAAAAGAGATGCATAGTATGGTTTGGGGGGGATTCAGCAAGGTCAAAACTCTCTAGGAGTAAAGACAAGGACTTCTCTGAATAGTCGGTTTTTATGCCAAGGATTTGGGAGGTGCAGGAAATGGAGGGTACCAAAGCCTGCAAAAGAAGTTAGAACAAAGGCAGTAAATTTTGCTAATGGAGAGGACTCTGTAAGGCTGTCAGCTTTATTGCTCTGGGATAGAGCGTGTCCGCAGCCTGTGTCCTCAGCTGCCTCAGCTGTGGTGCTGTCTTGGCTTTGGAGCACTGTGAATAGGAGCTTTTCCAACACAGCCAGAGGTCTCTTCACGGTCACATAGCCTGGAGCCCAACAACCTAAGATCGGGGATAAGACATAAACACTGGCTCCAAATGATAGCATAATGGCAGTGACAACCAAAACAACCCAGCGTGCATAATACTTCAGTTTCAATTGTACTGATAATAGTTAACCCAAATATCCTATTAATTCTATTTTGGCTATGGCATTTAGAAATAAATTAGGCAAGCACACATTTAAACAGCATTTATGAATCTCTCACATTGTTGTAAAATATTGCCCATTACTTTGTTATTGTGAATGTTCTGAAATTCATGTTCCTACTTTGCAATCTGAGAGGTATAAAGAATCAGAATCAAATTTATTATATGGAGGGCATTTGGAATGACTATTAGTAATCACAGTATGTAATTCACCATGAAATCCTTTCCTCTGGTATTTGGGCTAGAAGGAGTGAGTTGCTGCTGTCACATAGAATGTGGCAAGTGTGATAGACATTGGTTCTAATATTCTGTGTCTTCTGTCCCCCTCATCCTCTTGCTGCTGATGAGTCAGTGAGTGTTTATGCTGTGGATTTCACCATGGAGAAGCAGCACAGCATAAAGGTGAACCTTAGCACCAGTCTTCTGCCTCCGGAGTACAAGGGCCTCAATGTTAGTATCACTCCCTACATTACTTTTCAGGCTCCTAATCAATAAAATGATTCCACTGGGAAATGGAGCCTTTGAGGAAATATTGGATGGTAAGGGTTAGGGTTAGGGTTAGGGTGACCATCCATAGGGTTAGGGTTAGAGGGTTAGGGTTAGAGGATTAGAGGGTTAGAGGGTTAGGGTTAGGGTTAGGGTTAGGGTTAGGGTACCACCCATAGGGTTAGGGTTAGAGGGTTAGGGTTAGAGGTTTAGGGTTAGGGTTAGGGTTAAGTTTTAGGGTTAGAGTTAAGTTTTAGGGTTAGAGTTAGAGGTTAGGGTTAGGGTGACCACCCTTTGTATCCTTAGGAAGAACTGTCTCAGGGTTAGGGTTATGTTTAGGGTTCAGTTTACAGTTAGGTTTAGGGTTAGGTTTAGCGTTAGAGTTAGGGTGACCACCCTTCATATCCTTAGGAAGAACTGCCTTATGGCCATGGTTAGGGTTATGGTTTAGGGTTAGGGTTAGATGTTTAGGGTTAGAGGGTTAGAGTTAGGGTTATGATTAGGCTTTTGTGTTACGGTTAGGTTTAGGTTTAGGTTTTAGGGTTATTGTCAGAGGCTTAGGGTTAGGGTTAGTGTTAGGGTTAGCATGACCACACTTTGTATCCTTAGGAAGAACTGCCTTAAGCTTAGGTTTAGGGTTAGGGTTTAGTGTTAGGGTTAGAGGGTTAGGTTGAAAGTTAGGGTTAGGCTTAGTTTTAGAGGGTTATGTTTAGGGTTAGACGGTTTTGGTTAGGGTTATGTTTAGTGTTAGGGTTAGGTTTAGTGTTAGGGTTACAGTTAGGATTAGGATTAGGATTAGGATTAGGGTTAGGGTTGGGTTAGGGTTATGGTTAGGTTTAGGTTAGGGTTAGGTTGACCACCCTTCATATCCTTAGGAAGAACTGCCTTAGGGTTAGGGTTAGTTTAGGTTTAGGTTTAGGGTTAGCGTTAGGGTTAGGTTTTAGGGTTTGTGTTAGTGGTTTATGGTTAGGTTTAATTTTAGCTTTAGGGTTAAGGTTTAGGTTTAGGTTTAGAGGGTTAGTGTTAGGGTTAGGGTTAGGATTAGGTTTAGGTTGACCACCCTTCATATCCTTAGGAAAAACTGCCTTAGTGTCAGGTTTAGGGTTAGCGTTTAGTGTTAGGTTTAGAGGGTTAGGGTTAGGGTTAGAGGGTTATGGTTAGGGTTACGGTTTAGGGTTAGGGTTAGGGTTAGGGTTAGGGTAGGAGGGTTAGGTTTACGGTTAGTGTTAGGGTTAGGGTTTAGTTTTCGGGTTAGAGCTTTAGGGTTAGAGTTTCGATTAGGGTTATGGTGACCACCCTTCATATCCTTAGGATGAACTGCCTTAGTGTCAGGTTTAGGTTTAGCGTTTTGTGTTATGGTTAGAGGGTTAGGTTTAGAGCTAGAGAGTTATGTTTAGGCTTAGGGTTTAATATTTGGGTTAGCGTTAGGTTTAGGGTTAGGTTTTAGGTTTAGTGTTAGTGGGTTAGTTTTAAGGTTAGGGTTAAGGTTAGTGTTAGAAGTTAGGGTTAGTGTTAGGGTTAGAGTTCGGGTTAGGGTTAGGTTTAGGGTTAGGATTTCGGGTTTAGGTTTAGGGTTAGAGGGTTAGTGTTAGGGTTTGGGTAAGGCTTAGAGTTCGGTTTAGGGTTAGTGTTAGGGTTAGAGTTTTAGGGTTAGTCTTCGTGTTAGTTTTAGGGTTAGGTTTAGTGTTAGTGTTATCGTTAGGGTTAGGGTGACCACCCTTCGTATCCTTAGCAAAACTGCCTTAGGGTTAGGGTTAGCGTTAGGGTTATTGTTAGGTTTAGGGTTAAGGTTTCGGGTTTAGGGTTAGTTTTACATATTTAGTGTTATGGTTAGTGTTAGGGTTAGATGTTACGGTTAGGGTTAGGGTTAGGGTTAGGGTTAGGGTTAGGGTTAGGGTTAGGGTTATGTTTAGGGTTAGGGTTAGTGTTAGGTTTAGGCTTAGATTTCGGGTTAGTGTTAGCTTTCGGGTTAGAGTGTTAGGGTTAGGTTTAGTGTTAGTGTTATGGTTAGTGTTAGGGTGACCACCCTCATTATACTTAGGAAGAATTTCCTTGTTCCTCCTTCTTCCACCCAAGGACGGGAATCTGGCGCCAGCAGATGTCCAGTCTGCGGGTACCTAGCCTATGTCCTTCCAAGCTGCTGCTCTGAAAGAAATTATTTTGTATTTCTTGTCAAGGAAGTTCATACCATTTTTTTGCATCAGCCTGAAAAGAATGAGGTACATGGAATCAAACCCAAGGAGTGCAAACCCTCCGGGAGGACAGGAGCCAACTACAAGTCTGAGGGGCTGAAGTGGTTCTTCCCGGTGCGGCCTCCGGAGCTGCAGCCGGCCACCCTGACAGCAGGTCGGGAGAGACTCTCGGGCAGCACCCTGAGGAGCTGCGGTTTAGCTCTCAAGCCCAGATCCCTTAGGTGCACCACAAAAACGGCAAATATTTTAGGTCACCATCCCCGTTAACCCTGCTGTGTCAGACACTTTGGAGGAAGAAATGCAAGTCAGTAAAATCGTTCCCTGGGCTGACCAGGGGGTCAGGAGAGCTCGGCCTTCCGGCTGCATAGGGTCCCTGCCTTCCTCTCCGGCTCTGACCCCGCTCTGCTTCTCCTCTGCCGTGAATTCAGCAGCTTTGCTGTCTGTTCCTTCCCCCCCATGAAGTCTCTGTCTTGCAGGCTGTGGCTCACAGACCGAAAATCCGATTTATTTAAACCTTGCCTCCTGTGAGACGCAGGCGTCTGATATTATGCCCGCCAACAGGAAAGCTGACTGACACAGTCGCTAATCTTCACTGCAGTTTATTACCAGGGTTCTCTCCCTCCCCTCCCCCTCCCCTCCCCCTCCCTCTCCCTCCCCCACTTCCTTCTGACCTTTCCCCTCCCCCTCCACACTAAACCTAGTGGAATGACACATCCCAGGGTCCTGAACAGGGTTTGGTGGCACAGACTGACTGGGCTCCTCATTATCTAGGTGAAATTTGAAGATGAAAGTTCTGTGAGCCTAATGGTGTCTTAGCTCTCTTGTTCATTTTGCTTAAATATTGTTAGTTATTTCATTCAAGTGTGAAAGGCAGGCATTATGGTGATTATGTAATATTGCTTTAGGAATTTCTCTCTCTCTCTTTTCATTTTCTAGTGTATTATGAAGATTTTCAGTGAACTAACTTTTCCAGAAATTTTAAAAATTATCTTTTACAGACCACTTTTTTTCTACATTTTTGTTGTGTAAGTTTATAAAATACTCAATATTTATCTTAATTCATACATATAAAATTTTAAAATAAAAACCTTATATCTTTTCAGCATCCTTCTATAGAAACTGACCCAGTAGTGTGATGATTTAATAAATGTAGAAATCTGTGAAAAGTTTACGAGTATGGTAAGAAAGCAAAGATATTTTATTCAATTTCATTTATTTTATGTAACAGTTTATATAGGCAGATGAAAGAAAGATTGGTTATTTTCTGAAACTTTTGTCAAAGGCATAAAAAAGGAAAGGGGATTTTGAAGGATTCAGATTAATTTTTAACACATCATTACATAAACTGGCAAAAATATATAGTGACATCTGGACTGATCATTTTATCACAAAAACATAAACACTTGACTCACTCCCAAATGCAAATTAGGAGTTCTGGTGCCTTTCCCAGTCAAATGATAGGTTGAAACAAGAATCTCACAACTTTCTAAAGAGATACACAGATTCTCCAGTTTAGGAAATATATATATAATATTGATTTTTAATGTATTTATACATTTTGCCAAGTCTATTTGCCGAGTCTTATTAAGTGATGTGCATGATACCAAGGACACAAGAAACTGCCTTTTAAAAAATGATTAATTCTATTTGTCAAGTATTTCTCAAATTATAGCATAAGAAACCAAACTAGAAATCATGTTTTCTTAAATAAAAGCAATACACAACATGGACATATTTGACATCATTATTAAATTCAATGGTATATTTCAATAAAATTAGATTAATAATGTATTTTTTTGAGAAAATAAGAGAACCAAGATACAGTATACATCTTTCCAAATAGCATATTTGTGTAGATGTTTATGTTGATGCAACTGCAAGTATGAATTTATTAATATTGTGTGTATAATTTAGAACATACAAATAAAATAAATGTGAATTCTCACCAACTCATCTTTCTGATTGTAGAAATAAAAACTATTTTGAATCGTTTTCACTGTTATTCCAGATCATTGTTACACATTTAGACACTCAAGAAAAATGATATTTACACTTTTTAACTTTATAAAAATGATATTACATTTTCATTCTTCCCCTCACCATTGTATTTCCAAGACTCCTTTTGTAAGAGCACTTTATTTATTTCATTTTTGTGAATTATCATATATATGTGTGTGTGTGTGTGTGTGTGTGTGTGTGTGTATATATATATATATATATCCTAAATTTTGAATTTTCTTTTAATGTATGCTCCAAATATTTCTGGTTTTGTGTTATAAATAATATTGGTATGATTAGGTCTCTATCTATAAACACACACACACACACATATCATAACTTTCTATCTTATATAGCTAAGATTAAAATTTCTAGGATATGAATTGCTCACATCTTCAATTTTAAGAGTTAAAATTATTTCTCAAGGTGGTTGTATCGATTGCACTTCGATTAATCCTGCTTTACACCTCTGTTTTCCACTTCTTTTTCTCTATACTCTGGTTGTAGTTGTACAATATCAACTCATTGTCATTTCTATTTTCATGATTATTACACAGGTAACTGTAGATACTCAAGGACTTATTTCCTATTAAGCATTTCTTCTGAGAAATGCTTATTTGTGCCAGTTGCCTGGAGTAATATTTCATTTTTATATACATTGTAAACCAATTATGCAATTATAGAGTATAATAAAATATATACTCTACATTCAGATAGAACATTTTCAAATTAGGAAACATTATGCCTTAAAAAGAAGTGTTTCTTTTTAAAATTGTTTTTCTCCAAGTGTAAGGATAATTTAGGCAGTTTTCAAGGCAAACATAATCCACACAATCTCCTACTTACATGCTTGTGAAAGATAATATTTTGAATGTTACAAAACAAAATACCTCACATATGGTAACATTTTGAAACTTATCAAGTTATAGTAAAATGTGTTATTGTCATTGTTCTATGTCAAATATGAACAAACATTACTGCCTGTGGACAACTGTGTTTTGAAAGCAAGTATACACTACTGTATTACTAGCTGAAAGCTCACAATTAAGGCAAATCTATAAACTTCATTCCCAAATTAGTTCTTGAATGACTGGCAGTCTGCTCCACAGTGAGGGCCTGGCTAGCACTGGAGGCAACATTACTTTGCTGCCTCTACAAGAATCACACCCTGGAGTCAGCATCTGTTTTAGAAACTTGGAGCAAAGCTTCAAGCTTAATCCTAGACAAAGTATTAAATCAAAGCAATTCTGAGACTGCTACTACTGAGAAACATCACTGTAATGCCCCTAAGTAATTGTTTATAATCCCATCATAAAACCATGTGGGTAAATGTCTGGAAAACAATCCATCCTGCAGCAATGTTTGTATAGGTGTTTGTCTCTTTAAGGTGTGATTTGTAGCCACTGGTAAACTTTAAATTGCTGATTTAGTCACCACAACAACCCAGGTAATAATTGAGTTAGGTCATTAACAAGATGTGTCATCAGTCATCTAGCTCTCAGGTGTATTATAGGCTTTGTAAGATCTAATTGTAGTGCGGGGAATCCAGTTCTGCACACACAACTAGGCAGGGTGGTTGTGAGTCAGAGTACTAAACTCCCCCACCAAGCGCATTAATGCCATCTACCCATATTTACAAAGTACATCAATTCCCCTCTTGAAACTAACTCACTCTGTTTTCTCAACAATAAGATCCTGCTAAAAAGCCGTTTTCTTCTTGGGAGGCATTGCTTTTTAATACGAAGTTAGAAATCTCACCTTAGAGACAACTCTCTTGCAGATATAATGATAAACAAATTTAAACTCCTTCCACAGAAAGCTTGATTCAGACACGGGCTTCGCCATCAGGGAGCACTGCTCTGGGGGTGGTTTATGTCGTTTAATAAAGGAATCTCAGACTTGGAGTTAGGAATAGATTACCGAGATAGTGCCCTTTCTGTATGGGAAGCAGTTTTTCTCAAGTCTTTTTTACCCATTGACCTGATAAACAACAAGATCAGTCTTGAATTTCACTGTGATAATAGTTAAAATGGTTCAGTTTTCTTTTTGTATTCTTGTAAGAAAAGATTGCTGTCAGGCATGTCATGAATTGTACTGACAAATCCCACTCACTGGTTAAACAAAAGAAAAGAAAATTTCAAGTGCTGCTTTCAAGTACTACTTTTTACTTAAATAAACTCATATCCAAAACTAGATTTTCAAGTCACTACTCTAGGGATTCAGGGAGGTCCTTTTGAAGGAAACTGACTGCATTTTTATGCCACTTTTATTTAAAAGAATTAGATTAACTGTATTTTACTCATAGCTAACCACTCTTTGCATGCATTGAATCAAAGAGCAGGGAATTAAAAGCTATACTATCACTATAATTAATCATATACAAAATTAAGACAATAAGGAAAATTAAAGACCAAACCTGACTGCATGTTCTTGAAAAGTTATCTCTTAATGAAGAAACTTTAAGGCACAAGGAGTGACCATTGGAAGGACTTCTGTGCTTACAGGATTTTTTGAAAGATGACAAAACTACTCACTTTAAAAGAACAAATGAAATGACACGTATTCTATTTCTCATGTAACTTGTTCTGATTTAATACCTTCACCATGGGAAAACATAATAACAGAAATAATAGTGGCAACAATAATTTTAAAAAATAAATAACTTCTTTTTTGACATACTAGATTCGTTTCTGGTATTATATGGCCTAAAGAAAAAGAAATACTTGCAGACAGGTTAATAGTACCTAGTAAAATAAACAGTCTCATGAAAGAAACCAATAATACTTGAGGATAATAGAATACTGGAAAGTAAATACATATTCTGTTTTCAAATTATACATAAAACCTAGATCATAATGATTTTCCATACTACTAATCACTTTCTCATCAAATTATCAATGATATTTCTATGACAAATGTATTCAATCTCAAGTTCTGAATCACTGTACTTATCCAAAGATATGACCTTTACACAGCAGAATATAGAATAAACAAGAGAATTTATTTCTGTGGCCAATTTACATCAGTAAAATGAATCAATATGTCTGATACAGCTAGTAGCTATAGAATAAAATGGACACACACAGCTTAAAGTCATCTTCTGAACCACACATGCTTAGCATAAAATGCTTGAAATATTATGTAATCTCCCTAATCCATTTCATTTCTGGCCCTGTCGCCCATTCTGAGACAATCAGTTATGCTCGTGTATGCCCGTTCACTGGTCACACTATGCTATCTGTGAGGAGTCTTCCACCGTGTATCCATCTGTGCAGCTCCTATTTAGACTGAGTTCATAGTCTTCAAGGAGCCGAGTCCTCTGAGCTGTATGCAGGTGCGGTGAGTCAGTGCTAATATCCTCGTAGCGACTGGATGCTGGAATGTGGGGACTGCAGAGCCATGGAAAGCAGAAAAACCAGTAAAACTATTCAATATTTTACTGACACTCATTGATTGTACCGTCATTAGGCAGTTGCATACCTAACAGAAGAAGCAAGACCAACACTATCTACAGAAAAGAGGAAGGAATGCAGCCCCTAAGGTACAAAAATTCTGGATTAAAGGGACTAAAATATCTAAGTGATCTAAAGCTAGCATGTTAAAAAAACTGCAGACAGTCCTCCTATGAGCCACGAATACCGCTTTTAATACTTAAATTCGAAAACCAGACTCATTTATTTCAAATGGTTGTCCTCTAAACTTCACATTACTTTGTTTTGTTCAATCATCCCGCATCTGTTACCACAAACTTTGGAAAATCCATCTTTTCTAAGAAGTGAGCCTAAGATATTGGCAAAAAAAAATATTTTCTTAGTTGAAAATTTATAATTAATCATATTTATGCATGACCCACCCTGCCTATTCTTCAAGATGCACCACCTCTGTTTTGATTTTATTTGATATATAATTTTAATTTAATACCTAATAATTTTAATATTATAATTTATGATTATAATATAATTTTATAATATTATAATTTTAATATTATAATTGTATAATTTTAATTTAATCTAATAGCTAGCCAATTAGTTTCTAGAAAACAGTGGAAAATTATAAAAATCCTATGGCAAATTTAGGCCTTGGTGACACAGTGTTGAAATTGCCTTGCTAAGTGTACAGACAAGTGGAGCAAGGCACTCACCCCTGTAATTCCTACACTTCGGAGGCTGAGGCAGGAGGATCGTAGCAAATTAGAGACCAGCCTGGGCTACCAAGTGAACTGAAGACCAGCCTGAACTGCATAGTGAAATCTTGTTTCAAAATAACCCAAGTATGCAAGCAGATTCTTGGAAAATAATTATTCAGTTATGCAAGTCTCCATTATTGCTCTTATTAATACTGTCCTTTGAAAATTATTTAGAAAGATTTATGAACATGTCAACTACAAGTAAACAAAACAGAAGTTTATCCTTAGATCTTAGCATACAGAAATGAATAGAAATATTTTATAAATATTATTTTAAACAGTAAAGTTATTAAGAGGAAATAAATTTATACTAGCTAGGATATGAATTTTATATAGCTATAATGAAAAACTTACTTTACTTAAACTAAATGTTGATTAAATAAAATGAGACTTTTTTACACATGTGGACATAGAGACAGAATTAGAAAATTACCTAGTGATTAAAAAGTGTGAAATAAAACTAAATATTTTGCCAGAAAAAAAATCATCAACTAATGAAATAATTATAAATCTAATTTAGATAGCATCACTGTGAAAAGTATTGTAAGTTGGAAAATATTGTAAATTAAATTATTTCCCATTATTATTATTATTATTATTATTATTATATTATTTCACTCTTCTCTGGGAATTTACCACTGAGTTTATAGCCACTGATGTTTAGAATTAGAGTGTAATGTAGTGGGAAAATTTTAATTTTTTTAGGTTTAGACTCTAATTAGAGATTATATTTTAATTTCTTGAAGCAGCTAAACCTAGCAGTTTAAATTTAAATAGAATATTTTATATCAGAAATATATAAGTAAATGCTTTATAAAAATCAAAACTCTCCCACTTGTTTCTGCAGTTTTAGATTGCTGTTAAAATATCATTAGTTCATTAGTATGTTTCAAATATGTTTCTTTTTATTTATTGCTGGTAAAAATTATTTTTTAGAAAAGAATAATTTTAGTTTTTAGAATCATCAAAAAACTACAACATGAGTTAAAGAGAAATTCATCAAGTTGGTGATTCACATCTCTTTACAAAGTCAGGCATTTATTTTTAGATGCAAAAGGCATATTTTCATGATTAAGGTTAATGACATAGCTCATTGCTATTCAAAAATCTCACTGAGAGACAATTTCAGGAGCAAAGGACCAGTGGGACACAGCCACACATATTTAATGAACAACTACAGTGGAAAATTGTGAACTGCAGTGTGCTGGTCTTACAAGAATTCCGGACTAAATTAACAGAACCAAGAAGAGTTTCAGGATTTTGCATAGTGCAAACATAAATGATTTCAGAGGGGCAGAAAGGGAAATGAATACATGTCTGAACAAATAAAAAACAAAGTGAAAAAATTACCCAGATATCACTTTATTTCCTATTTTAAAAATTTCAGGCTCTGAGCAAATAGCTTAGAAAACTGTTTATGTGATGCATCTCTGGTAGGAACCATGTAGCTTAACTATTTGGAAAAGCAACTGACATTCATCTTTTGAGAAAAAATTTAAAAACTTACTGTTATGGTGACAGAAAGTTATTGAGCTACAGAAACCTATGTGCTGGCATGTCATAAAAGGGTTTTTAAATTTTTTTTTATTCGCAGACTTTATTTAAAATATACGTAACAAAAAGGAAAACAGTAGTAACTCACCTATTTAAAAATAATCTAAATTAATATGTTGCTGTCATTTTACTTTTTCTTTCTCTTCATAGATAGACAGGTGGATGCCAGAGAGATGTATTGAGACTACAAAATAAAGTTCGATACATTCATTTTTAGTATAAATTAGATAATACTATACTAGCTCATAAACTTGGTTTATTTTCACTTGTTAGTAAATTCTATTTCCCATATATTACCTATCTCCCCTCAGTGTAAAAGTTTTAATTTATTAAATGTAAATATCAAAGATGTATCAACACTTTCAAAGAGGAACAATAGAGGCGAATCTTAGCTACCTGGCTGGCATAGCGCAGCCCGTGTGGGAGCACAATGTCAGCAGGAATCACCTGGGAACCGTGTCTCAGGCTTGCTGTCCTTCCCAAAAGAGCAGAACACGCGTTTATGCATCACGCTTTGCAGTTTGGTAATAAACAGTTTCCTTTTCTTAAAATTTTTAAACACATTAGTGTGTTTTTGCAGCATCTGATCACATTCATCGCGGGGACTTCTACGTGTATATAACACATTTTAATTCTTTCTGTGCCCCCTCCCTGTCTCCTCTCCCTGCATCATATGAAATGCTTTTTAACTGTTGCATTTTAAAAAGAAAAAACCAGAAAAATCAAGAAACAATTTTAAACAAATAACAAAAGCAAAATGATGACAACGACAAAACAATAGCAATGTAAGATTTCAAGAAAAGGTGACAGGAATTTAACAATAGTTATATTGCGTACTGTTATCCTCAAAGTAACTGCTCAGGTTGCCAGACAGAGGCATGCAAGACTGATCAACAACACAATTTCCCTTTGAGCAGTTTCTTTCCCTTTTACTATATCTTTTGGATTTTATTTACTCTTTCAGTTTTTTACACTAGTGAGACGATTGGTGTTTATACATGCAAGTCTGATTTATTTCATTTATGAGTATGCTTTCTAGTTGCATCTGTTTACCTATAAAAGCCTTGAGTTTATCATTCTTTATGGCTGAGTAATACTCCATTATATAAAAATACCACAATTTTTTTTATCCATTTTTCAGTTGATGGGCACTTAGGTTGTTTTCAAGATTTGGTTATTACAAATTGTGCTGCTATAAACATGGGTGCACATATGTCACTGTCATGATATTTTCAGTTCTTCTGGGAAGATAACCAGAAAGGGAGTAGCTTGGTGAAATGGAACTTCTAATTCTAGCTTTTTGAAGAATCCCTACACTGATTTCCACCAGTTTACACTCCCACAAACAATGGGGAAGAGTTCCTTTTTCCCCACAGCCCTGACAACACTTGTTATTGGTTAATTTCCTGATGTTAGCCATTTTTTTTCTGGAGTGAGAAGATATCTCAGCGTTGTTTCAATTTGTATTTCTCAAATGACCAAAGATGTTGAACATTTTTTCCATATTTTTACTTGCCATTTGTATTTATCTCAGATGCCCATTTTTGATTGGTTCTTAACATTTGGGGAGGTTTGATTTTTTTCAATTCTTTATGCTTTAGATAAAAGTCCTTTGTTTTATAGACAGTTGGCAAAAAATCTTTTCCCACTTTGTTGGTTTTCTTTTCACTCTGTTGGTGATTTCTTTCAATGTGCAAAACTTTTTAATAAAATGAGATCCCAGTTGTTTATTCTTTGAAGTACTTCCTGTGAAGTTTGGGTTTTGTTCATGAACTCTCAGCCTACCCCTCTCAACATTTCCACAAATACCCTAAAATTTCAGTTTACCTGCTGTATATTCCTTTGTTTAACCACTGAAATTGCATTAGAAATAAAACCTAATCACATCTGATTTTGGCTATTTATTCCACTTTTATAGGTAAATTATACAGATTTTACAATCTGATCAATTGTAGTTTCAATTATTCAGATAGGTAAAACAAGTCAACAAAAATATGTCAATTTCCTAGAGATAAATCACTTGAGTTTTTGTAGGCTAAGCCTGAACTATAAGGTGATAACTAATTTTGGAAATTTTTTAATAAGATGAAATTGATATGAAATTTAAAATATTATTCAAAACTATGTAATACACAAACACAACTTTGAATACAGCTTCATTTTATTCTATTTTTCACAACATGTAAGTGTCAGTCACCTTTTCAGCTTTGGCACAAAATACACAACTCGCGAACTTACAGGAGGAGGTATTTATTTTAGATCATGGTTTGACTTCAAGGCTCAGTGCTTGGCAGCAAGGAGACAGAGAGGCTGGAACAAAAATATACCGTGCCAAGTCATGGTCCCCAACAACAATCCTTCCTAACTACACACTCGGCATCTGACCTTACCAATGGCTGGTCCACTGAAGAGTGCCCTGCCCCATGATGCAAACAGTTTTCATTCAGAGTTCATGTTAAACATCACAGTTCTGAATTATTCCTTTCAAGGATGTTACTATTGCTGATAAATTCATCTTAATATTAGTCCTGATTCTACTAAGGTGGCCATTATTGGTGCTGTGATTTCTCCCAGATACTATTTCAATTTTTTTTTGCTTTATGTATACTATGTAATGCTATGTATGCAACATCACATAGAAAGATTTTTCAGCAAATCAATTGCACCATTTTATTGAACAGCAAATAAAATTAAGAGTGTTTTCCTAATTTCTCTCATATCACTTCAGTATGACATTCTTGAGTCACAATGAGTCCAGGTTTGATACCAGAGTGACCACTTCTTTTCTGCTTCTGCAATCTTACTTACTGCACAGCTGCTTTTATGGTCTGAACATTTGTTCTCCTTGAAATTTCATTTGTTTAAACGGAAATTCCGGTGTAATGCTGTTAAATTGTGAAACTTTTGGGAGGAGATTAGATTGTGAGACCAGAGTCCTGCAAAGGAATTGGTGCCCTCACGAAAGAACCAGACAGAGAAGCTTGCATCATGTGAGGACACGATGGAAGAGGTCATGGGTGAAAGTCCTCATCAGACCCAGAATTTGTCTATGAACTAATTGTTCGGTCCTATCAGAAAACAATTTTTGTGGCACATAAACTACTCAGTCTATGATTCATTTGTGATAACATTCCAAATGGCATAGGAAAGCTGTTAAAATCATCCATGAGGGTGTTTCTGCTTCTCTGAGGCCTCTCACTTCTCCGTGAACATTAAATGACAACTATATTACACATCCACATGAAGAGGCTGAAAAGTCCACCAGAAAGTGCGTCATGGCTCTGGCTATGAAGAGGCTTTTGGTTCTTTTATTTACTTTTGCTTTACTAGATTTACTTCAAAAATTTTTCTTTTGTGCAAATTACATTGTGGGTTTTAAAAAATTTTTTTCTTTAGCATGTATGGTCATTAAAGGATTTAAGATAATTTATCCTATCAGAAGATGATTCAAACTATTATTGTTTTGCCAACCATTGTCCTTACACATAAGCCTAGAAGAGAATATAAATGTATTAAAGATGACAAGTATTATACCATTATTTGTGTGAATTTATATATGTGCGTGTACACATGTGCATAATTTTAGTGATACTGAGCTATGGTAAAACTGGCAAACTATGTGATCCATAAAACCTTGTACGCATAATAATACTTATTTCCTATCTCGGTCCAGTGGTCAACATCCATTCTTTCTGAATTGTCATGTCTAGACCCTAAAGATCTGATCTATAATTTTAGTCCATCTGTCATCTATTTGGTTTAATGCAAAGTATTTTACAGTAAAAGTATTCTAACACTGAGCTTTTATAAATTAACAATTAATAACATATATTAACATCAATCATATTTCAATTTAGCTTTTTCCTTCTTATTCTCACAACTTTGCTTTGCAAAGATTAACCATAACTTCCTGAAACTAAGTACACCTGAACAGGAACAGGAGTATACCTGATAATATTCAAATAAATTATAGTTTCGTGAATTATAACTGTTTAAAAAAGGTTTATTTTAAAAGTATAGAATTACCCAGCTTGCTGTTTTATTTGAAAAAATTTTCTACAAAATTCCTTTTGATGAATAGAAAGTACATGAATTCAATAGGTATTTAACAAAATCATTATAATGAAGACAAATCTTGCATAACGAAAACTGGTAATACTTGCTAAAACTTATAAAAGTTTTCCTCTGCCCTTAAAACCACACATAGGACATTCTGCATATATTGTGTAGTGTACACTTTTAATGCTCACAACTAAAATCATTGCAGTATATTTCCTGTTTCTCTTTCCAACTGATAAACATGGAAATTTGCCTTTTGATATAGACGGTAGACCCCATAGTCCTAATTATCCTCCTAAACAGATTTATAGCATTCCTGTGGTCAAATTTTTTGGTTAACTAAGTTCAGATATTCTTGCCACTTCTTTTTAATCAAGAGAAAAGGAGCATAACAATAATTAATACATTATATGTGGTTATCTTTAAATTAGTTGGTCAGAGTATGAATTATGGGCTTAAAATTCTCCAATCAATAGTAGCACAAGCTACCTATATCTTCAATGAAATAAGAGACACTAATAGTGTAACTGGTTTGCTTTTGTTCTTTTCCCTTTCCATCCTTTTCCCTCACTCTGTAAAAATATCACATTCTTCTTATTCAATCCTTTGTTGATGAGCATTGAGTTGTTTCTATGATTTAGCTATTACAAATTGTGCTGCTATAAACATGGGTGTACACATATTGCTCTGATATCATGTTCTTAATTCTTGTGGGAAGATACTCAGAAGGGGAATAGCTGGGTTAAATGGAACCCCTAATCCTAATTTTTTGAGTAATCTCCACACTGATTTCCACAGTGGTTGCACCAGTCTGCATTCCCACCAATAGTGGAGAGGGTTCCTTTTTTCCTCACAACTGCTAGAGAATTTCTTATTGGTTGATTTCTTGATGATAGGCATTCTTTCTGGAGTGAGATGGAATCTGAGCATTGTTTTAATTTGAATTTCTCAAATGACCAGTGATGTTGAACATTTTTTCACGTATATATTTGCCATTTGTATTTACTTCCCTGAGAAACACCTATTCATCTCAGATGACCATTTTTCGATTGTGTGTTTGCATTTGGGAGGATTTGATTAGTTTCAATTCTATATGTTCTAGATAAAAGCACTTTGTCCAAAATACAGTTAACAAAAATTTGTTCCCACTCTGTGGGTTTTTACTTCACTATATTGGTGATTTCTTTTGGTGTGCAATAGCTTTTTTAATAAGATGAGATCCCAGTTGTTGATTCTTTGAATTACCAACCATAAAATTTGAGTTTGTTCATGAGCTTTACTTATACCTTTGCTTTCAAGATGTCTACCTACTTTCTCTTCCAGTACATTATAAGTATGTGTTTAATGTTTAGATTTTTTTTCATTTTATTTATTTATTTATTTATTTGTTTGTTTGTTTTTTGTACCGGGGATTGAACTCACAACCTTACTCTTGCCAGGCAGGTGCTTAAACCACTGAGCTAAATCCCCAGCCCTATTCATTTTACTTTAGTGCACAGTAATGGATATGGGTCTTGTTTTAGTCTTCACATGTAGACAGTTTTTCCAGCATATTTATTAAAGAAGCTGTCTTTCTTCCAGAGAATATGTTTGACACCTTTGTCAAAAGCAAGGTGGCTGAGTGTGTTTGTGGTTGTGTCTGCATCTATATTAAATGAAGTGGTGACTGTGGACACCCTTGTCTTATTCCTGACTTTACTGTGAAAGTTTTCAGTTTTTGTCCATTTAGTATGATGTTGGCTGTTGGTTGCTTTGTCATAGATGGCTTTCTTAAGACTGAGATAAAGACCATTTATTCCTATTTTCTGTAGGGCTTGTATCATGAATGAGTGTTGGATGATTATTTGATTTTTGTCCTTGCTCTGTTGATAAATTGTATTACATATATTGATTTACGTACATTGAACCATGGCTGAATCCCTGGGATGAATTCTAGTTGGTCATTATATATAATCTTCTTGACAATTTACTGCATTTTATTTGCTAGTATTTTTTTTGAGGATTTTTGCATCTGTTCTTTATGGAGATTGACCTGTAGTTCTTTTTTGGTTGACTCTTTCTCTGGTTTGGTATCAGGATAATACTTTCTTCCAGGAATGAGTTAGTGATTATTGCTTCCTTTACAATTTCATTAAAGTGTTTCAGGACTATTGGTATTAAATCTTCTCTAAATTTTTTGTAGAATTCAGCTGTGAATGATAAGTTTTTAATTATGTTTTCAATTTTATTGACTGATTCTGGTTTTTCAGTATCTTTGTTTCAGCTTTATTCATACACATATAGATATTTGCCCATTTTTTCTGTGTTTTTTTATCCAGTGTAAGTATTTTCAAAGTAGGTATTGATGATCTGACTTTCCACAGAATCTGTAATGATTTCACCATTTTAATTCATTACATAAGTTTGAGTACTTTTTTTGATAAGGTTGGCTTAAAAACTTATCAATTTTATTTATTCTTTCAAAGAACCAACTGTTTGATTCATTATTTTTTTGTTTTATTTTCTTAGTCTCAATTGTATTAATATCTTCTCTGGTCTTTATAATTTCCTACCTTGTATAGACTTTGGGCTTGACTTTCTCTGCTTTTTCTTGAAAATTGAGATGCAACCTTAAGTTGTTTACTTGTGTGTATCGTATTTTCCTGATGTGAGAATTAATCCCTATGAATTTCCCTCTTAGGATTGCTTTCATTGTGTCCCACAGGTCCTGATATGTTGTATCTGTATTTTTGATTAATTGTAGATATTGTTTAATTTCTTTAATTTCCTCTATGACTCATTGTTTGATCAGGAGGACATGATTTAATTTCCATGTGTTTATGGAGTTTTTCTGCTTTCTTTTGCTATTGATTTCCAATTTCATTGTACTGTGATCAAATAATATACATGGGATAATTTCAATTCCTTTGCATTTACTTAAGCATGTTTTATTGGCTAGTACATGGTCTATTTTAGAGAATACCTTAAATGCAGCTGAAAAGAATGTGTATTCTGATGTTATTAAGGCCATTTGTTCACAGATTTGGTTCAGTTCTATTGTTTCTTCGCTGATTTGTTGTCTGGTTGAACTATCTATTTTTGACATTTGGGTATTAAGGTAAGCTCCCCACCACAATTGTGTTATGGCTTGTCTGATTTATCAAGTCTATTAAAATTCATCATATATAGTTGTATGCACCCGTATTTGGAGCATACATATTTATGATTGTTATCTCCTCCTCTTGAAGTTTTCCCCTAACAAGTATGCAGTGACCTTCTTTATGTCTTTTGATTACACTTAAAGTTTACACTGCTTGCAAACAGAATATCTTCCCCTGATATTTTTCTGGGTTCCTGTAATATAGAATATTGTTTGCTATTCTTTGACTTTCAGTTTATGAATTTTTTTAGTTAAATATGCTTTTTGTAAACAGCATATTGTTGGATTTTGTTTATCAATTCTGCCAATTTTTTTTCCATTGGTGAATTGCGGCCATTTACATTAATGGTTATGATTTATATGTATTGGCATATCTTTGTCATGTTATTTTCTTGCTATTGGTTCCCTGCTTTTTTCCCTTCTGCTTAATTGCTAGTCTTGCTTGTGTGGTTTCTTTCTGTTGTTGTTCTTGGAACTTTGGTCATTTTTATCTCTATCCGATGTATCAGTCAGTACTCTTTGTAGTGTTGGTTTAGCAGTCATGAATTTCTTCAGTTATTTTTTGTCATGGAAGTATCTTATTTCTCCATTATTTTTAAAATAGTGTTTTGCATGTTACATTTATCTGGGTTGGAGATTGTTTTTTTCAGTACTTGAAATACTTCACTCCAAGCTCTTCTTGACTTGATAGTTTGGGTTGAGAAGTCTGTTGTGGATCTGATGGGTTTTTCTTTATAAGTGATCTGTTTCTTTTCTCTAACAGCTTTTAAAATTCTGTTCTCATGCTGAATTTCTAGAATCTTGATTACTATATGCTTATGTGGATTTATTTTGGTCATGGCTAGTTGGAGTTTATATGTCTTACTTATCTGTATGTCATACTCTTTTCCCATGCTTGGGAAATTTTCTGCTATTACTTCTGCTAATAGTATTTTTATGTCATTTGTGTTGACTCCTGATTTTTTTGACACCTGTCAGGATTATATTTTTTTGTTTGCATATTCTCACAGTTGTTGAATTGTTACTTCCTGACCCCTTGTTATTTATAACAGGATCACTAGCTGTGATCCTATCTTCATGATTAGAAAATTTATCTTAGTGTCATTTAAATAGCTTTGCCAGTTTTCAATGGAATTTATGATTTCCTAGGTATCTTTTTAATTTTTTCATGTATCTTATTCCTTTCCCATATTGACCTTTCATGATTTCCATCATTTTTCTATGGTCCCCTATTTTTTATCTATATCTACTCTAGATTTGTGCAATTCCTTTATATTATTACCATTTCGTTTTCTACCTGAGATTATTCTTGATCTGATTTCCTCCTGAACCTCATGGTTCATGTTTGTTTACTTTGATTGCTATCATTTCAAAAACTTCAGGTATACGACATCCATATTCCTCTCTCTCATTGTCTCCTGGACTTGTTCTTGGTGGGCTGGAACTCTGAGATTGCATTTTGCTTCTATGTCTTGCCATTTTCTATTTCAAAAATTTTTTATTTTATTTTCTGTATTTATCCTTGTAAATTTTTGGTGTAGGTAGCTTTATCACAAGTATCAAGCCTGTCTAAGAAATGTCTGTTCTTCATAGATGTCTTCTGTGTAGGAGGTTCTTGGTTTGTGTCTGTCCCAAGATCCTGCCTTTCCAATTAATTAAGAGTGAGATGTTGATATCTGTTTGGCTCAATCCCCAGCCTTTGATTCTCAGGCAAAGTTATTATCTGAGATGGTAATAATAACCTTTGATGGTAAAGTTATTACCACAGAGCCTTCCAGTATTGTTATAGAAGTGAAAACAGAGCCTTCCAGTATTGTTATAGAAGTGAAAACAATAGATATGACATCCTAGTTTAAGTAGAAAATTAGTAATAACAATAGAATCAAGCACAGTTTAGACAAACTGACAAACTATGGTAATTATTTATTTTGTACCTTAAACCACAGGAGCAAAATCTACAGTTATGAAACAGAACCAATCATAAATTGGGAGCTTGTATGCAAAATGTTTCCCCCTATTGGAGTAGTTTTATCCTATGGTGGAGAAATTTAAGAAAGGTATTGGGTAAAACAGAGGTAACTGAAACAAAATAAAATAGAAGCAAGGCTGGAGGAATGGAATTATCACACAGCTTTGGGAAACTAGAGAAGAGAGAAGAAGAAAAAGAGTGATGGAGTAAAAAGGGATTATCAAAGTTGACTAGAAAATTTAAACTATTCAGTCATATGAAAATATGATTAAGTGAGAAGAGATAAGGAAAGGGGAAAAGAAAACAAATAGGTTAGGTTAAAAGACAAAAAAAGAAAAGAAAAGAAAAGAAACAAACCAGCAAAGAGAGAAGAAAAATAAAGTTAAAAAACAAAATTTCTTTAGTGTCCACAAAGAGTCCAAAACTACTAGATAATTCTGCCAAGGCTGCAGTAGAGTTTGTGCTGGGTCTGTGGCTGGTCTTGGCCTCCAGCTGGGCGGGCCTGGGACCACTGACTTCGGCCAGTACTTTCTGTGTGTCCCTTAGCAGCCTTCCACTCCTTACCCTGTTTCTCTCAGCACCTCTCTCCTGCTGCTGTGCTGTTTTCAGTACAGACAGGGAACTGCTCCTGATCCCGTGCACTGTGGGTTCCTCCCGCTCCTTGCAGTATTGTGTGTCTCTGCTCCCCAGTAGGTCTCTGTCCTCTCAGGTTATTTGCTGCAGGACAAGGCAGGATGCTGTGACATGATCTGGTCCTCTGCTCCTGCTCTTGTTGTCCGTGGCTGCTCAGTCCCAGCTCTCCCGCTGGCTCTGTGTTGTGATTGTTGCTTTGGGATCTTCCACGTGGCTAGTCCCACCTGTCCATCTTGTGGGCACTACTGTATCACGGGTATTCCTGCCGTTCTGTGCTGGGTCTTGTACAGTGTAGGGAAGGAGGAAACAATCTCCAGAACTCTTCCCTGCCTGACTGAATTCTGACTCAAGAGAATTTTAACCATAAACAAGTGAAAGAAAATAGCCTTTCCAAAAACAAATTGTTAAATCATGAAACTATAACTTTTTAAGTTTAACTGCAAGCAACGTAAAGTTTATACTGTTTAGCAAAATACATACATAAAAATTAACAGAAGGTTAACCATGAAAGTAATGATATTTTGAATGTATGGAACTAAGGGACATTAACATTAATTTTCAATTCAATTAAATGTCTAGCAGGGATATTACTATGTCCCTAATTTTAAGTTTTGCACTTACGTGGAGTGTCTAAATAAGGATATTTTCTTAATTTTAACTTATGTTTCTTAAGTATATCCACAAATAATCAGATATTCCTTCAAGAAGAAGATGGGTTCTTGTTACCCTTTCATGGATTAAGAGCTGGACTTAGAGAACCATACCTAAGAGAACACAGTGACAGTGATGGTGTCCCCCTTCTGGGACAAGTCATACAAGGCAGTGGGGTTTCCTCCTTGCCCTCTCTTTTGCATCTCACTCCAGGGAATGTCACCAGCCATTCTGCAGAAGCGATGAAGGAGAAGTTCACACGATATAGCTTAAACATCTTGCCAGTAACCAGGTGAATAAAAATTGAAGCTCTAGTCAAGTCTACAGATGACTGTAATCTGAGATATTGTGACCTTGAACTATGAAGGAATCCGAGTTAGGATGGTACAGACTTCTAAATTTCTGATGCAAATGAACTGTGAAATTTGAAAGATATTTTTGTTCACGTTTCCCAGTCTTGGGCTATTTTTGACACAGAAATAGAAAACTAGTATAAAATGAAGTTTAATTCAAGATTTAGAGATCAGTTTTGTGGAGGGGAGAATGGGAATATAATGGTTCCCAATATAATTGAGAGATGAATTTAGTTTTGCAGGGATGTGAAACATTACTTTGATGATTGGAATGGGGTATGCTGTTTATGAGGTATTTCTAAAACACAGAGTCATCTAATCTTTCATGATGAGATTTCATGTACCTTAGAAAAATTGAATTGTAAAAAATTACAGTTAATATTCTCATAGGTATTTAAATCTGCCTGCCTTTTAAAGAGATGAGAAACAAACAGATGGGGGGAAAGTAAGAAAACAATTGGGGAAGACTGCTATGATGAGATTAGTAAACGAGAACTGATACATTACATAGCATTATGTTCCGATGTGCTATTAAATGCAAAATCACCAAAGATTCATAGAACTCCAGAAATAGAAAATGGCCATCTAAATGTGAATAGATATCATCAGATGAAAGGAAGATGAGCCATAAAGAATAGGAAAAAAATAATTTTGAAAGGAGAAGCAAAAGTTGTAATATAAATTATTTTGAGCCTAATTTTTCCTAAGGAGGATGTCATTCCTATTACAATCTTGTTCCCAATCATAGATTCCTAAGTTAAAGAATCCTGGTGAGCAATATTTTCTCTAGATATGCAAAATAATTGGGCAATATCAGTCTACTTAAATAAATATTTTAGTATTTAGATGAGTACAACCATGTAAGAAGCACTTTACAAAATTGACACTAAGTAGTTTACAACATAAACTCACTAAAGTGGAAGAAGTAACTGTATGTATGTATGTGTGTGTGTATATATAGTTAAATACATTTTATGTAATAATTCTTTTCAGTTTCTTTGCCTGTACAATCATAAGAAAATTAAATTTTATTTTTTTGAAGATACATAAAACACAAGTGTGTGACTGTATATTATTAACTTTCTGCTATTCCAACCTGTACAAAAATACATTCGTTATGATTGTTTTTTGTTAAAGTTTGGATGTTATAGATACGTGTGTCATGTGGGTGTATTCATCTAAGCATCTGCTTGCCTTACTCAGGGACCGCTTTCTAATCTCTTCATATATATAGCTTTAATTATTCATTTGATATATTTGTGCACATTATTTGCCAAGCCAAGTGGATAAAATGGTGAATTAGAGATGATGAAACTTTGCTGCTCACACAGATCATGTTTACTGAGGGAGTCAGACCAAAGAGTGCTTACAAGAGCTTAAGTGAGCTACCACGAGGGAAAGAGTTATGAATTAGATACACACTTCACAGCATTCTTATGAAAGACTGAGGATATGAGGCCAGAGCTGGGGATCAGAGGAAGAAAATAAGAAAATAAGCCAGCATTGAGAATGATGTGGGAGGGCGGGAGCTCAAGCATTCCAGCTATGAAAATGACTTAAAGCAAAGATCATACAGACAGCAAGATGTGCTGGAGTTGGAGGAGAGGGAGGAATAGGAGGAGGAGGAGGAGGAAAAGGAGGAGGAGGAGGAGGAGGAGGAAGAGAAGGAGGAGGAGGAGAAGGAGGAGGAGGAGAAAGAGGAAGAGGACAAAAGAGCCAGGACAGTTGGATCACAGTACTCAGGGGCATGATAACTTCAAAGAAGCCAAAAAGAGTGACAAAGACAGTAAAATGCAAGAAGCTTATTTTACACGTGAGGGAAAGTTACTGAAGCATTGACTAGAGCAGTGTAATATATGCACTTTAGGTTTTCCTGCATTAACTCGCTGAGAATGTGATGGCTTATAGAAAAGGTATAAAGAGTTAGACAGGTCCAGATGAAGGGTAATTGTTGTTTGGGTTGTGGTATTTACATCGGTGATAAAGAAAAAGCAATTAATTCAAGAGATAAATAGCATTAGCAAGCCTTGATGATTTTATAAACTGAGGTAAAGAATTAAGCCTTATTTTCCAGGTTTGTGACTACAGTTTCTTGATGTCTGATTGTCAGGGTAATTAAGCTAAGTAACTATAATAAGATTGGTTAATAAGTTATGGAAATTGACAAAAATAATAATGGTAATTCTTGAAACTTAAAATATCATCTCTTATATATTTAGGTTTTTTTTATGCAACTATGTTCTTAATATTGTGCCCATATAGAACATCTCTTTTCCAATTTTAGTGATTACTTTTTGGTTGATTTCCCAATTCCTTTAACTTAGGCAAGATAACATGAATCCACAACAAATTTTCAATCTTTTTTGAAACTTTCAAAAAGTCTCCCTAGCATTTAAGGAGTCATCAGAATAAACTAGGCATAACTACAATGGGAAGAAACAAGGAGATCATGGAAGAAAGAAGGAGACGTAGTGAAATAGGGGTTTTTGTTTTTGTCACTGTGGTCTTAAATAAAATTCCCTGTTCATATTCAACTGCAGTAATGTTTAGTACTTATTCATGATTCTCTGTTATTTAAAAAAAAGCACTGTCCTAGACCTCCATGTGGCAAGAGAGCCTGCACTTGGCAGTGGTTGCGCTTTCTAATAGCTGGTGTGTAATCGCAGACACAAGCCACTCTCTTTGTTAGTAGTCATTCTGATCTCCATCCATTCTCCTGATAAATGTGTTTTCTTGGCACTCTACGAATCCCAGATGTTAGTAATCAATTTGCATGAAGTCATCACCTTTCTGCACACTTTAATCTGACTATGCATAGAGGACAGCTCATCAGCTAAACAATAAATTCAGTGAAATGCAAAATATAGAGAGTTGGCCCAAAGTATAGGGTTTCTGATGAAATATGGCTAATGTGTTTTAAGCATTATGCGATTGATTTTAATTCTCTGTTATTCTTGCTTTGGCCTCTACTAGAAATGTTTATGTTGCTTATACTCTTTATTTTATTATTTAGAGACGGAGTGAATTTATTGGTAGGCAGTTTCTGTCCAATAACAATATCCCGTTGTGTCTTCACCCACCTTAATAACTGTTTTTGGTACCACTTATCTCCAGGCTTTTCTCCAAAGTGAAAATGCCATGAAGAGTGAATGCACTGAATCGATTCAGCACATCCAAGTAACAATAAGCACTGCAACTCAAGACCCTCACAAAAAAGGACTTTCAGAACCGCTGCAGAAAGTGGCAAGAATCATGTTTGGCTAAAAGTGTTCACAGTAACAAGCGAGTACTGAAGGGGATTTATGGCAATGTATCTTTTACTGTAATAACTCTTTCAATTTTTGCAAACATTCTCTGCGTTTTTTACCATCACAATGCATGTACTGAGAAAGAAATAGCTGATAATTTTTGTTATCTAATCATTGGTTATACAATTCAAATAAAAGCATAATATGGTAAAGTATGACAAAATAGTTTAGTTTCAATGAGTGATAATATTCACCTGTTCTACCAATGTTTTTGTTGTTTCTGACTTTTCGTTCATTTTTCTATCACATTTTTTGGTCAAAGCTATTTATTATTAGTATGTACTATCACTTATTTTTTACCTTGGTCTTTTGTAATCTTGTTTGGTTTTCAGTCACTTTGAGATTATTCTCGTTCTCTCATGTTTAATCCACTCTGATTTTGACTTTTTTCTCTTTCTTGTGTCTACTGGAATAATCTTTCCATGTATTCCTAATTAATTAAATTATCCTTTTACTGGAGCACAACACAATTATTATTTTCTAGGGGGGAAAAAAAACCCTTATTACAAATACCCACATTATACCATGACAATGTATCTTCCATATTGCTTATGACAACTGAAAGTCTGTATGGGCCTCATGGAAACTTTTAGTTAAAGTCTGTTTTCTCTACTAGATTCTAAGGCCGTCAAGGGCAGAATCCCTGTCTTGATTTGTTGCAGTAAATTAAGATAACTTATGAAAGTACTTGACTGTAGAATGAAGAAAAATGGATGGTAGGAAAAGGGCAAGAAATTTACTGAACAAATTTGAAGCAATGACTTTGACCTGGGCACTATACATTATTTGTCATCTCCTGATCTCTGTGTGGAAGAGTTTTCATGACTCCTGCTGACATGGAATAAACTGGCCTAACACATCCTCTGTGTTTGAAAGGTGAGTTAGGTCCAAAGGTGTCTTCTAATATAGTGAGCTACAACCTAGTTTTTTGTAACCTAAATTCTTTTAGGAAAGCAACTGAAACTCTTCCAGTTAAAGTTATCAGCTCCTCAGCCAGTCTTACACTGATAACTACCAGATTGTATCCAAGGAATACAAATGCCAAACTGTATCAATTAAACAATCTCTGCATGTCATGTCCTGGGTTTCTGCTTATCAAAGTAGCTCACCACATTGCCAGAAGGGGACATTGTAAGCCATCTTTAGTAGGAGACACTGCCCAGTCTTAGAATATATTTTCATTTTTAAAATCTTAAATCAAGTTTGTCACATTGAAATGGTCTGTTTTTCAATATTATTACTTTATGGAGCAGATTAGGAAGCTAATTTTTATAGAATATGAGTAAGCCAGAGCATAAATGTAGAACATTCTAACTAATTTGCTTATTGCTTTCACATTATATACTTACATCTGATCTTTAAAAAAAAGAGATGTGAAACCTTCCATTTATCTACAAAAGCAATCACTTTATTTTCATAACATGACCGTGCCAATGCAGAGAGAACTGCTCATAAGTAGCTTCAAAACAATAAATGAATGGCTCTAGTGTCTGCTGTGGGACCTTGGAACTGCATGTTTATACACTGGACCAACAACATTATTATTACTAGAGATTTGCTAAAAATGCAGACTCTCAGGCTTCCCTCAGAACATACTGAATTAGAACACAGTTCACCCAAAACCAAGGGTGATTATCAGCTGAGAAATATCTGAGAAGGTCTAAGAAGGGCCTGCTAAGATAAAATTACATAAAAAAACCCAACCATACCCATGAGCCATTAAGTCAGGGTATTTATTTACTAATGTACCTAGGTACCTCTTGGCTGATTCTTCACTAATATCCCCAAAATGAATAATCCAAAGTAAGTTTAAGTGTCTCCATTACTGGATTTAAATATGACTGTCCTCTCAAACTCAGGAGAACTGAGGTTTCTTTATTAAGGACTATGGCATGTAACATGCAATTGCAATACATTTTAACGTGAGATCACTATAAAAATAGCAGACAACATACTCAGACTCACTAGGCATAGTTATGGTTCATTCTTACTGTATTTTCTTGATTAGGAGTAGTGTTTCATTCACCTTGTCAGGTGCACTTGTTTGGGTGAAAAATTATATGATCCTTCTGGTTTATATATAAACCAATCAAGTAAAATGCCTAAGGTTTGTCATCAGATACTGGTAATATGAGGCTTAGTTTTACATTACAAACATAATTTTATTTTATTTTATTTATTTTGAAGAGAATAAAACAAAAGAGGACAGATCTAAGCAGATCAGAACAGAACAATGTAAGCAGCACAGCACTTCACAACAAGACAGTTGGATATTAACAGTAGCTACCATAATGTCTCTTTCTTTGAAATAGTTGAGCTTAGCTCTACACACAATAATGTCAAACATAACAAAGTAGAATAAATAACTCAAGAGAATGGAAGTATTCCAAGACATTCTGAACCATATAACCAAAGATGAACAATGGCTGCTATATTATCTCATTTTAGAGCAAATGTTTTTTTCTTTACTGTTTTACAGCTTATACAGACCCTGAAATACTCCATTTAACATTTATCTGAGTTTCTCAGCTCATGAGTAGAACAGAACTAGAACATGTGCCTTCAATCCCATAATTCTTTCTAATATTCTTCAATATAGATGTTCAGATATTTATCCTATGCTGCCCAACTATACAGGGAAATCAGGATTCAAGACCCAGACATGGACAAGTGGACAGTGGACATCAGTGGACAGTGGAAGACAATGGACATTAACCTAATGATTCTTTCTTGTTTACAGAGCTCTGTCAGAAGTTCCTGAAAATGCATACAAGGATGAGGCGTAGCATGCATGAGTCTTAATAGAGAGGGACCTTGTGAGCATCGTCAGAAGGGAAAACCCGGGAAGCGGGACTGGGTAGGGCGGGAAGCTGGGCTAAGAGGCAGGTCTAGAAGATTCCATGAAGAGCTCTGTAGTTGCTCCGTAGTCCATTGAAAATTATCCTGAGTTTATAAAGTTGACCTGCTTATCAAATCACCGGGTTACTGGAAGTATAAAGCCTTGAGGTATGACCAGGTGAGACTGCTTTGTGAAGAGTGCGAGAGTCATGGTTTGAGTCTTGCAGAAACACAATAGTAGGAGAAATAAATCCTTCAGATTTGAAATAGGATCTTCACTGTGACTTAAAATATCAACTACCTATTATTCCAATTTACACTATGTGATAACAGATTTTTTTTTGCTTTCAGCACTAGAAATTGAATCCTGGGTCACTAGGATTCACTAAGCTACATCCCCAAGCTTTTTAACAATATTAATTAATTTTATTTTGAGAATAATCTCACTAAGTTTCTAAATTACTCAAGCTAGGATTCATCTTCCTGCCTCAGCCTCCCAGGGTGCTGCTATTACCATCATATCTCATGACCCCTGTTTTAAGGTTGGTTTTAAGCTTTTAAGGTTTTAAGATATAAAATCATGAAAATACATTCATTTAGCAAGACTTGAATACATTCCACTAGAACTTTAAATTTCTTAGCATAGGATGCTCACAAATCACACAAAAAAGCACGTTTATTTTCTATATAAAGCATTCAAAATTTTCATCAGTAAAATGCAGACACACGGATGCCAGAAAATATGATCTTGTCCTAGTTCATACGGTAATTTCCAAATCTCTAGCTAAAGTTCCAATGCCCATAGGTCCCGAGTGGATTATTGGCAGGTGTTTTATTTATTTATTCTATTGACTAGAGTAGGAAACACAATAGAGGTGAAGGAGGCACTAGTCTCTGAAAGTTCTCTGTCTTTTATTTTCAGATTCATATTAGAAAAATTAAGCAAAATATTCCCTGACATGAAAGAAGACAAGACTATTCGTTTTCTGTTTAACAAGTATGAGATAGAATCTTTAATGACCTCTTCAACTGTTTAATGTGCCCAACTTTTGGGAGAAAATTATAAATACTGTCATTAGCGATAGTAACTTAGTGGTTTATAGGAAAGAAAGGTGGCTGTGAAGTTATAATTTATATAGTTGTCCAAGATTTTTTAAATTGCCATTTCCTTCTTTGTTACCTCAGAGCTTATCATTAAAGAAAGGATAGCTAATTTCAATACTAACATAAAGTCATACGAAGAGGAAGTTTTTTATGTTAGATACTCCCATCCAAAATATGTTGGAATCACTTCTCAATCCAGCTGGTTAAAGTGAATCCTGATTTTACCAGCCTTAAACATGGGATAGCAGAAAGTTGAATTTCAACTAAAAAGAAAGGACAGAAATGGAAAAAGGAGAGGAAAAAATAAATATAGAAATACTTATAAAATTGTTCTCGAGCTTGAGGAATGCTAAGTGTCAAAATGGGCCAGAAAACCCCAGAATGTGTTTGAAACTGAAGATATTGATTTCATTCTTATTGGTGGCTTTATTGTTAAACTATTTTAATGTAAATTACTTTTTAATTCCAAACTGGATCACAGTTTTGGGAGAAGTACTACAACTTCAATACTATGCAATTTTAGGACGGTAATTTATTTGCAATCCAAATGATTTATTTGAATTCTAATTTAAAAAAAAACTTATCTTGAAACCTACAATCTGTCCTTAACTATAAGATCCATGTTGGAAGGGAGTTGATGTAATAAATCAAGTGCATAAAGCATTTCCTCTTCTGGCAAGTATCACTTGCCAAGTACTTAGTTTAGACTGGGAACCCACAGGACTCAGATCGCCACAGGCAGCGGATCCCATAAGGCTGTTATAGCTTGTACTTTGTTTCAGGTGCCAATGCTCTCAGAGAAAATCTGCAGAATTGGAGAAATAGAGACTTTCTTGGCTTTATTGATGTTCAGCAAAGAAAAAAATGTGTTCTTCTAGAGTGATGTCATGTAGAAGCAAAGTTTAAAACTCAGTTCTTTTTGTGAAGCTATGGATGCATTTCAAGGAAACACCACACAGCACATTGGAGTTTTATTTGGTTCTCTGATTAGCTCCCTTCACTCTTTTCTCTCCTGGGCTATAACTTCCAGGACACATTTAACTACATGCACTTTCTGAATACAGGTACATTCTTTGGTACTAATACTGCTGATAAGAAAATGTTTTCTGTCTGTTTCAATCCCTAAAGATACATTGTAATGCTATCACTCAGCTTGCAATTTTTAAAAACTTCCACAAGTCAGCAATTTATTTATTCTATAATGTTGAGTGAAGGAGGAACACATCGCTTAGATTCAGATATTTTGAGTTCAGTGGCTATTTGTTAGCTATAAACATCAAAATGTCACCTATAACCTATTATTTAAACTCTCATTTTTAAAATGAAAAAAATATATATATATTTCTTCAAATTCCAGTAGAAATAAATGGATATTGGGAAAATAGGCAGCAGTACTACTCTTTTATTATTTGTCCTATTATTTTTCAGGTCGTTTATAGTCATTTCCTTTGGACTGATGACTTTTAAGGTGGAAAACTGGATTGATTTTAAACACAGTGAAAAAGTCCTAAAATGGACTGACATAACTGAAAATGTTCCTTGAGTTTTGGACTTAACTTCCGTGTGAAGTAATGGATTTAATGGCAATTAGACAGAAACAAAGAAAGGCATTTCCGCCACAATTACCCCAGCTGCTAATATTGTCAGTGAAGCACTGCATGATTCCTTTCTGTTGCCTTGTTTGATTTTGTCTGGCTGTTTCCCAGTTCATCTAGGTTTCAACGGATGGCTGAAATCAGCAAAAGTCTCCTGGTTCCAGGTTTTTCCCCCTTCTTTGTCGAGTACAACACCTGCTTTCTTAACGTACTTCTTTTCAGTTATCTGGAGAATGAAAAGCAAAATAAGGAGGCTCATTTCTATCCTGATCCTTGAAAGTGATTTTCCTTCTTATTCTCCATGTACAAACATGCTCTCTATTAAATTTATCTTTTTATTTTACCCCTTTTTGTTTTTTGCAACTCTACCAGTATTTAAAACTTTTAAAAATATTTTCTTGTCCCTGAAAGACTAATAAACTAGTATTTCTTATCTTGCAAATAAGAAAAAGAAAATAATTCTTGGTAATATTATTTAGAAATATTTGTACTGCATAGTTATAGCTGCTGAAAGAAACAGAAATACAGTGTTACATTTTCAGTCTTTTTGCCTTCTCTTTTCTCTTTAGGTCTCTGCACTGTAGTTCCACAGAAAGATACTCCTGCAAACCCAACATTATAATACTTTAGCTCACTTCATTTAGTGAGAAAAACCCAACTGAAGAAAGACAAATTCTACCTAAATCATGTATTGCTGTCATTTTCAAATATCTCTGAGAAGTAATTTTGTTCCACTTTTGAATGTTTTAGAAAATACAAACAGAAAGTTTAAATGTGACCAGAAACTAAAACTGTATTCAGAAATGTTCATATCAAATGTAGTTATACATTGACATAGAATATCTGAAAATGATATGTACAGAAAGCACTCAAACTGCTAAGCAAAAAAAAAAAAGGAAGAATGACAAGAAGAAAATGCTTTAAATTTTCATTATAATTTTATTAGATAGTTTTTGAACTTATATACACATATTTAATATATTATATATAGTAATTTATACAATGTATGAGACATGTATATGTGAATCTCCAATATATCTAATACATATGAGAAAGAGAGAAAAACTGTGTAAGCCATGTCTCAGCGTCCATGTGGTACATAAGATACAAGAATGGAAAAAAAAAGAAAATTAGATTCAGTCCTGGTCTCTAAGACACATTATTTAGATTTGTTAGCCTTGGGACAGAGAGTCAACATGTGTGGAAAATTCTATATTAATGTTTCTTAGGGAATTATTGGTGGAGATTCACTAACTGAAAAACAGACTTTTAAACATTCATATAAAATTAAAGAAAAACAATAAATTTAACTGTGATGATATATCATTAAATTTTTCAGTGTAACCCCAGCATTGGAGCCACTATAAATCAACCAAACAAAAGTCATGACAAAAAGATCCTCCTGGTCAAGCTCCGGAACTGTGCTGGAGATTGAACTTGCTAGGCAGGTAGTCTGTCTCTGAGGTTTACCCCAGCCCCAAACAAAGCTCCTTTTAAAAGACTGGCCCGTAGATTGAAAACATTCCAATTGATGAGAGTACAAGGACCAGCAGTGATGGAAATTCAAGCTGAAAATATGTCCATCAGAGTTGAAAGCAAAGGAAAAAAAGAGAAAGATTTAAAAACAGATTTCCAGATTTAATCACCTTGAATTATGGTATTTGTTAGTTGTAAAATGCGAAATGAGCATGGCAGTGTTTTGTTTTAAGTTTGAAAACTCCGATCTGATTTGGGACACCTGTTTTCCCTATTTATCATCGAACACATACTTTGAATGTATATGGAGAAACCTGAAAACCTGAAACACATTTAGCATAACAAACATTAAATAAGATTCTAGACGCAGGTGTTATGGTAAAAAAAAAAAATAGCGTAAGTTCACTAGTAAAATCTTGACAGACAGGTAAATAGAAACTAAAATTACCTTGTCCTTTTGGAGTGTACAGGGAGTAGTTTGAATTGCAGTACAGTAAGTATAGATTTCCATTAACAAGAATTCAAGGTGAGTTTGGAAAACAGTGGCTGGTCCTCACTGCTATGGCATTTTTCTGCTGTAAAATTTGTGCTGTAAATTTTCACTACATTATGCGTCACAGAACGTAGAAACATAACAATGTAATGTATCGTTGTTTAACTGCCATCATCTTTGTTTCCCAACGTACAACCAGGTCTAATCATATAACCAGCATCAACTCCCTAAATCTATCCAAAGATTTAGATTGGAAGAGGAAACAACTGGATTCCCCTGCGTTCTTCCCCCCCCACCCCCACTTCTTAACCATAAAATATCCAAACTATTTTGTTTCTCTCCATTGTTTCCAGTGTACAAATTAATTCTGACATGATGATTCTACCAAGGACAGGATGTCAGGGCCACACTGTGGACATACTTTCCTCAAAACTTGCTTTCACCTGATCAAATATTTTGAGATTTTTCTCCTAACTAGAAATAGTTTTTCATACTCTGAATTTTTAAAACACACAGTAAAACGGGAAAGAAACAAATTCTCTTCCAAAAATATTTGTAGAGCCTCAGCTTTTATATCACAAATAGAAAACATGTATATTTTCACACACAAACACACACACGTATGATTTAGCCATTTGTCGTAGTTCAACAAGTGATCTTCAGGTATTTGAGAGCTTTTTTGCTTAGTAGACCAGAAGGAAGAGGGAGATATATTAATATCTTTCCAAGTGATTTCTTGTGCTGTTAATATACTTTTAAAGTACAAATTTTAGGAGACGGAATTTTACAATTCATTCTACTTTTTCAGATGATTTGTCAATCTCTGTCTTTGATAAATTCTTCTATTTCTCCAAAAAGAATTTAAATATGTTGGTAAGTCATTTTAATTGTAAGTTAATAGAGGTTAGGAATACAATTAAATTCTAGTCCAAAAATATTTTTGAGTAGACTCAAGCAGAGTAAAGCCAAAGACGTAATTTGCAAAACTTTGCTAGATGATAAACCCCACAAATAAATACTTCTCTGTTTACAAGTCTATGTATTATAAAAGTACATTTCTGTGTGTTCATTATTTAAAGGGGAAAATAACACAAAAAGTAACATTTTGCTATGCTGCAAAAGCTACAAATGTTGAAGTACACAATGAAAAAAATACCAATTATAGGAAATTTTTACTAAATTGTATGGGAATTAAATAATGCCTGGGTCACAGAATCTTCTTGCTGTAATTCAGGATGTAAGAGGTAGATAGGCCTGCTCACAAACTTAAGTGAGGCATAGAGACAAACAAACAAAAGCTGTTCTGTATGCTCTCAAGAGCCCATATTTACACTAATAATTAAAAAATGAGTATTCTTTTCTTTCTTACTGAGGAATTCTAAAACACCTGTTGAAAGATGTGACCCATCTCACTTTCTTTGACCAATGTGTCAGTATTTTATAATTTTAATTAAGTAGTAAAAATATTTTTGATGTCCAACCTCACATTCAATGTCTCTAAAGTGATAGTCACAAATCCTAAGCAATTCTATGGTTATCCACACAATGGTTATCATCATGGCAGTGAAAGGCTTTTAAGACAACTACCAAAGATGCTTAATTAATTTTCTATTACTGTGTAAATCTGTCCCCAGTTCAGCAGTCTACAACAGAGAACGTTATTTACGTCTCTTAGATTTTGATCCTGATCCAGTATCTCATGAGCTTTAGGCCAGCAGCCCAATAGAATGCCACCATGGCAAGCGTGATGAGGGCTAGAGGACAGTCTCCCAAGAGGGTTCAGTTAGGTACTCAGTAGCAGCGGGGCTGATTTGATTTTTACATGGTTCTTACCATGAAGCTGTTTCTCCCCAGAGACTCTTTCAAAAATGAGCAATAGATCAGCATGGAAACCACAATATCTTTCATAATCCAGTGATCTCAGAACTAACATACTACCAATCTGCCATATTCTACTGGTCAGATAAATCAATATCAGTGCAAGTTGTGAGTTGACTGCACAATGTTACGAATACCAAGAAGTGAGAATCACTGAAGGTCACATCGGAGGTAAGGTTTACACATATTAGATTAATCTTTTTGTATCTGTAAACTAAAGTAAATCCTTGAAAAGTGTTTCTCGAGTTGGTCCACAAGGGTTCTGGGATAAAAGACTAACCTAAAGTCATTTTTAAAAATAACTGTAGAGGCCAAGTGCGGTGGCATGTTCCTATAACTCTAGAATTCTGGAAGGCTGAGGCAGGAGAATCTCAAGTTCAAGCCCAGCTTGGGCAATTTAGCAACTTAACAATACTCTGTCTCAGAATTTAAACAAAAAATTGGAAAGTCTGGAGCTCTAGCTGTGTATGAAATCCCAGGATGAAATCATCCTTATTAAAACTAAAAGTGGGTCAGAGATTTAGTTCAGTGGTTCAAGTGCTTGCCTGCTAAGCATGAGGTCACAAGTTTGATCCCTGGTACCAATAAATAAGTAATTAAATGTAAAAGTCACAGCATATTCTATTTTTCTGGAACTCCTCTTGATTACTACTTTGTTAGTTTTATAGCCTCTGTTTCACATGTTACACAAAGCAATCAGAGCAGCTCCCTAATACAACCCATAGGGAGGTGTTCTAAATGTTTAACACACATTCCATTCCTTGAGTTTTGAAAGAATCCCTGTGTTACACTGGATCTGGAGGGACACAGGACCCAATCTTACACAAAATAAAGGACACGTGTATAGGAGCTTGGTATATAGAGTCACATTTTGCCTCCCTATATACTGAATATTTAGAATCAAAGATATTCAAGAAAAGTATGAAAATACTCAACCTGCCAGTCAGTTTCTATGCCGGTGTTTCCTAATGGTGTCTAGGTTGTTTCCTATGCTAATAACACTCCAACTAGCATCTGCTCGGTTTGTTTAACTAAGCCATTATCAGTTGACTTTGTTTTTGTTTATTTTATTAGCTTGGTCATCTGTGTTCATGCCAGGAACAATTGTTTTTAAGTCATCCCAATGAGTTATTTTCATTCTCGTGTTATATTTTTGTGATCTTAACCAATTTTAAAGAATTTGAAATATGTTGCTTAAATGTGAATACCAACTCTTCATTGTAAAGGAGAGTGAAATTCAAAGATGAAGAAAGCAGCAATCCACTTAAGGAACAGGGGAAGTAGAAATGCTCAATGTACATTGCATCTCTTATCAAATAAATATGGATTTGGAAAATAAAAATGTGAAAGAAAATCCTATCCATCAGCCCCTCAAAAATAAAAAATGAAATTCATTGCATGACATAGTATAAGAAAATATTATGGTTGCTTATTTTTTAGTCTTTCCTAAACTGTTAGCACCTCATTAAATAGTTGTTAGACATTAGTGTGGCATATGGCACTGAATATTGCAGCATATAAATCCTAGAGCTGTGAGAATTTTGAGAAGGCTTTCTAAAGTTTTTCATTAAATTAAGTAAATTGTATTTATCATTCTAACATGACAGGAGATGGAACAGACCCATGCCAAAAGATCAGATGTAGTACCAAAAAAATGTTTGTTACAAATATGATAATTTGACTCATTTGAGCTGCTTTGCTAGAGGTTTCTTGGACTTCTAATATATTCTTGATCTATAAATATCATTTTTTATCTCACATGAGCTTATTTTTTCTTTGCTTATACATTATTCATATATGAACTCATTTAGTTTCATGGATTAAAATAACATTAATATGCAGATAGTTTCAAAATTTCTTTGTAAATCTGAACATTTCTTCTTTGAATTCCAGACTCCTATACTGTATACAACCACATAATATTATGTGGTGAGAACGGATTTTTGTTACTCTATTGGCTTATTAAGAATATGTCATAGGGTTAAATTAATCAATACCTTCACATGGGTGATACATAGTAATCTCATATTTCACATTGTCAAAACAGTGTGTGATTTCCCACCCTTCTAATTCCTTGTCGAAATTATTGTTCATCTCAGTAACTCATTTCACTTGGTTGCTCGTGATCAAAGCTAATGAAGGCTCTTGATTTGTTTCTTCCTGGAATAGCTGTGAATTTAGTGTATTAGTGCGTCCTTTTTCTCTACTTCCAGCACATCCTGTGCCACTTCTTTCCACATCTAGGAATAAAGTCCTGCTCAAGTCAAAATCACCTTTTTGTCAGCTATAACAGTGGTTTTCTGATTAGTGTTTCTGCCTACACACTTGATGGATTTCAGAGGGTTCATTCTACAGGTAGAAGAGTAGGGAGTTAAAGAATGTAATTTATGCCATGCTGTTGTCATGCAAAAATAACTGTTTTCCTAGCACACTTTGATAATGGAAGTTGGATATTTATCAGGGCCTTGTAGAGCTCTATGCATCCCGAGTTAAGCTGATTTCTCTTGCTTCCTCTAGCATCACTCTTTTCGTGCGTCCACCATGTGAGTCTACTTCCCTGCAAAGTGCCAAGCTACTTACTCCTGCGGGCTCTCACCGGACCTTTCTTTGTCTCATGCATTCTTAGTATGGTCTTCTCGATGTCACTTATCTTCCAGTGTGAATGTCACTTGCTCACAAAGGGCCTCTGAGAATTCTGTCTGCCCAAAAGGACTCCCTTTAACTACTCTCTGACACCTCACTCCATTCAGTGGTCCTCATAGCAAGTTCTTTGTTATTTTCACCAGTACATTAACTTATTTATTGACTGTTTTTTGTTATTTCCCCTTATATTCCAGGATACTATTTATTTAACAAAGGACAACTATTTTATCTTGATTACTACAATAAAGTCTTTTTCCTAAGCCATGAATCTGATATTCAGTCAAAAAAAAATGCAGTGAATGACTAAATCTATTCTGTGTCCTAGTAAAAAGGTAAACTGAGAGTATTTTTGATTCTTAACAGGATCAAGCACTGAGAATTCTGTAGTGTGATGTGTTCTGAACAATAAAAATATTTTAGAGGTATTATTAGAATTTTTCAATATTCTGTATTTCCATTATAAATTCTTAAGTGTGACATTCTTTTAAATTACTGTGAGTGCAACTAAAGTGTACAGCTTTAGAGAAGCTAATCCTTAACATCTTTAAAGAAGAGTTTGCTGAAAAGAAATAGATTGCAAATAGCATGATAAAGACTTCTAGATTTTAAAATATGAGATAAATTAAAATAACTGCCTAAATCTATCAAAATAGTGATTAAAATGAAAATGAAGATATTATTGTACTTTTCTGGCATTAATTTTTTATTCCAATTAAATATATTTTAACTGATAATAATGACAAAAATATATTAATGAGCTACTCTGCAATGATTCAATATACATATGCATTGTGCAACATGCAAATCAGGGTTAACATACATTTTTGAAATATTACCATTTCCTCATAGCAAAAATCAGTGAATCCTTTATTTTTCTTTTTTTCTTAGATGAAAAAGGAATATTCTCCAAAATTCCTTTCCCTGTAAAATTCCAGCCTTCTGGCAACAAAAGAAAGTTTTCCAACATATAATAGGTAAATATGAAGTTAGTGTCCATCTTCACCCTCACAAATTTGATGTATAGCAAGATGTTGAAGTTCACGCACAGATGGAGCTGGAAGAAAGTAGCAGTTGGGTCTTTACTCTCTATGGCTCCTACTGGGTCTTTACCTTCACCTCTCCCAATACATAGCTGACTTCTTTTGAATTCCTGTAGTGAGGAGTGCTAGTCCTCTTGCAAACCATTCAAACTGAAGGATTCAGAGTGGGAAGGGACACATGCAGATTCCAATAAAGTCATGGTCCAGTTGTATTTATTCTTGTTAGTTTGGTTTGATGTTGCATTTTGATGCAATAATAGTTCATGACAACTCAAAATTTAATTTCCCAGGTAATGAGTTGCTGGATTTTTCCCTTCAAGAGTTAAGAGTCAGGTATATTATTTATTTATATTTATGTTTATATTTATATTTATGCTTATTAAGATTTTTGGGTTTGTACATGAGAAATATCTCATTTAGGCTTTGCTAACTCAGCTCTTACAAGTACCCTGAAAACCCTTGTGTGCCCAAAGAGCACTGCTGTGTGCCCAAAGAGACACTGCCTCAGATGTCCATGTTGCTTGCAGTCTGACACAAGCTGTGTACGACTTAACAAATCCAATTTTTCTTGCTGTGTCTGTGGCATACAGGGATACTATAGAAAGCAGGCATTATACAAGCTTCTGTGAAAATTATAGTGCAACCATCAAGATTTTAGTGTGAAATTTAAAGAAAAAATAAAAACCTATGTCACCCTCCAGAAGTAACTATTCTAATATTAAGAAGCTTTGACATGAATGCCCCACCACAGGCATCACATTTATCATGCAACATCACAAAAAGGATGTTGTGTGACTGATCAAACCGTTAACATATATGAGCACAGCCCTATTTCAGGTTTAAGCGCAAGTGTAATATACACCCAAGTCCTGGGGGCTAAAATAGGGCGTTGACACACATCAGATGTGGTTGCTCAAAAACTTATTTCAGCCTCATCTTTCATAACCTTTGATGTGGTTTCCTATGCTCTTTAGCCTGCGAAACTATTCTAGCACATTTATAAATGACTTTACACAATACATTGGCACTCCTTGAAATGGAGAAGTTACAGAATTGTAACTTAATGCTGGAAAACCCCTGAAGGAAAATTAAATAAAATCATTCGGCGGAACAGAATTTTGAGCATAGCACCTGGCTGTTCATTTTATCAAGAAAGAGACAGGAGCAGCTATAATTATCTAAACTAATTTGGGGCAAGTGGCAAATTATTTGGTTGGATGATCAGGACATGGTAAGAACACAAATGGAAAATTGATGAGGAGGCATTCTAGGGAAGAACTATGTAGCTCTATCTCCTCTCTGAATGGGCACAAAGATCATCTCCATAGATGACGACCACAGTAACTGAACGAAGAAACTGGTCAATTGTATGACTGTAAATCAGTGTCTCCCCCCAGATACTCCTGTTCTAGCCCAGTAGGCAGATGGACTTAGTGATTATAGTGACAGGAAGAGATGTTATACTAGGTTCAGTAACACGGCCTTTGATAGAAAGTAGGATCTTACTTAATTATGGCTGAACAATCAACCTATCGCCACAGTACCCAATACTAAATTCTAGTACTTTTCCATTTTCTCAGGGCATTAGCCACTCTTCCGCCAGCATGATGACTGCAAGTGAACAACTTCCACCAAGGACAAGTGCTGCATTTTGCTGTATTTTGTTCTCCTTGGAATATTTCCTCTGGTTAATGATTTTCTCACTCTATTTAAAAACTGTTGATCAAATGCTTTGTTCACATCTTCTTAAGCTCATAGATGATGAACTCAAAAATTTAAAAATCATGAACTTAAAAACACTTTGATGTCATTACTAATACTCAGTACAGCATTCCTTCTGAACAAAGAACTTATTTTTATAGCATACTAATATAGCAAACGAAGTCATTGGCTCATGTTTACTTACTTAACTGTTCTTTCCATTGCCACCACAAAACTCAAACAGCAAATTTCACAGCAAAATGGGTTAGCTTCTGGATGGATTAGTTCCCTTGCCAGTAGGGTAGCAGGTATCTTGCAGACCCCAAGTAATGCTCTTCAGTGTACAGCACACACTCCACCTCAGTTATCACTGTGGGAAGAGTTTCTCTTCCCTCCAAGATTCATTCATCTGTAAATTAAAGTTATTGTTATCCTGGTGATTCATTATTAAAATGTCCCTTTTCTTTCCTTAAGTTCCCAGAATCCTGGGCTTTGCGACATGCAGGTGTTAATTTCTATGAGAACATACTTTCACCAAAGGACAGAGAATGGTTCCAAAAAACTGGAATTTTAGGATATCTCCTGGCCGCTCTGGTTCCTAATGCTAGAGCATCAACAATGAAAGAAGGAAGGGTTCTTACTAATTCAGATACTCAGGATAAGGGCGAGTGTGCTTTCTTTAGGAGCTAGGTTGACTCTACGCCATGATGTAAGAGATTATCTTTACAATATAGGTGATTCCCTGAAGCATTAGTTCTTAACTAACCCTTATTTGTAACTAACCTCACTTTAAATCTGCAAAAACAAATTAGTCAGGCTTCTAATGGCCTGTAACTTTCATAAAGGAGGTTTGGTTCTTCTCATCAGATGGAAAAGCCAAGGTGCAAATACGAGAGTACATAGTAGAAAACAGTCGTAAATACCAACTATAATCACAAAACAAAACAGTTGCAGAAACAAAGACCAGACATAAAAATTTATCATTTTCTTTTATTGATATTATTTCTTCCCAAGTATTCTCTAGATGTTGGTAGCTATGGACCATATATCTTAATATTTTCTTTTAAAAATTCAGAGTGTGATGTAGCTTAAAGAACTGACATCAAGCCAGGACCGTTAAGTGGTCTTGTATCCTTATGGGAATAAGATTGGCATATTTGCAGTTGTATTTCTGACAGTTTCATTATTACAGATGGATTAAAGCAATTACAGTGTTATATAATTTTGCTATTGCTTTTATTCATAAATTTTTTCTAGTTTTCTACAGTACATATGCATAAGAAGTGACACAAAGTGAATTATGGAGACTTTGAATTATGTTGATGCAGCTCAGCTGATCTGCAGTCTCCTGCAGTCCCTGTCATGTATAGTTCTGAGATAAAGTTAACTTAATCTGTAGAAAACGTGAGGAGGTTTGCAAGGCAAAATTAAGCAACAGCTATCTCCTTCTCCTTCTCCTCCTCCTCCTCCTCCTCCTCGTCCTCCTCCTCCTCCTCCTTCTCCTTCTCCTTCTTCTTCTTTTCTGGTCCAATAGCAGGGAGTGGAACCAAGGCTTTCGCATTGCGCTACACTTCCGCCCTTTATAGCTTCTGTTCTGAGACAGCCTTTTGCTAAGGTGTCCACGAGTGGCTTTGAACTCATGATCCTCCTTTAGCTTCCTAGACTGTTGGAATTTGAGTTGTGTGCCATCGTGACAGCTCCAACAGTGATCTCACCCCTAAGAAAAGAAGTGGAAGCTTTGTCACCACTGCTTTGACCCAGGAAAGAGACCACATTGCAGCTCCTTTACCTCTTGACCTACACTCTTTTACAGTCACCAGATCTTAGTCATGGTCTGTGTGCAGTGTCATGGTCTAGCGTGTGTATTAGCATCTTTGTTGGTCACATATATCATGAACACTGTAGGCTAGGCTCCCAACTTTGCTCCTGAGTTCTAGACTATCCTTAGAAGTTCTAAGTTGTCATTGTACTCTTTGGGATGATGTCATTCATTGGTTTTCCTGAGGGCTCCTGGATGCTGGGAAGTTTTAAATAAGCAACAGGAGCTTGGGCAACAGAATCACACATTACACACTGCTGTATCTGCACCCCTAGTCCCAGCAGGTTGAATTCCTGTAATGGCCCAGTTATATCATCCTTATCTGTTTTGTTTGTCTGATTGAAATGCAACTGATACACTGATGATGAGATAAATTAATGAATTTTAAAATTGTTAAATAGGTTATCTATCTGCCAGATTATTCTTAGGGAGGAACTTGGCATGTTGAAAGACCTGAAAGAAAGCCAGTCCTCCTTAAACCAGGAGAGAAAGCAGAGTGATTAATGAGGGCAAGATAATCTAGTGGCAATCTGGCTGTTTACCTATTAAAATTATTAGCAATTGCATAATTAAGTCTGTATTTCAAAAAAGTTTGGGAAAGGGTCAAGAAAAACACAGGAGTTCAGCTGTGTGATTTAGCCCCCAGAAAGAAGTTTGTACTTGGCTGAAGATACAGAAAAGAATGAGCATTTATGCGGCGACAAGCAAATAAAGGTTGGTACCGATTGAGACAAGGGAGGCAAAGGCAAGAAGAGATTCAGGCTGTTGCTACTGTTTCCTGTGAAATACAATTGATGCTGACCTATTGCGGGAGAACCAAGTATGGTTTCTGAGATTTTTAATTGGATTAACTTTTTTAATATTAAGTGGGTTTAAAACATTAGGATGATTGATAAAACTGCAACAGTAGTTTTAGTTGACTTAGTTGGTACACTTTAGATATACATACTGAGCACACTCGTCAGAGGAAATGTGCGTCTGTACGTGGTGTATCTTCACTCTTCTCTTCCCCAAGCTCCTCCCCTTCCCACAACTCCCCTTCTCCTCCTCTTTGTTTCCATGTTTTCCTTCTACTCTCTTTTTCTTTTTGTTTCCTTCTCTTCCCTCTACTTTCCTTCCTTCCTTGATAAGTCTTGGTATAAAGGAGTCTTGAAATTAGGTCTTTTAATACAAAATCATCTGGATCTTAAAATATACTGTGATCTTATAATGCAATAGATATAGAGTAGATAAATATTATGTTAGTAATTTAGTATATAGGATGAAATATTTGAAAATCCATCTCATGAACTTATGTATCAGAATACGCTTTTTCAAAGCATAGAGAGGTAGGAACTCAAAGAGGCACTATGGTTTCTTGCATGGAGGACCAGCTGCGGCCATTCTGGGTAGGATATGTTAGGGTATATTACAGCCGGGGTGCATATGTTACAGCAAGTGGGGGAACATGAGCTGCCAATTTCATCACATTCCTGTTGAAGAGAAATCACAGCTACCTAACTTCATCTTGCATTTTTGCACGAAAGCAAAAGAACTGTGTTTTGATCAATAATTATCTCTAAAATTTGAAATGTGGAGCACAAATGTGGTGAAAACAGTGGGACAGAGAGCTGCAGCCTGTGTCACTGGAAAATCTACATGCTGGTCAATGCCACATCATATCAGAAACAGACTAAAATCGATCTTGCAGAAAATTGGCTCAGGATTCAAGATGGATAACATTAACATCTTAAGTCGACAATGTGTCTTAAAATACAAACACAAAACTTTCATCTTTCGAGTTTTGGAAAAAAGTCTGATGAAAACAGAAGCAATAGATGAGATACAAGATAAAACATTGGAGCAATAATAATCATTTTTATGATTAAAACAGAAAATTCATCAGGAGTAATAGAATGATCACTGCAGTGCCAAAATGTTTCTTGATTCCAGATCAGTTCCCAATAGTCAATTTCTCTTATTTTGTCAAAAGCGGTAAATAAAAATCTAAGTGTAGAAGAGCACAGAAAACAATGAAACTTTGTACAACACAGCTATGTTCTCTAAATGAAAATCTGTTTTGTAGCTGTTTTTACAAAGTATATTTGAAAAAGTAAAAGTGAAGAGTGAGGAAGAAACTAGCCCTACAGAGTGATCTTGGGCTGAGTAAAAGAGAGAAAACAAGATAAAATCACACCCTGAAGAATGCAGGCCAGATGAGCATAAGGAAAACCATGAAAGCATGTTTTGTGGTTGTTGACATGGTGGTTTCAGAATCAGTTAAAGATATATATTTCAACCATGATCTCTAGATAAATCAGTATGCATGTTGTGTAACACTCAGTTATAACAAGGACACTTGCTATATTTTATGGCTTACAAGTGACTTTTTATAGGTAGATGCAACATTAAAATCATGACATATTACAGCCTCATCATGTTTTATGTACAAGGAAGCTGAGGTTTCAATATATAGCCTGCTTACACAACTTACGAAGTTTGCTACAGATTATACTCCCAAATATTATCTGGAGCTAACAAAGTTCTTTCAAAATATATTGTGTCAGCCTTCACTCCATTATATCTTGTGTTGTAGTAGTTGTTATTTGGACTTTGTTTTTAGCAAAAGGAATTTTACTATTATGAATCACACACCTGCACATATACACACATATGTATGAGTTATTTTATATATAATCTCACTGAAGTAGTTTGTGTCCTAAAATCTCTAAGCTTAATTCCAAATCCATTAGAAGAACAAAATATAAACAAAATTTGTTTCAAGTATTTCAAGGCTATGTTGTGCATCTCAACATATTTTAAATTAGACAAGTAAGGTATCACAAATTAAACTTGTATATGTTTTATATCTATTTCATTACCTTGCAATAAATCTATCAAAGCCAAAAATGTTTAGGAAAATGTAAAGAGATCTTAAAGGAAATTGCAACATTTTTTATAACAAAGAGGGAAGTGAAAATTAACAAATATTTTAAAGATTAAATAATAAATTCCATAAAGTCAAGAAAACAGGTTTTCTTTTGCTCCTAAGCTTTGTCTGATTTCATCTTTCACACTGACTCTCCTTTCTTATATTAATAAAATAAAAGTGGTTTAAAGAATGTGAGTTGATTTCATGCTTTTCCTGTAAGTTTCACTTGCTAATTTCCTTTTTCATTCACATAAAGTACAATAGATTTCTTCTAAAGATCTCAGTCCCCATATGTTTTATAGAATTTGATTGCTTGACTCCTTCCTTTCAGTAAAGCTCAGAAGAGAGTGATGAGGGGAGAGATGCGATTCGGGGCTTGTATCACGGCACGTGAGGCAACATTTCGAATCCACCTTCCACCTTACCTTTGTGCAAACTCAGCTGGAAGCAGAAGAGAGGCTGAAGAGATAAAATGAGACTTCCTCTGCACACTGTGGATGAGGGATGAAGCCTCCCTGGCTTGGCTCTGGTCCTGTCTGGTCCCCTCAGGTGCTGGTCACTACTGCCAAGGTCTTCAATATTCACCAGTATTCCCTCCTCCTTAACTTTTCCTCTTTCATTGGCTTCTATGACTCCACGTTCTCTTGCGCTTTCACTCCCATTTATTTATTTATAATTTCTTTGTCTCTAAGCTGTTTGTTTTCTTTACTTTCAAAGGTGGAAGTGACCGAGTCTTTAGACTTGGTGTCAGAGGAGAAGTGCAGACTGACTAGGTATTGCATTCAGGATCAACTGTTTCCAACTGAAATCTCATCTGTCCTCAAATCTTCAAAACACCATCACAGTTTATTTGCCTGGAGTGCGTCTTGAAGTCTACACTGATTCTTTCCCCACCTTCTTCCAACATAGTTAGGTTTCTCCTCTTTAAATACATGCTTTTTGATTTTGTCAAGGGATATCCTCTTATTTTCTTAAAACCTAAATTCTTGTAAGGTTTCATTTTGTTTCACTCTAATATTCAGTGTTTTTACCAATGCTGTTCAAGGCGCTCTTTCATTAGTGCTTTGCATTTTCTCCTTCTGTTATTCCATTACAGGGCAGTTACATTCTGGCCATCCTTTCATCTGTCACTAAGCCACAGCACTGTTCCTATGAATATGCTGTAGCCATTCTCCCTTCGCACATTTCACAAACACCTAATGTTATAGTTTAGGTCTAAAAGGACCCCCATTCCCATGTGTTTGGGAGGTGACTGGGTCATGCCAACACTTCTCTCAAGCTCATAGCTAAACCAGGTCCTAGAGCCTGTTTAGAAGAGGTGGGTCACTAGGGGTGTGAGCTGAAAAGTTGTCTCCTCTCTCCTCTGTATAGTTGTAGTTTATAAGGTCCCCATGCTTGGCTCTTTTCTTTCCTCTCACTTAGCCTAATTCATATTTATTTAAATTGAAGACTTGGTCTGGAAATCATTTTTGACAGGTGATAACTTTGACCTATCTCCAAACAACTGAATCATGCATAAATGATTCAGCCCTGCTGTGTAATTTATGGTTTATTTTCTCTAATTCTCACTGGATTTTAAACTCAACGTGGCACGAACAGTGTCAGTTTGGTTCACTACTCAATTAGATTATCAGTGACTCTTGGCATTCCTCGGGAAATCCTTGAACAATGGCTGAGTGAATGAATAAATACATGATTATATTCTTTTGCTCCCAATTTTTATAATATAATTCCTTTAAATAAAAATCTTAAAGTTATGAAATGTACCATTTTCCACACTAATACATTACTCAGGTATTATTGTTTTATGAATTCATAATTCTCTTTTCCAGATGCAACTCTTCACATAATCTAATAACTCAGGAATGATACATATTTTTATTTTATGTCTGCCTTAGTACAAATGTGTTTTGCAAATACTAAAACTATACTGATGTGAAATCACTTAACATAGGCATTTAAGAATTATATTCTAAAGTGTATGTTAAATAATTATCTGCTGGATTGATGCTGTATGTTACCTTTTCCTGCAAGCTGGTTATGAAACCCAGCAAACAGAGTTTAGTAACTTGTACATCACTAATTTTCCATAAAACACTGTCAGTCCAATTTTTCATATTTCTATTTTCATCTTCCTTCATCTCAGTAAAATTGCTGTAGGCTGCTGATCTTGAATCAAATTTATCTGAAATTCAAACATAATGAAAAATAGGAAATGATGAATGGAAAATAGTCACAGCCATCAGTTTAGATCTTAAGCAAATAAATTCCTCAAACTATGAGACATCAACACTTATGCCTGTGGTAATAGAAGTAACAAGATAAATGAATGTAACAGTGAACTACAGCCTCATTAGTATCCACACTGCTGCAGTTACCTATTGTAATTGCTTACCTATGTGATGATTCAAGTCATTTTGTTACTCAGTGTCTCATTTTACCTAATAAAGTTTTCAAATAAATGTCACTGACTCATTTCAAGTGTTTGTAATGAAAGTAGAAAACAAAATATATATAGTAAAATAATAATTAATTTGTAGGCATCAAAATCAGTCAAAATTTAGTGTATGCATTAAAATTATGATGGCATTCGAGTGAGAAGAGAAAGAACTAAGACAAAAATTAAAGCTCTTCATTTTTTCCTTGGATTCTAGTCAAGATTAATTTTGAGAGACTCTCCTGCAACATATCCACAATGCAACAAGCTGCATGAAATAAATATGAAAAATACTATAAATATTCCCTGGCAGGTGATGTGCTTCTTTATTGAATTGAAAGGTAACATGGATTCTAGGAAAGGTTTTGTTTCAAGTAGTTCTTGATATGAGAACAAGTTGACATACACACATTGCTATTTCAATCTTTGCTCTGATGACTCAGTGTTCTTAGAGCTCTTATTTATTGAGCGTTAAAGATACATTAGACATTTTGTAACAACCAAACATTGTCTTTCTTATTCAGTAACTCTAGTAGCAGGTTTCACTCATACCAAGTTATAATCCTAACCTTTACATGTTGTAATTGTTGCCAGTAAAATATACCATAGTTATGCTTTGTTATCCACAAGGCTTTGATGAAATTGAAGAAAAGTTTCAAATAGAGAAGGGGAACAGGGAGTGGGGAAGAAGAAAGGAATGAACAGGTAAGAAAAGGCACAATAGAAGAAATAATGGAAACAAAGCTTTTGGAAATACGGAGGGGAAGCGGGGCTGCAGGAAGCAGAGGGGAGTGGGAAACGAAGCAAGATGCATCACGTACTGGTACAAATCTGCTGTGGTGAATGTATATTTATTGCACCAATAAAAATGAAAAAAAATAAAGAAAATATGTGTCTTATTTATGAATCTTGGGGAATTTTAAATACAGAAATCTAAGAATAATATACAGTGATATACATTTATAACCCCAGAACTTGGGAAAATGACCTGAATTTAAGGTCAGTCTAGGTTATACAGTGAGTGCAAAGCTAGCCCAAACTCCATACTAAATCTCCGTCTCAAGAGACAAATAAATAAATATATAAATAAATAAAACCAAAACAAAGCCAAAAGTTAAAGAATGAAATCATGAAAGTAAAATTGAAAAAGAAATCTTGAAACATGACGGATCACTGGAAAAGAGCGGTTTCATGAGTAAACATCATATTGTCTCTCTAGGGTAAGAAGCTGAAAAAGTAAATAATATCCATAATGTACAATAGATATTCTAACTTGAGAAGATGCCTCAAAAGGATAAAAAAAACTGATGGGGAAAGGAGAAAAGAAGAAAAGGAAAAGAAAAATAAACAAACATATAAACATACTGCTAATCACTACCAATTCATTGAAAAGATGGGTTTATGCCTACATTGATTAAGTTTTCCTGCCTATCTCTTGCAATATGAGCAACTACTCTGAAGCCCACTGGGTACCAGTACACGGTGTACTAACCCTTGTTCCTCTCCTGCAATCTTATTTTGAAATTTTGTACCATTGGTTTTATTGCCTTTTTTAAAAATAAAAAAAGAAACTCAGGTGCCCTGGGGATTCCGAGGAAGCGTCCCAGGACGCGGTGGAGGCCGTGCTCCCTGATGAGTGCTCCTCCCTGTCACCTGTGCTGATGATTGTCCCACTAAATCAGCTGCGCAGATCCAAGAATGACAGAGGCAGATGGGTAAAGATACACATGCGTGATAAATTTAAAACATTTGAGAAATGATGGGAAACATTTCCCAATCAACAAAACAACTTGCAGCCATCTGTTTATAAAGGACAGTGTGGGACCAAGCTCTTTATGCATTTGGTAAGCAGTGCTTGTTACTTTGGTATGCTGGGTTTTTTTCTTTGTGGTACATGGTACTAAAGTAGAGTAACATGGATTTAAAAACTCAAATTTTTTTTTTCACTTCTCCATTTTTTCATTAAACATATCAATCCCTGTTTCATGCTACTCTCTCTGGGGTGAGGCAACTATAAAATGCAGCAACGCATGCTTCCGATGACTGTGCTAAATATTTTTGTTGTTGTGTTAAGAAATGGTCACTGAATCAAAGAAATCGCCTGAGAATAAGAAAATCTTAGATCTATGTTTTGCTAAGAATGACTGTCATTGCATCTAAAATGCAATATATATATATATATATATATATATATATATATATAATATTGCAATATGCAGTGAACTTTGGTTTGTGAACATAATTCATTCCAGAAACATGCTCATAATTCAAAATACTTGTGCATCAATATAAACTTCCCTATAACAAACGGCCGAGGGCCTTCACATGGAGCTGTACTGCTGGCCCCTTTGTTATTTGGAGATTGGTTACTGAGTCTCTGAGTTGCCCAGGCTGGGCTGGAACATGTGCTGTGTCTATCTAAACCTCCCAAAGAGCTGTGATTACAGATATGTGCCATGATACCTGGCTTTAATTACATCATGTATTAAAGAGTATATTACAGCTCATGTATATGACAAAAAAGTAAAACATTTTAATGTATATCCTGATTACCATTCTCTGCAGTGTTTTAGACAACGACATTTTCACACGGCTGCAAATTGCTGATGTTTAACCTTCACTGTAAATACTTAGGCTTTAATGACTTAGCAACTTTGTTAGACTTACCTAAAATTTTGGGCACATTTTATAACATTTGAAGACAGTTGTGTTCATAAATACACTGCAGTGCAATACAAATACATTATCAAATATATTAATCAAGGGGTTTAATTTTGAAAATCAAAATGATGTTAATGTAAAAAAAATCAGTACATCCAAAAAACAAAAATTATTTGGTAATTTACTCTTAAAATTGAAATACTAGTTTTGTATTTTCTTAGGATGAAATTATACACTTTAAATTCACATTGCTTAGCAAGCTTCTCTTAATAAACTAACTAGAAATTAGTATCTATGACTTTATAAAGTACAAACAGAAGACTACATATTGTTAAATAATGTAACACATCCACTTGTAACTTCTATTAAGATGTAGAAAAATAATAACATTTACTGCTGTTATGCTTGATACATTGTGTCAACTTGAGCAGTTTAGAGATTTAGCTGAGAGACTCAGCAGGGAGCCTGGGTTCCTTCTTTGTAAATATCCTCACCCTGTGCAAAGGAAGGAAAAGAGATTTTGTTAGTGCTGGGGCCCTGAAGGGGTGGGGGGCTGGCTTGTGTACAATATAAGGCAGGAGAAAGGCATGTTTTCTTTCTTTTTTACTCTGGCTGCTGCCTTGAAGTGTTGCCCCAGTGCCATGCCACCCTGCCTTGGAGCCAACTGATTATGGACTGAAACCTCCCAAAACTGTAAGCTGAATAAACCTTTTCTTCCTTCATGTCAGGCATCCAGCATTTTGTCTCACAATGAGAGAAAAGTAACCAATACAACTGCTTTTCCAAGTTTAAAATAATTTTAAGAAACATGCATGACATTTAACTTATGAATTTGTCACTTTGATAGGCATCAAAATAATTAAGAACATCTATAATAAATTACAAATATGTCTTTGTGGTGGAAAGTTGGCTTTCGGTGAATACGTGTATGTGAATAACTGTTTTGATGTCCAGCATTAGAATTTAGATGGATTAAGGCAGATGAGCAAGTCTGTTGCTTATACAGACTCCAGTAGCATCCTGTTCTTTTTATTGCAGACTAACCGAAGCCCAAGAAGTGAGGAAAATCCATCTTTTGTTGGATTCAGGGAGAATAATTTATAAGATTACACAGGGAAAATATTCACCAGTTAGAATCCTATCCCCTCTCTCAGTTTTGTTTTCAGGTTAAAATTTGTTGGAGCAGTGGCATAGCAAAGTAATGGAAACAAGAAGCTCTAGGAAGAGAAGCCAACTACATTAGGAAGATTTCTGCAGAATATAAGGGTATTCATTGGCATCTCTAAATCTGGAGTAGGAGGAAATGTTCTAGTTAACATACTACTACTTTTGATGCTTTTTAAAAATTATTTTGTCTATATTATTTATGGTATGTTCTAACGTGCTCTATAACCATACAACAAAATGAACAATAAACAGTTTAATTGAGATAGAACTGATTTCTCTATTGAATCACAGTGTTGGGCAATTAGGCTAAAACTAGCATGGAGCTCTGCTCCTTAGGGGAATGCAAATTTACTACTTTCGGCACAATCTGGAACCACGTGGCTGCCATCATGAACCCTAAAATGTTTGTTTCAGCACCTACTATAAAGTCCTACTCAAGGTTGCACAAAGAGAAAGCACATAGATAGTTGATAAACCTATTCAACCATTCCTTTTTAGGTAGTGTCTAAAGGTGGACATTTACCCTACCCTGGCAACGGCATATTAGGGAAAACAGTCACATGAGATATACAGCTCAGTGACTTCTGGCCAGCATAGTGTTTTAGCTGAGTAATGATATGTTCAGCTAAAACCTCAGCATTGTAATATCCAGGAAATTCTACTAAAAAAAAGTAATACTGGTGACTGGTGAATATTTAGAAGGTACCATGTTACTCCTTCTGGCTGATAATATCTGAAAATGTGGTTTTGGATCCAATTGATGAAGAGAAATAGTAACAATTTTTGGAGAAGCATATTGTAGGCACTTAATGCCAAGTGCTTTCCCTATGCACTATATTAATAAATCCCAGATTTTGAAATACCAAACTATATAACTATGGTTTCTACATGATGATGATTATGTTTCAAGCTTGTTTACTCAAAATAACCTGCCATGTTTTTACACAACTTTATCTTTAAAATTGTCATTTTGTTGAAACCTCTAAATTGCTAAGCAAAGTTCAAGAATGGTTCAAAAGTAACCTACTCTATGAAGTTTTATGGATTCTGTCAGTCTACAGTGATTTGCTTGCTTACTACTGGCATCCTATAGAATAATATCTGGTTTCCCTATAGTACTTTTGTACATTGATTATATATGTTCTTATTTTATGAATAAAAAGAATCAAAGATTTATGGATAAACTTGCAAGTTTGAAGCTTAGGTAATCTACTTACTAGACAAAAAAATTAATCCAGGAGTGTCTGACTCAAAAGCAAAATTCTTTTTCCACTCAATATAGCATTTCTTTATTCCTACTGAAAATAGAACATTAAATTGAGATTTAGTTCAGGAACTGGGAATCACATCATTTCTTTTACCCAGACCTATGACCTAAAAATGCTCTTAAGTTGTTTAAAAAAGTTGTCAATTCTGGACAATTAAAAGAAACATGATACATGAATAAGTTTCAGTTTCAATATCAGGGACTTATTTGCTAAAGAGATATTAAATGATTTTTCAATGACAAATAAGTATTTAAATTCATCCTCAAATTTGTATAAACCTGTACATTAAGTGCTTTCAGATATCTATTACACTCTTCATATTGTGCTATCCCAAAGAGTTTAGTTGTGAAGAAGATGATCCAAATTGTAGCAGTTCTGCAAATTATATTTAGTGGGAGACTAAGAGTGGAATTTTCAAGGAGACATTTAAAACAAATGAAAGATTAAGGCCTCTTTCATTAGTGTTAAATGCTACTGAAAACTTTTAAATAAAAATAAAATCATGGAGTTAAAAACAATACTGAGTAAAAATATTTGCATTATTTGTTCAACAAAAGCCACTTTTAAAAGGTGACATGGAGCAATAATGCATGTAAAAATATGGAGAAGAAGAATGTCAGAGCACATCAGTTCTCTAAGAGAAACACCACAAATGCTTTACAGAGCATGGCATATTAAGGAACAAGAGACATCTACTCTCCCACAAAAGCATGAGCAAAAGAAAAGTTCTACAAGTTGTAGTGAGAAAGATAAATAAGATTCCAAACTCCATTTGACCTTCTAAACTACTGTAAGATGTTGGAAAGTTTCTGAAATTTTCTGATGCGGGGAAGAAACAGAATTGTTTTACCTTGGTAGTGATATCAGTTATGCTACCAAAGAGCAAAGGAAATATTTTGAAGTAGCTTCAGTAAGTGATAACAGCTATAGACACTACCATGATAACAGAAGAAATGATTAACAGTGGGTTGATTATGGGCGTTTTTTAGAGTTAGATTTGATCAGCTTTAGAATTCGATGTGGGATCTGAAGACAAGCAAGAGATTAAAGATAAGGCTCAGAATCAGCCAGAGAGCTCTGTAGATCATGGTATCTCATTTTTAATAGGAAAGATTAGAGATAGATGTGTATGTGGGGAAACCAGCTGTTTTAACACTTAAGAATTATAACTGCAGAACATTTTTAGGTGTCTTATGAGACTATGGAACACAAGAGAAACATCAACACCATTTTAAATACACACACGAAAAGATTATGTATTATAATCATGTACTATTAAAAAGGAAGCAATAAAACTTGGGACAGTCTGCAATTTCTAATTCAGCAGGAAAAAAAAAACATTTTGTAGAAAAAGGGTGACAGAAGGGGCAAATGGTAAAAGCAAAGTACTATGATAAAAATACCAAGAAGAAAATTAATGTAAAAGAAAAAGATACAGTTCTTTGCATAAAAGGCTGCAGAGTAAGAGGAAAAAAGCATCAAGGAAAGAAACAATAAGTTTAGGTTTGGAAAGATGAAGGTCATTGATGTCATAGGGACACTCCTAGAGTAGTAGGTTACAAAACAAATGAGAGATGACGACACAGACACGATAACTTAAGGATGGCTTTTCCAGAAAGTGAGCGACTAAAAGGAAAGGCTTTCAGTGGGGCATTTTATTTTCTTGAGTTTATCTTCTGCCCTCCCTGCCTCTCACTCTTTTGCTCCTTTCTCCTCTTCCTCCCTTCCTTTCTTTCTTTCTTTCTTTCTTTCTTTCTTTCTTTCTTTCTTTCTTTCTTTCTTTCCTTCCTTCCTTCCTTCCTTCCTTCCTTCCTTCTTTTCTTTGTTTTCTTAAGTAAACTTTATTTCACATGATGCTAAGCTTTAGAATGTGAATGTGCCCCCAAGCCCCACGCAATTTTAGTTGAGACTTTTGGGGAATGATTGGGTCTCACAGAGGTGCTAGAGCTGACTTCTCACAGGTGGTGGGCTTTGGGCAGAAGAGTGGCATATTCAGTGCCTGACTCTAAAGGTTGTATCTCCTTTCCCATTTCTTCCCTTCTTTATCTGCTTCCTGGCCACCAAGAGGTCATCAGCATTTCTCTGCCCAGGGTGTTCCACTAATACTGTTTCTGTGCTGTAAAGGCCGTTTAAAGCTGTTTCTATGTTTAAGGCTTCTGGGTTCAGAATTTTAAAACTGAGAGCCAAAAACGAACCTCTCCTCATTTACATTGTGCATGACAGGTAATTTGTTCCAGTGATGCATAAGTGAGTAGAACAGATTTTGTACCAAGTGTGGAATTGTTACTCTGATTACCTAATCTTGTGATTTAGAAGCCTTCGGAACTGACTTTTGGGAATACTGTGGGAAGATTTGGAGATACAGACTAGAGAAACTCTAGAACTCTCTAAGCTGAGCCTAATGGGAGAGTCTAGTTTGAGATCAGAAGAACAGAGTTCAGGCTAAACATGCAGAAACTAAATGCCAGGCTCAGGAGGTTTTAGTTGAGAACAAGAACCCCATCAGCAGTGGGACTTGAAACCATATATATTATGTTTGGGCAGAATATTTGTCTACATTTTCTCATGTTCTGGTACTTTTCAGGAAACTGAGATTTAAGGGCATTATTCTGCAAGAGGAAATGTCAAGGCAGGCCAAAATGCAGGCTGTGGCTTTCAGTTACTTTATCCTGAAAATCAGGCTCAAAAAGCTCATTTGAAAAGTTTGAGTTTGACCAAAAAAGAAATACCCGTAAACATGATACCTTAGAAAGGGTAGTATCTGTAAAAGTTTTTAAAAGGCACGTCCTTTAGATTAGGACAGTAGGAAAGATGCCTGAAGGCAACTAGGAATCAGAAAGACCCTAGTCTTTCCCGGCTGGAGGGTGTAGAAGTCAATGGTAAACTCCTTTTAAAAACTTTGCTTTGCTGAGAGAGCCCCAGGGCGCTCCATTGGTGAAGGTCAATCTGAAGGATTGAGACCCCAGTGCTCAGCCATGGAAGCACAGAGAGATCACATCCGGCCTTGATGCTGATACAGCAGATCTTGGCATCATCCATTTGCTGCTTGTTTCCTGGGCACACAGAGTGCAAGAGCACTACGACTGGGGAGGTTTCCAGACAGATGTCAGAAGGCCTCGGAGGCCAGGCAGTTTGCCTTGGGGAGAGCGTGGCATCAACCTGGGCAAGTGAAGCCAAAGGTACATTGGGAAACCCATAGTTGCAGAAGCCAGAAATACGGAAGAAAGCTACAGCCAGGGGACAAATCCACCCCGAGAGACAGACCATGCGGGCTGCAACCGGCAATGTCGAAGAAACAGAACTGCTCAGGCTCTTTGGGTTTGTATCTTGCCACTGTTTGTCCCAGGAACTGGACATAGAGAAACAGGGTTTAATGTCTGTGATGCTTAGTTTCAGCCTGGCTTTGGTCCCACGACTTCCTATTCCTGTACATTTCCCTTGAGGAACGCAGAAGCATGCCTTGAGCCATTGTATGCTGGCAGTATTTAAATGTTTCTTTTTTAAAAAATTTTATGGCTGCTCAGAGCGAAGAGCTTGTCTTGAGTTTTAGAGTGGACTTTGGACTTGAACTTTGCAGCAATGTTGAAATTGTTAATGCTGAAATTGTTACACTTAAACATGAACTAAATTCACCTTGCATAAAGAAATGCATATTTTGAAGAATATCATCGTTTTGATGGAGAATGTCCTCACAAAGCCTTAAGCACTCATATTTTGGGTTTTGTAAAGTGATTGAATCGTAAGGGTGACTTGATGTTGGGAAGTTGACGTCTCAGAAAAGGTGAGTCATCTGGAGCATGATCTGGAGGGGTATTTCTCCATGGCTTTTTACCCCTTTTTCTGTTTTGGGGCTGTTAGGACTGACCAACTTTCTTCTACCCAGGAAACTGAACTTCCCAGGAAGTGTCTTCCACTGTGCCATATCTGTGTTTAAGCCTACAGAACGCAACGTAAAAGTTCTGATACAAGAGTCAAAACTTTAAGTTGCAGGTGCTGGTTATTTGTCGTAGTAACAAGATAGTGACTTAAGAACTTTGAATTTTACCATGACTATATCTGTTAATTTGAGTAAGACTTTTGAAGACAACTATACAAACAACAAAATCCTTTATGTTCCTACCACCTTTTTTTGAAAGCCTACATTGTTTGACTCTTGTTTCTTGTTTTTCCTATACTTTGTTTTATTTTGTTTTTTTCTGTCTTGTACAGGTAGGAAGGTATAGACAGCTATTTTGAAGAAAACAAGAGACATGGTAGCCATTATTGATTTCCTATTGTCTGGTTTGGCAGGCCCATCAGACTGTCTTTCTTTTGTTCTGATTGCTTTTATACAATATTGTTTTGTACTAACTTACTGTGTGTGAAGGTATGAACAACTATTGCAAAGAAAACAAGAGACATTGTGGGGGCCACTGCTGATTTCCTGTTGTCTTGTTCTGAAATCCCACATTATTTGCATTGTTTTGCTCTCATCTGCTTTGTTCTATTTTGTTTTGTTTTGCTTTGTTTTGTTCTCTTTAAAATTAAAATAAAAAAGAAATTTGAATTTTACATTTATAGAAAAATTAATAATTTAATGAAGAGCTCATACATACCTCAAACTCAGTTTTCATTATTATTTACATCTTATGCTAGTATATATACTTATCACCAATACTAAAAGTCCGTACTTGATTTGTTCCCTGACATTATACCTAATGTGCTGTTTGTCTCCCATCCAAAGTATGATGTTCTTTTTAGAGCATCATATCTCCTTACATTCCACTTAGCTGGAATATTTCTATCATTACTTGTTTTTGATATCTTTGTCAACTTTGAGGACTAGACCAGGTAGTTTGTGTATCATGCTTTAATTGACAGTAGTCTGTGTATTTTCCTCATGAGTAAAGAAGATTTTCACATTTGAGAAGGAAAACCACAGGAGTGCAGTGACACTTTCATCACAGATTCAAAGATGCGTAACAGCAACAGGACTTACCATTGTGGATGGTGACCTCGAGCTCCCTGTTGAGGTAGTGACTGCCAGGCTTCTTTACTCAGGGTGTCCTTGCTTTCCCCTTGCATCTGTGCTATTTAGAAAAGAACCGACTTTGGACAGCCCATAATAAAGAGTGGGAGTAATGTTCTATTTACTTGTCTTTCAGTTAGTGCTTACAAGAGGAACAGATATAAAGTGTAGTATAATATAGTATAATATAATATAATACTGTATAATACATATGGCATGTAGAGGATTTACGAAGTAGGATTGTAATGGCTGCCTGCAGAGTCAGGGGCGGAAGAGTTCGAAAGGGCTGCCTGTACCCTGGAGAGCCGGAGGAAGCACTGAAAGTCAGAGGCCTCAAGCTCACTGCAGGGTGTGGTGTGTGATCCTTTCAGAGAGCTGAAGGGTTTACTTTGGAAGAATAAAAAGCTTGCACTGGAAACCTGAAGAAACTGAAGATGAACACCCACAGGCGATGGCTAAGGCAAGATATCCTCTGAAGAAGCCAAACAGGAAGCCTTCGGACTCCCTTCCCTTTTCATTCCATCCAGGTCACAGCCTTCATGCAGGGCGGATCTCCCTTCCTGCTTGCAGCTTTCCGCCAGTCATGCAGAAGCACTCAGTCCTGGGCTTCCTTTACCCACCAGGCATTCCTTCATCCATTCAAATCAACACCATGATCAACTATCACACTTAATTACAGCTTCTGTGTATTCAGGATAAACATGCACAAGGTATTTGTCTCTTTTCTTCTAATTTACGTATTAACGACATCATTTATTTATAATGTCATGAACGTTTGGACACTGATTTTGTACTTTGTGTTATAACCCAGATACACTAGATCATTGCAGGCCTTGGGCTTTGAGAACCTGTTTGTTTAGATCCTATAACTTAATATCCTCTTTTTCATGGATTGTTTTGAGCATTTTCAGAAACTACATGATGCTCCTGGTTCATCTTCCATTATTCTTACTCCATCTCTAGTATTGACCATGTTTCCAAGAAGCTCTGGTCCTGATCCTGTATGAAGAATGGTTTTAGAAATCAGAACCTGGTGGCTAAAGTGTTCATTGCTTATGGTGTGTTAGTGCTTTCGGGAGCTCTTATTTACAGAAAGGAAATCCACGTGTCTTGCTTCTGTATGCACAGTGTGAGGCAATTACTTTTTACGGATAAGTACTCGTGTTGCTTTTAAGCTAGTTATGAATTCATGCTGTTGAATTCATGATTCTGACTCTAACACATTAATATGTGAGTTGTTCTTGTTTCCTGCTCTTGCTTATCTGCATACCAAACTCTCTAACAGAGAAGCATAGTACCCATCTTCATCATCCACTTAGTTATCTATTCAACTCTGGAGTGCATGTGTAGAGAGAACATCACATATCCCAGTGAAAACAATTTTGTCAGATTTTATACAGTGATTATTGGTAGTTTCTTACAATTTTAAAACTTACTTAGGTCAAAATTTTCTAACCAACACCACCAAATAATGAGGTGGTTTCATACATTTCTAATTTAACTAGATTTTTCTCCTCATATTCTCCATCAACCTTGTAGTCCTTTAACTCATTGTAAATGGTTTTTTAATTGTAGATGTTAATTTTAGAATTTTTTGTGCTGTCAAATATCCAGTGTCATATACTCATATTTATAATAGATACCAGAAGATCTGCACTCTAAAAATTTTCTTGCATCACACCAATTCAACCTTTCTCATTTCTCCATGAATCTCTGGCAAATAGTGATCATTTTTATATCTCTATAGTTTTGCTTTTCACAAAGTTTTGTGAAATCATACAGTATGTAAGCTTTTTAGACTGGTGCGTCCCCTTTAGAAGCACATATTTTATATGCATTTGTGTCTTTGCATGGCTTAACAGCTCATTTTAATTGGTTGCTAAATAATATCCCATTGTGCAGATGTACCAGAGTTTATTTATTCACCAAAGAATGTGTTCTTTGCTTCTGGATTTTGATTACTATGAATAAAGATGTTATAAAAATTTGTGTGCCAGTTTTGCCTTTCCAAGTCAGTTAAGTAAATACACAAGCATGTTTTTCAATCATCTCACATTAACTCCCTTAAAATAATTCCAATCTGGCTTTCAAAGCAGCTTCGTTATATGGATTTCACCTGAAAAGAATGAAGATTCTTGATATGTCTATCAGCCAGCAATTGGCATTATCAGTGTTCTGTGCTTTTGCCAAACTAATACATGTGCAGTAGTATTTCACTGTTTCAGTTTGTACTTCTGAAATGACAGACAATGTTAGATATCTTTTCCTCTGCTTATTTGTCATCTTTGTATCATCTTTGGTGAAGCATCAGTTCATTTATTTTCCCTAGGTTTAATTAGGTTGTCTATGTTTCTTATTTTGAAGTTCCAAATAATAATTATTTTATAGATGTATGTTTTTAAAATATATTCTCTCAGATTATTGTATGAAATTTTAGGTTTTTGATTCTGCGTTAATTAGGTAATTCAGAGAAACAGAATGAATATGCCATATCTATATTTGTGTCTAATTTATCTTTGTATATTTATAGGAGGGAGAGGAGGGGAGGGCCAGGGAGAGAAAGAAAGGGAAGAGAACAAGGAACTGGCTAATGTTATTTCTGTCCACGTTGGAGAAGCAATCCGCTCACTCAGTTTATTAGTTAAAATGCCAAGCACATCCAAAAGCCTCTTACAAACACATCCAATATGGTTTAAACAAATACATGCATATCCTTTGTCCTAACTTAATGCATAAAATTATGCACCACAGGTTCTTAAACATAGCTTCAAATAAGTTTTAGTTTTAAAAACAAAGACTCAGACATGTGAAAAATCAAAATGCTGTAAAATGTTAAGGCAACAGCTCAACAGAGGAGAATAAAAAACTCAGACTAATGCAGCTTTATAGAAAATTGATCTTTGAGGAAGAACAAAAATAATTTAATGGAGAAAGAAGAGTCTTTCTGAATAGACCTAGAACAATTACATATCCATATGCAGAAAGTTAATATGGACACTTACTTTGTACTCTAAAAGAACCTATAAATTAAAATGGACTGTAGATCTCAACATAAAGTGTTAAAATATGAAACTTTTAGAATAAAACAAACAAACAAACAAAACTAACTGACCTTGGGTCTGGCGATGAGTTTCCAATGCAACTCCAAGAGCATAGACCATGAATAAAAAGAAAAGATGCTCAACTTTATTAAAACAAATCTCCTCATTTTATGAGCGTCAACAGCTCATTGAAATGGAAAAGAAAAAAAGATTTCAAATACCACCATCTTTTTCATTTTCCTGATTCAATTCCCTGCTACTTTATACACTTAATTGTACTGTGTACTTCATCAGAGAAGAAAAATGACAAAAGGAAAAGTAAGACAGTGGTACCCAGCATTGGTCAATGGAATATTGAGAAATCATATTCGTACTCATATCATTTTCTTAAATATAATTTATGAAACAATTATTAGTTAATGGAGACAAATGCCATTTAGTTCTATAGCTAACACTTATTGGAAAATAGAATGAAGTTTGTATCATTGCCTACAGAAAAATTCTTTTGCAGGAAAAATGAGATGTGGAGTCTTACAGACCTAAGCTCAAAAAAAAAAAATGCAGTATTGCTACAAGTAGCTATATGACATTAATATATTGATACTTTCTGATTCCTAGTTTTAATCTTATAGGATTTTTTTAATTTTAAAAAGCAATACAGGAAAAAAATGATAGAAATGATATAGAATTTCAAAAAAAGTTAGGAAACTAATACTAGTTAATATATTGCATATTGTTATCTTAGAAGTAGTTGTTCAGGTTACAAGATTTAGGCACAAAATAATTGCTGAAAGTTATTGCCATGAATTCTCCAAATAAATGCATCAAAATCCTACAGGAAGAGGGGCAGTAGACGATCCCACCTCCTGTAGGATTTTGATAATATAGTTGATGCATTTATTTGGGGAATGCATGGCAATAACTTAGAGCAATACAAATGGACAAAGCTCTTCTATCTGTTTTGAAAGTATGTTTCTTCTCACATATAAGAAGAAATGTAGTTTCATTGTTTATATTGTCTTTATTCTGCTACTAAAAGGTAACCTCTTGTGTTGAATTATAAGCAGGCAGTGATGATGGTTCTTGCTAGGAGTCCACGCAGGATTTGTGCTTAATCACACTTAGCGGGGCCTCCCCTAAGATAGCTGAAGTGCATAATATTCCTTTGTGACAATGCTCAGACCGCTCAACCATTAGTCAGCACAGAGCGTTTACACTGCATAATCTTTGCTCTTCTTTTCCAACCAGTTAATCTTACTCCGATCTCAAACACCCATCTACTTTTTAGTTCACAATATTGTTAATGGATAACCTAAGGAGAACTCAGCAAAGATGAAAAATTGCTGTTTGTAACAGGAAACATCTGCAAACTGTCTGTAGATTAGTTTTCACATCAAGATGATCCCCAGAACTATGTAATTCTAACTGCAACTTTTCCTGCAAATCTTTCAAATATTCAAACAACTCACCCCTTTCCACCTTTCTGTCACATCTCAATCTTCTAGTCCTTTTCTTACATCTACTAGAGTAAAACTTGCTGACCTGTAAGTTGAAATTTGATTGTGATGTTCTCACTGTATATAATTGCCCAGCATCAAATAAGCATAACAATAAGAAAAATACGTGTGTGTGCTAACACCATTTGCTGTTAGCTCAGATAACTGATTTTTCTCTGGGGTTTGAAATTTTAATTAAGGGGAATGATTCTGGGATCACATAAGATCAGTGTTGAATTCTACATGGTAATTAAATCCTGCAATGTATATTTTATTGATCTGTTTGTAGGTGCTTAAGCCACCTTTCACTTCTTAAATCAAATACATGGATTATGTGCAATTACATTTTACTTCATGTGTGTCTTTTTAGAGTAATAAATATTTTTGCTAGTACTCATGATTCTTATAAGCTATTTTCTACACCTGATAATAACACTCAGAAATGAAATTTAATTAGAGTACTAGTCAGAAAAATATAATTAAGAGTGGAAATCTGAAGAAAAGTAAAAATTAATAGAATCAAAAGTCAAACATAAATGATATTTTTATTATTTCATTGTTGCTTCTTTTTATCAACTCAAGAACTAACTATATACAAATTATGTGCCTGAAGGCATTTGTGGGTGAATAAATGTAGTCATTGTATAGTGGATCCAACCATTTGATAATAACAGAAAAATATGTTTGATTTATTGTAGGTTTAATATACCTGCAGGCCTAGGAAGAACTGCATGCTTATATGGGCTTGAGAAACTGCAACAAAAGACTAAGAGTGACATCTCCTTATAAGTTTCTAAAATTGCAATGGATGTGGGATTGCCTCTGACATACTGCTTTGAAACACAGATTTAAAACAAATTTGATCCATTCAGGTAATTAACTAAGTCAATGACTAGGGCATAAATTATTAGTTTGTATTTATTATACACAAAAACTTCATAACACATATTTTATGTGTACTCATGAGATATCTATATTTTTCTTCATGCTTCTTACAGAAGCCAGAAACAAAACGCAAAGAAATTAAGTATGTTTCTGAAGACCACACAGATAATATGTGGTGAGCTTGAACTTCAAAATGATTCTTTATTCAAAATGCAAATCATATGGGTTTTCTGTTATGCTAGAGAAGAATAAAGAGAATTTCATGCAATTTATATGGAGCAAAACAATTGTAGTTTTTAGTTTACTTCTCCACAGCATATTTTAAATTGCTTCAATATGCATTTCAGATTTCATTTCCAATACCATTATATCAAAGTTTCTCACTATTCCTGCAGAGCAATTAGAAGTTGATGTTTCCATTATCCTTTAGAAGTGAAATCAGTAAGAAAAAGATTACTGTTCTATTCAAAATTATTCTCAGCATCTTTGATAGTCATGGATTTTCCCAGATCTCTGGTGTAGCAGCATAGTCCAATACCACTCTTCTGTCCACATCAAGTATAGAGCAGTTCATAAATATGCAAATGTTGAATCAATTTATCCTTCATGTTATGGAACAAAATGCTTATTTACCTGTGATACTTATTTTTGCCATTTCTTCTTAAGAAGCAGTAATATGTATGGGATTCATTTTGATTACATATTTATATGTAATATATTTGCCCTCTGGATGAAAGAAAGCATTCAATGTAAAGTTCTCAGCAGTACAGACATATATGATTCAATTTGATTCATTGGATATGATTTCTCATGTTTATTAAAAACAATGCCATGTCTGGAATGCAGATCTCATGATCCCAGATGATTATTCTTTCTCCTGTGTTCAATTGGCTTTAAAGGTCTGTGTTTTATTATTAACTACATAGGAAGCTTTCTTTGAATGTGTGTCTTTTTGAGAAACGCTGCTATAATCAAAAAAAGCATTTACAAAGTTTTCAAAAAGCCATCATACTGGATATGCTGCTGTATGAAAAGGCCTAGGCAGAGTTTTATTGCCAAATTTAGAAAGCAACACCACAACCCAAATCAAATCTTAAATCATGGCATAGAATGTAAGGACTATTGGAGTGTTTCTCATTATTTTTCCTTGACAGCAGTTGAGAATTCTAAAGTTTCATCTTATCTGTAGTTTACACTTGAAAGTTCAAAGACATAATTAATGTATTTAAGAAATGTGGCCACATTCTAAGCAATGGAGAAGCTTATCAGAGAAATGCCACTTTCAATAAAAATTCTAACTAATCTTCTGTATATTTGGGATCCCCTAGAAAGTTATCAAACTCAAAAAATTAAAAAAAATTGTGAAACTAATCAAAGTACAAGTACAGTACATGCAATTTACTTTGACAGCAAATACTTTAGGGTTATTTTTTTAACATCCTAGGAACAAAATCTAAACAGTGCAATTTGTGGTAAATGTCAAGAAACATTATTCTAATAAATGTCATTGTAATAATCAGATGGAAATTGTTCTGAGAAGTACAATACTATATAATCAGTTTTGATAGAAGGATCAAAGGTGTAAATTCAAGACCATTCAGTAAAGATACCAACCAGATACTTTACTTAAGAGAGAAGTGTGGTAAAATCATTCTGCTCAACTGTAACATTGACTTACAGGCTTTCTAGAAGTAGACTTTGCACTTAACCTTCTTTTGTGAGAGCAATTATGATTTTGAATGTGGAAACCAAAAGTGATTAAAATTTTCAATTATGATAAAACAAACTCAGACATGTGTTTCTTAAGCTTACAATATGGCTGCATAAGATCAGAGGCAGTGAATTTTTATAAGCTGCTAATCAAGAAAAAAAGAACTAATAAACCATTTGATTATTCTCCTTCCATTTTGACCCCTGTGAAACTAAAATTGAGTAGGTAAATGCAGGAAACCACAAGGACAGGGAGAATACACTCAAAAATACACTTTTTGAAGATAAATGATGCAGCATATGATTTCATGTTTTTTATGTCGTAGTTTCTAGAAATGGTTGAGATATTGCTACTTTAATCTTCATGAAATTAGTGTTTGCCTGTATATTCTAATGTCTCACAATTCTTACGTTTCTCATGATATTGTAAATATATTAGTGTGGGCAGTGCATTTTAAAGGAAATCTAATTCCTTTGTTTCACAAGGCAGAAACAAGATGGAGGAATGGTTAGCAGGAAACTAATGAATTCAAGAGATTCATCTGCTCTCTTTTGGGTTTAGAATTCTTAGTTCAAAAGACACATGGCTGGCTGACCCTCTGGATTTTCAAGTCATACTGTCTGTCTGCCTGTGTACATTTGGGCATAAACAAGAAAGAAAAGAAGGTAAAGTCAGAGAAAGCCAAGGTGATTTCGGAGCACTGTAATTGATTTGTCAATTCAAGAGTCCTACAGAACTCAAGGTCAGTCCACATCTGAGGCGGAAAACCCAGATCAATTTTGCAGAGACTGAATGCTTGCCAAAGCACAGGCAAATCCAAAGCTAAGGCGAGAAGCTCATCAAGCCTGACTTATATCTTTCCATGAACTGAGTATAAAATATAATTTTAGCATTCTCCAAGGTGACCAAATGAAAGGCTAAAAAATGAAGGAATGCATCAGAAACAACTCCAGAATGGTAAGAGACCACTGATCTTTTAACACAAAGATTGTTTTGTCCTATGTGAGGAATCTATTTTACTACATTGATAGAAATGCAGTCAACCAATATATTTCTAGAACATTCTTTAAAAACCTGACATTCTGATATTTTAAGTGATCACAATACATTTCTTTTTAACTATGTGAAACACGTACAGGTGGGTCGTGTGTTTCTTTTTGTTAGCAGGAACTCCCAGTTAGCTCATCTTGAAATTATCTCCATAACATAATGAGAATCTTCCTCAAATAATGTTTACCTATTTATTCAAGAATAAATCAAATGTATAGAAATAGTCTCAGAGGAAAAAAAAGGCTTCCGTGTCTTTTTTTCTTAACAAAATTGGTAAAGCAATGAAATGTTATTTGAAATAAGCTAAAGAAGCATGAAATTTATTATCATGCTATTTGATGTGCAAAGTGCCTATATAGATTTTATAGGCACTTCTATATTTAAAAAGCCTTTTATTTCTCTGAGGCCACTATTCAAATGGCTGACAGGGGATAATTTGTTTTGTTCAGTGAATTCCTGATTGTTGTACAAGGAAAAGTTCTCTCACCTTTCATTCGACAATTCATCTTCCTGTGGTGATTTATATTACTATTTCCAGACATGCTTTACTACTAACAGAATTGGCAGATTTTTTTTCCTTCTTTCTGGGAATTGACTGGGTCTTAAGTAGGTATACATTTTATAGCAAGTTATTAACTTTCTACATTTTATATTATTACAGACAACTCTATTATCTTGGTTACATAATTATAAATATATGGCTATATACTGTCCATTAAATTGAGAAGAACATTGAAATGCAGCTATATCTAAAGTATTTTAGCTCATCTTTGATAAAGAAGATGCAATTTCATTACATATTGTGTGAAAAAAATCAATGTGAAGTGGAATTTTGGAAGGTCAAATATTTTTACTCTGTAATAGGTTATAGCATTATTATGATTAGCAAGAAAATGATGCAAGATGGAAATAGCACTTATGAGACAGAAGAGAAAGAGATACTATACTTTCTCATGCAATTTATATTTTAATTCTATTCAAATTACAAATGAGAATATGTATGAAATGCAAGGTTTTGAATGTTTAAAGCAATCATAAAAATCATGTGTTGTATACTACTTTATGGTCAATGCAGTCAAATGCATAATCTGCAAATGCATAGCAGATTTTAAATGTTACACACTTTGATTGCATGATAAAATGGCATTTCTTTTTATATATATATACCAGGTATCGAACTCATGACATCACATTTGACAGACAACTGCTTATGCCACTGAGTTAAATCCTTAGCCCCTAAAATAACATTTCTAACTTTTATTAGATTATTAATAAATATCAGCTTTGCTGACTGCTAACCTGAAAAGAAACTTAAATAGAATCATTATTTATTCAAATTTGTATGATCAAAATATGTAAAACCAATAACATGAAGTCTTTGAACTCTTACAAACCTTTACCTTGCTTTGATACTTGGGAAAATATTTTTTATACATCCATTTACCATGTAACAGTATTTTAATCAATGTTGGACTAAATGTACGATGTTGGTCCTATGAGACTGTATCAGCTATGTAAAGACAGCAAGTGTTGGCAAGGATGTGGAGATAAGAAATACTTGCCCACTTTTGGTGGGAATGTAAATTCATATAGGCATTATGTAAAATAATATGAATATTCCTCAAAGAGTTGAAAATAGAGCTAGTATGTAATCCAGCAATCTTACTGCTTGGTACAAATTTTATAAAAATTAAATCAATGCGTTAAGGACATATCTGCACTTTCATGACCGTTGTGACACTATTCACTATAGTTAAGAACTGGAAACCAAACCAGGGACATCTTCTGAGAAATGTACCATTAAAGAATTTCATTGCCTAAGAACTGTAACATATAGTTGCACAAACTAAGAAGCAAAAATGACAAATAGAAAAGGAAAATGTTGTCCATATGCAAAATTAAGTATTACTCATGAAAAGAATTCAATCTCCTTTGAACATCATGGAAGTGCCTGTAGATAATTACTGTAAGTAAAGTAAACTAACATCGAAAGACAGGTACCACATGATCACACTCAGAGGTGGAATCTACAAAAGTTGGTCTTATAGGTTACTACAAATTAAGAAAATTACACGGGAGGAAAGGATATGGAAAGGCGATGAATGAGTTCTAAGTTACAATTTGCTCAGAGCAAGAAGTCCTCATCCTCATTGCACAGTAGAATGACTACAAATAATAAAATCTTATTACATTTCAAAAAATTAGGAAAACAATTTGGTAAGTTTTTACCATAAAGGAAAAATGGATATTTGAGAAGATTGGCAATTTTAAACTGATTTATGCATGTGTTACACAGAGTATGCGTGCATTAGAGTATCACATAAAATTCATCTGTTAATGGTTTTATGCTTTAATATACCAATTAATAATAAATATAATCAAGTAAGGGGAAAATGTAAAGCAATTGCATAACCTAGTGATCTAGGAGGCATCTTAGTTTGCACAACAGTATGTTACAATTCTTAGGCAATGAAATTCTCTAGTGGCACATTTCTCAGATGTCCCTGCAACGAAATGACATATACCTGTATCTTAACTGATCGATGCTTTCCTTTCCCATAAAATACAGTTTGCTACCCTTTTTTGTTTTTTTCTTTTTTTCTTCTATTTAAATAAAATTTTAAAAATGTATAATTGCTATTGTAAAAAAAGGAGGAAATAGGAAGCACTATAAAAGATATAGCTGCATGTATGTTTAGATGTGTGGAATTGATGACCATATTTCTAGGTTCTTGTTGGATTGCTGAACAGATCTGTTTGCACTCTCACTGCTTTAGTGCCTACTTTGTGTGCTTTTATCCTGTAACTTGAATAACTATTTCTAAAAGAACAATGTGTAATGTATCAAGTAGTGATTTCTTACTATTTATCTTCTTTTCTTGAAATTCTGTAATATTTCTACCTTTTACCTGTTTTTTTCTCTTTAAATAAAAAAATGAAAAAAATACAGTTTCCTAATGATAATGTGCAGAATTTATATCTCCTAATATTGTGTTCATTGTAGTAGAATAAAAAAGAATGATGGGATAACATTTAATAACTTTGATTAGTGAGATTAAAAAATTCAATCTGGTTGTAACATATGCAACATTACTGCTCTACATTGTCATTAACAAAGTAGTTTTACTTTATTTTATTTTGGCAAAATGATCTCTACTAGCTCCAACGTTACATAATTATCTAGGAAAGGAATTTGATTCTTTATTTTTCAGGGTTTTTTTGTTTTTGTAGTTCTTTCTTTCAATGTATTCATATTGAAACGTATCTTACTTTATCAAATAGTTGTATGTCTAAAAACAGGTACAAAAGCCTACTGCTCTATAAAGCTGCTCACAAGTTCAAAATCAGGCTGTGTTAAACAATGTAATATTTAGGTAACAATGTCATTAGACGGCAGCCAATGCTTTTGTACATTGGTTTCCTCAACCATATTGACAAGAAACTTTTTCATGAAAATATTATATCAAATGCTGCCATACATTTGAAGTGTGATAAAAAAGAAACTTGTAGAAAGCCTTATTCCAAGTATGCAAATATATAAAATCTCACTGGTTATGCCCTTAATTGTACTTAAAATAGAAATACATTGACACTTTGTTAGGGAGATTCCTGCTGATGACACTCCCCTTCCATTCTACAGTATTATCTTCTTCACAGATGAAGCCTCATTGCTTTATTTTTTATTTTATTTTATTTGTTTATATTATGGAGAAAAGGTAAAACAAACTTTCATAACAAAATAATAAGAAAGTAACAATAGTTAATACACTTCATGTCATTATTTTTAAAGTAGTCTCTCAGAGTACAAGACATGGGCATAAAAATTTTTTCAATCAATATTAGCACAAATTTTCCTATTCAATGAACTGACACTAACAGTATAATTGACTTGCATTTTTGTTCTTTCCCCTTCTATTTTTCCCCTTTGCCCCATCTTAGTTCTTTTTTTCTATTGAACAATTTTCTTCCCATTTCACAATATCCTGTTGTATATTTTGGACCTTATGGTTGCACATATATCACTGTGGTATGATGCTTTCAATACTTTTGGAAAGATACTCAGAAGGGGAATAGCTGGGTCGAATGGGACCTCTAATACTGATTTTCTGAGGAACCTCCACACTGATTTCCGCAGTGATTGTACCAGTCTACACTCAAACCAACAGTGGAGAAGAGTTCCTTTTTCCCCACAGCCCCGCCCACATTTCTTGTTGGTTGATTGCTTGATGACAGCCATTCTTTCTGGGGTCAATGGAATCCAAGCATTGCTTCACTTTGCATTTCTTCAATGACCAGTGATGTTGTGGAAATTTTTTCATATATTTATTTGTATTTCTTCATCTGAGAAACATGTATTCATCTCAGATAACTTTTTTTGAGTTGGGTTTTTAAATTTGGGGATTCTGATTTTTTTTTTCAGTTTTTTTATATGTTGTAGAGAGAAGTCTTTTATCTGAGGAATAATTGGCTAAAATTTTTTCCCACTCTGTGGATTGTTTTTTCATTCTTTTAGTAATTTGTTTTGATGTGTGAAAGCTTCTTAATAAGATGAAATCTCAGTTGTTGATGCTTTGAAGTATTTCCCATGTAATTTGAGGTTTGTTCATGCGTGCTTTACCTATCCCTGTGTTTTCATGATTGCTTCCTACTTTCTCCTCCAGTGGATTTTTTTAAAATGTGCTTTCTAAACAACTTATGCTACTTCCCACCTGAAAAACTTCTGAAGTATCTCAGTGTCTTTTTCACCTTTCCTATCACTGAGAAAAAAATGCATAACATGCAAAATTTAAAGGGAAAAATATACAATTTTTCCCAGTTAAAAAGGTTGAGTCCATGGTCGGCTGGGACCATAGCAAAAACATCATGGCAGAAGCCTATAGCAAAGTAAAGCTGCTTATTTCATAGTAGCAGGACAGCAGATCACAGAGAAAAAAAGACCAGTGAAAGATATATCCTCCAAAGGCCCATCCTCTGCAACCACCCCTCAGGAGGGACCTGGAGGACCCTAACATCACAGTCATTCAGCATCAGCAGACTAAGGTGCTGAGGAATATGGTGCCCCCATGATCAGTCTCCTCTTCAGGCATCTGCTAGCTCAATCAAGGTGACAAGATTTACTGGCACAGCCAAGCTAAAAGCAGCAATAGGGGAGTCATTGTCCTTTAAGTGGTTACTGAGACTGAAAGAAGACAGCTGAACACAAAGAGAAGACAAGGAGGGAAGAAGGGAGGGAGGGGACATGCAGGTGAAGAGACTGGCGCACTTCTAAGGAGGCTTATTCTGCTTGCAGAGGGAAGTGAGCCCAGTGGCCTGGAAGAACGGCAATGGGAGAGTCTGACAGTGAAGCTTTGGTCCACTGTTCCAAACCTTGCGAGCTTCAGTTAGGGCTGAGGCACTCATCCTGGGCTTAGGTGTGATGTCCTGCATGAAGGCAGACTGTGACAGGGATGAGACAAACATGAAAACAGTTCTTAGTCAAAGAATGGATATGAGTATGAGAAACCCAATTACCAAGTTTAAACTACCCGCAAAGTTTAGCGGGCTAATACTGGAGAGTTAACAGAGAGTCACTGAGAAAGAGGTGAAAGCTTTTCATGTTTTGTGTGTTTGTTTTAGAAGTACAGACTTGGATGAGAGAATTGTGAACAAATTTGATGATCAAGACAGAATTAACAGAGGAGTTAGATACAAAGGAATAACATTCAGGATGGGAACTAGAACAACACAGGAGGAATTAGATTTAGACATGAGACAAGAAAGGGTGATTGCACATATAGGAAAATGAACACATGGGTGAGATAGGAAGCCGAGACATTTCATTCAAACAGGGCAATAAAAACCTTTCCCAGGTGTAAATTCACACTATGTGTAAAGACTATGCCTTTGTAACTTAATATGATATTATTCAAATTAAAGTCATGTCTTTTATTTTTCCTTTTCAATCTATAGTGACATTAATAAATGTATGTTTAGTAATATTTCAATATTACAGACATTAGTGAACAAATCTATATCATTACAATTAGGCACATGCCATCTAACTTTCTAGCTAGACTATCTTAAACCTGATAGATTATTAATGTTTTATCTTACAAGTAATATTGTTTTATTCAAATATATTATTAAAACCTTTCATAGACAGTATATTGATGTTTGTTAGTCCATATCACTGCTACAGTTGTGATGGGAGTACTAGGTTTGAGGTTGTACCACGTAGTAAAATCTTCCTATTTTAAACTTATTAGTACATGTCAGCAATACATATTACTTACCTTCATGTTAGGGGTAGGTACATGTACTTTTAAGTCTTAATTCTCTTTATTCCCTTTCCTTTCTCTCCATCCTCCTCTATCACTCTATCTCTGCATCCTTTGCCCATTTGCAAAAGATCTCTCTCTCCATTTCCAATGGTCCATCTTTTATTTTTTAAATTACTTATACTTTATGTTTCTCATGTAAGAGGGGTTACATCCTGCTTAAGTTTGTCTGGCTAATCTCACTTAATGCTTTGGTCCCAAGGTAGTCTTCATTATGTCCAGAGAGTTACAAGATATTCACCTGGTATCACTTTGTGACCCATTTCTCTCTGATGGCTACAAGGCAGTTTCAGAGGTTGAAACCACACTGATGTATTCAGCAGTCAGCAGGCTATATATGTTACTTTTATTTCTCCCACATAAATACTAATAAAAGAATATAAAAGTATTTAAAACCTACTATATACACTATTACATTTTTACACTGAATTAAATGTATAAAAATGTTTGTGTCAAACTTTACAATTATAACATTTTAAGATTTATATATGTATGTATTATACAAATTCTTCAAAAATGTGCTTTTCTTTGTCAGTATTTTAGCTGATAAGCAATTAAGTTAATTACTTTCATCAATTATGATTCACCCAGAGTTGACTATGCCTGTTTCAAGTGGAATCAAAAAATAAATTACCAGAGGATTTCTAAATTTATCCTTTTCTTCTAGTCACTTGTTTTTCAAATATTTACTTCTTCCAAAATCCCTTGACAATGCATGAAGTTCTGGCAAGAGAAATATGTTATAAATTTCTATATTCTGCTGATGGCATAATTGACCTTCATTATATCTGGAAGAGAGTGTACTGATTTATTTTTTTAAAGGAAACTTTTTTGTCAAAGCCATTGTAAAAATTGTTTTTCTGTATTGTTCAAACATTTAAAAACCTGAGAATGAGTCTCATTAGTTTAAAAGCCGGAACAATAATCAAAATTTGTTGATTTTTGATGAGCATACAGTGCTTACTAGGTACATGCTTAAGGAAAGGAAAATTAAAATGTTCTGCTTAATAAGACTAGTAGGATTTTTTTTTCATGGTCTAGGGCTTGACATAAAAGAAGAAAGACCCCAGAAACAGTACTAGGGACTAAAAATATAAGAAAAAATGTAAGCAGTGAAAAATGACTTTCCCTGAGTTTCTGAACCATTTGTAGTAATTGTGGTACTTAACACTGGCTTCGCTGTTATTTCTGGCACCATGTAGCAATTACACCGTGCTATTCTCTAACCTCAGGAAATATCAGCTACATGACACCACCTGGTGATACAGCTCATTTGGCAAGATTATAGAAAAATGAGTAAATCTACCCCTGGACAGCACTATATGAGCAAGTTAGAGAAGAAAAGAGAACAGCTGTAGAAACTGACTCATCAATAAAAATGATAGTAAACATTTGTTTTACATGGAATTGAAGACAGTTACCTTAGAGTTAAAGGATAAGGAGTCACAATGTTGCCTTACATCTTTGAAAATCTTAATGATGCCCAATTGTCTCATTCCTCAAGAAGCCCATTATGAGATTGAAATAGCAGAATAGAGACGTAGAGAATCACTATGCCCTTTGTTATGTCATTAATGTCTTCGTAGTTTTAATGTATTTAAAGATGACTTGCAAAAAAGGTTACATTAATTAAGCAAACCACAGTAAAACAGTTGACACATTTAAAATTATTAGCAGTCTGAGTGCTTACCTCAGAGAGTTTTAAGTCAGAACAGTTTTCAAAAACTGAGGAGAGAATTAGGAGGTGTATTACTAGGCTTCCCAGTGCTGGAGCAGGGATGCGAAAGCAGCTTACAGCATGGGAGGTGTGTTCTGGGTCACAGTTCCATACAGCTCCTTCCATGGTTGGCTGGCTCTAAGGCAGAACCATCACGGCACAAATGTGTGGCCGAGGAGAGGTGCTCAACTCACAGCATCTGGAAAGCACAGAGCTGGGCCACAGTCAGAGAGGAAAGTCATAGTTCTATGACCCACAAAAATGCATGCAGCATATCTCAAGCCAATCAAACTAAAAATAAATATTAAACACCACAAGTGTACTACTTGTCAATGTTTTTACTTACATCGTTCTTAATCTTCCAGTAGAGGCAACAGCAAGGTTATAACCTACCTAGCATGATTTCATCTTCATATATGCAGCTGAAAATACACTAAGCCTACCACCAAGTCTCAATAGTTCCAATATTAATCAAACTTCCAAGTCTAAAGTCTTCTCTGAAACTCAAGACATACTGTTACACCAGAGGACCTATAAAAATAAATATCAAGATATACACACCATAAACACTCTCTATCCAAAAGAAAGAAATAGGGGAATGGAAAGCAATCAAACCAAAGTAAGACTTTCAGAGAAAGCCTTAAGATAGCTCCATGTCAAACATCTGAGGAAGCCTGAGGTGTGATGTGGACTCCAGCAGTCTCAGGCAGCCACACCCCCATGACCATGCTGGTGTCAGGCCACATGGTTTCTCACTTTGGCTCGCAATGCTCGCTGCCTATGGCCTTCCTTCCTCCGCAGACATTCCACATTTCTGACATCTCTGATTTCCTTAGTCTCCACTGCAGCTTCAGCTTCACACAGTACTCTCTTAGACACTCTCAGCATGGACTCACGGCCTATCACACAACACACATCTCCCAAGCTTTCCTTTAAAATATGAGAGGAAGCCTCTGTGACCCCATAACTCTCATACTCTGCAAGTATGCAAAACCCACATCACATGGATGACACCAATGTCTGCTGCCTGTTCAGCAGTTGCTGAGCCCCTTTGGAACAATGGTACAGTGATTTTTGAGTGCCTAGATGACTGAATTCAGGAAAACACCTCCCCAGGATATGTGGAATGAGTTCTTGTCTCAAAGAAAAGGTTTTCAAACAACTTTACACCTTTACATTCTAGAGTCTAAAATGTGTAGGCTCTGGTCAATTCTTGAGATGCCCTTATGTATCTCTTCTATTTTCCTGATGTAAAATACTGGGATGTTTTCTCAAGCTACCAATATCTTCAGCAACTGGAACTTATTTAGCTCTATGTTAAAATGCACTTCTTTATTTTATGAACTAATTCAGATAAGATCTGAATTTTTTCACTCTGCATTTTGCTCCTGATTCTCACTGTAAATATGGCTAAACCCAGGAAGCAGTATCCATGCCACAGCTGAACATGGAACTGCCTTCAAATTTTGCCATCAAATAAATTAGTCTGTTGCTTTTAAAATCAGACTCCTGAAAAGTTTAAGATTACAGAAAAATGTAAACAAATTCTTTGACAGAATACAACATGAATAGTCTCTAATCAAATTTCCAGTAGTGTTCTCATTTCTACCTGAAACTTCCTGAGCACAGTCTACTTTCTGCACTTATATCAGCATTTTGGTCCACGGAACTCTGACCAGAATCACCAAAAAGTCTTTTAATGAAAACATTCTATAATTTCTCTTACCAAAACTTACAAACTTTTCCAAATTCTTCCCACAAATCAGTTGCTAAGGCTTGTGAACCATGTGGTCATGTATAGTTACAGCAATGATGCTTTTCTGTATATTAGTCAGATTTCCATTGCAGAGAGAAAAACCCTGATACCCACAACTTTAAGCAGGAAAGGTTTATTCTGGCTCATGGTTCCAGAAGTTTCAGCTCATGATTGGCAAGCTGCAGGGTAGAAGCCTCATGGTGTGGCAGAAGAAAAAGGGTTAGCTCCTGGCATCTGAGAAGAGGAAGGGAAAGCTAGAGAAGAGAGGTTCAGGCTCCCGGTATGATTCCCAAGGCCCTGTGCTCAGACCCCCTCAGACCCACCCGGGAGTGTGCTTTCCTAGTTTCCCATGAATCTCTTGTGTCATTGAAGCTTCCAGTCAGTGTTAACTTCTGCAGGAGGGTTAGGAAAAGGAAAGGACTGAGGAATGCATGACTTCCTGGTGATGAAGATATGTTCCAAGGCAAATGGGGAGATAATAGAAGGATATCAATGAGACTTTTATAGCTCTATTAATTATAATTTCTAATAATTTTCCTGGATTCTATGACACATTTGATATACACATATATATATATATTTTTTTAAAGAAATTTCTGATACAATTAAGGTATTTGAGGCAAGAAAACCTCAAAAAGGCATCAACTGTATTCTAGGTTTCATAATGGAAGAGTTTAGTCAAAATACTATTCACTAATTCACTTGATTTTTATTTAATATATTTTTATTTAATATTTTTATTTAATGTATACTACGTGACAAGTACATGTGAATAAATATATTCTTGCCTTATGGGGCACTAAAAAGTAATGGTAGTGACAGTTGTGCTGCATTCTACTTCCTACAAGTGACTAATGAATTACCCCCTTCAAAAAAACTCCATAGTTTAACAAACTTTATTTTCCATACCTGTCTGTCATTTGTGTAGTTATAAGGTAGAAATGTCTGAGGATTCTTTCATTAACTTGCCAATGTCTGAGGTTACCTGTCAACTCAGACTTTTCTAAGATCGTCTGGTAGAAGAACTATGCACAATTTCTCAACAGGATCTGGGCTTCATCAAAGCAGAATATGTGGGTTTTCAGCACCAACATCCATACGCAGTGACAGAGAGATGGCAGGATGGGAGAATTATACTTTAACTTTTGACTCTACGTCATACGGCAGTACTCTTCCAGTACTTTCCTGTCACTGGACTAGTCATACTATCCAACAGATTCAAGCAAGACTTCGCTTGTTGTCTCTCATACAGCCCATTTGTGCTGAGGCCATAGAATATGTTACCAAGAGAAAGAAGGAAGTGCTCAGAGATGGCTTGGGAGAGAGAAGATTTTTTAAAAAAGAAAATTAGTGGAAAATGTAGGGTTCATTGAGATTTACTAGCAGAAAAAGCATATGGTTACACAATACAGTTGCCAGGGTGGTTAAAATGTCCAGTGATGGTGAGCTAGATTAATCACCAGAAGGTCCGAGGGGTGGGCCAGACAGGAAATCTCCAACATCCAGTGTCAATGAGCCAGACAGGGAAATCACAAAGGGAACCGGAAGTGTCTCCTAGTAGCTGGCAGAAGGACAGCCCTCCACACTGCCCTGCTCTGCACTCAATTACTGTGGGCAAGGAGTTTTATAGGTTAAACTACATGGCAGTGACATCATTAGCTTTCTTTGTTTCACTATAGTTTTATGACCAGTATTTCAAGGAAGAGCTGGCCTAACACAAGCAGAAGGCAGACAATATTAATTCATCCAGTTCCAGGTTTCCCTCAGATAATACTTCTCTATACAGTCCAGCCTCTGTCTGCTAATCATGTTTCCTGGAATTGAAAAAGTCTAGGGAACACTAAAGGGGTGGTGCTGAATGCTCTAGTTTTTCTCAGGGACAGTATCCATGTGGATTTTTCTCTGCTATGATCTACTAATTTGAGCGCAGCATTCAGAAATTAATATTCCAAAATTTATATTTAAAAGAACTATATTGAGCTGTTTGGTTCAGAATACTTACATTGAAATGTTAATTAGGAAAGAAGTGGAACTTCTTAAAGTGGTTTTTAGATTGAATTTATAATTCACATTAACGTCTATAGAAAAAAAAATGTGTCTATTATGTCCAGTTCATCTAAATATGTATTATCATTTCACTGAATCCTACGATCACTTAAAAGAACTTGTTGACTCCATGCAACATGAATAAAGCCATATCAGAAGTTAATTACACATAACATAATTTTGTTCTCATACTTTTTATGTGTTGTGTTTTAAGATAGAAATTGTTTCTGCCTTGAAATACATTAAGGCAGTTCTAGGCAGAGGACAAAATAAAATTATAAAGTAACTATTGTGGAAAATTGTATTATAAAAATACAAAGGCATGCAATGTGTGGAGTAAAGGTAGGAGTAGCTTAAAGGAGATGGGGTCATTGTTGAAAAGATTACACTGGTTCAAATGACATCATCAATGTTCACTTCATCTTTTTAAAGGTTAGTAGGCAAAGGACTATCTCTGCTCTTTGAAAATGTCAAATAAAATGTTACTTTTCCAAAGTGTAAAGCATTGTTACTCTAAACACTACAAGGACAAAAGTTACTAAGGAAAGGAATTTTATCAAAAGCATTAGTCAAATTAGATATGCCTAAAACACTCACATGTACTAAAAGAAATTTGAAGTAGGTTAAGAGTACATATTTGAGCTAAAAAATATTAGTTTGATTTAATTATTCCATGTTTTATTCATGAATCCTAATATCACTGTGGGTAGCACAAACATATATAATTTGTCACATAAAATTTTCAAAAAATCATGTCAAGAGAAAAAATTAACTTACCATGAAATAATAAAATTAAATGAAATCTTAACTTGTGAGAAATGGTAAGAGTACATAAGATACAAAAACTCAATAAATATAGTGAAAGGATAAGAATCTGCTTAAAGGGGAAAAAACAATATCTCAGGGAAAATGAGGAAAAAGAAAAAGGAAGGGAAAAGAAAAATTATCTAAAATTATATAAACACACTTAGGATAGCTAAAATGATTGTAATACAAATTCTATAAGTTCTTAGAACAAAATAGTTAACATTCATAGAATTGGAACAATTGTGCATATTATTGTATAGTGATCTGAGGAACTCTTAAAGATCATTATGTAAAATAACAACCTTAGTTATGCTCATGTCACCTTGTTTTGAAGGCCTATCTTGTCAATGTTCTGGGCTCTTTGCTATTGTTGTTTGTCTTTTTTGTTTGTGTTTTTCTAGGAATCTGTTTTGTTTTGTTTTGTTCTGTTTTGTTTTGTTTTTTCCCTCTAATACAGAAAGGATAGGTATACATGTAGAGACTCATGCATGTGTAGAACTTCTCCTAAACAGTTTATGAGAATTGATTACATGATTCATGATGAAATGAACAGCTACATTGAAAAAAAAAAGACATTAAGGTACCTAGTGCTGATTCCATAGCATCATGATGTGAAATCCAGCAATACTATTATTCTTTGTTCAGAGTGATTTTAGTCTATTTTGTATTGTTTAATTTCAACATACATGAAGGTATAGACAGCTATTTTGAAGAGAATGAGAGACACTATGACAGCCATTGTTGACTTCCTTATTGTCTGGTTTTGAAGACCTAAAATGCCTTCATCAACCTGTTCTGATCAGTTTAATACTATTTTGTTTTGTACGAATTCATTGTGTGTGAAGACATGGACAACTATTTAGAAGAAAGCAAGAGGCAACATTATAGACAGTGAAGATCTCCGGTTGTCTTGCTTTGAAATCTGTGTCTCTGACATTGTTTTCTTCTGATCTGTTTTGTTCTGTTTTGTTCTAATTTTATCCTCTTTAAAATAAAATTTAAGAAAAAGAATAAGACCATTTTACAGACTCTACAGTAGTATCCTGTATCTCCTAAATTTTAGTTTTTCTCTTAAAAGGGTAGAGAACTACTGTGGAAGTTTGCTGTGCAGTGCTACTTGATTGTTTGCAAATAATTTTATATTATTTTGAGGCTGCTTCTAATCATTTCTAGATATGCTTTCAGATAAAATTTTTATAAATGTGCTGGTGTATTAATATGATAAATTCTTAACAATGGAATTGACAAACCTAAGAGTGTAATGCATTATTAATTTTGGCAAAAAACATTCAACATGCAAGTTTATAGCTTGTGATGTTAGTAGCATGCATACTCATATTTCCTTAATAAAAAACAAGTTCTTATTTCTAAATTTCAAGGGTTCAAAAACAAATATACATAAAGTTTTTAACTCCTGAGTACTCCTAGTACTTAGATGGGGACTAGACTATGCGTACCTCAATGTATTATAGAGAACCCCAAGATTAAATTGGCAATCAAATCCATATGCACATTATGACTTGTGCACATCAAATTAAACATGTGTTATATAACTTGCTTTTCTGACATAGCAAACTCTAAAAGGTGTAGAGAGGCCCTGGTAAAAATGTTATATAACATAGTTCAAGAGACAATAGTTTATTCTCATTTTTCCAGCAACTGATTAAATCCAGACTATACTCAAACAGGGTTCCATATTGATTTTTAACATAATACAACATAAAATTTCAATTTCTAGAATTACATGGACAGAGTTTGGAAGACATCAGTATTCTTCTGAAAAGAATTTAAAAGCTAAAACTCAAACATCAATACCTCTTAGAAACATCATAGAAGATATGTCACAAAGTAACCTGCTACCACAGAAACTCTGCTGACATAAAGGCCAATTCGAAAGAGACCATTTTGAAATCCATTCAGTGCGCTCTGCTCTCCTAATCTAGGATTTATCTCAACTGAAAGGATATTATTGGAGCCTAAATAAACTATAGATTTCAAAAAAACAAACCAACCTGAAATGAAAGAAGCTATCTTTCCACCAGTGTATGACTTTGACTCCTTTGTCAAATATCCAATAGCTGTATGTGCCTCTGGTTGTTTCTGCTTCTTGTGTTCCATTCTGTTGGTTCACATGACTGTTTCTGAGCCAATGCCATGCTAGTTTCATCACTGTATCTCTATAAAGTAACTTCAAGTCCAGTTATATTATATAAGCCATCCAGTTTGCTTTTGTTACTCAGGATTGCTTTTGCTATTTTGGGTCTCTTCTGATTCCATGTAAATTGTAGGATGTTTTTCTCCTGATCTGTGAAAAATGGCATTGGTAGTTTGATTGGAACCTCATTAACTTTGTATCAACTTTGCAAGTAGAGCCATTTTGTTTAAGTTTATGCAAATTATAAATTACTTTCTTTTAAAATATTTAAATATATGTGAAAATGGGTTTCATTTATGCTACTAATTTATCTTAGTTCATTGAAAAGAAAGATTTGTGTTTGTTTTTTTTCTAAGGATCTCTTTGGTTTAAGTTTTAGACTGAGTAACTACTTTGAAGATAGTGAAACATGGTGGAATAATTATTGTTATCCTCCTAATACTTGATTGTGAGATTTTATTTTGTTTTTCATAAAATTAAAAATTAGAATTGTAATTGAAATGAGGAATTTTATCTTAAATTGTAAGGGAATCGAGATGGAGGGAGGTAGGAAAGAAGAGAGAGAAGGTATGAAAAAAGAATTAAGATGCCATATATAAATGTAGCAACCCCCTGCAAAGATTATCAGTGCTATGTACTGTAAACATGTACTAATAAAAACCAATAAAAATAAAATAAATATCAGTTCTGTCCCCGTCTATCCTGCAATTTAGGGGGCAAAGCAGTCCAGGGTCAACACAATAAGAGTGAGTCATGCAAGGTGTCCTCACTCCCCACTTACACGTGGCTTACCATCGAATCAAGGACCTTTACATTACAGCAGCTAGAAGTTCTGCAACCTTGTATTTTACTCAGTAAGTCCCTGATTTAGGAAGGAGTCCCTTTGCAGTAGAATGTTCCTAAGTTGGATTCATTCATAAAGCAAAGTGAGTCTTATACATCAGTGACACACATACACCATGTAAGGCAAAACACACACACACACACACGAAGAACAAGCAATGTCCACCACCTTTTCACTTCAGTCCAGTCTCTCAATGGCTTTCACTTTTGTTTCCGTGTTCATTGCTTTGTGCTTCCTAGCAGTCCCTGCCACATCACCACTGCTTGTCCTCCTGCTTCGGGACCTCCCAGGCTCTGACTGAGCTCTGCACTGCTGTGCACTGTCGCACTGCACAGAAGGCACACAGTTGCACTTCCATGACAATGTCCGGCAAACATGTGAGCTACTTTACGATTTGTCTACATCTATGAATGTACGCAATGCAAGGTCCATTGGTAACTGCGAATGTTTGCAACTCAAATGTTCGTAACTCAGGGACTTATTTGCAACTCAAATGTTCATAACTCAGGAAGCTTTTACAGAGGAGGACTCAAACTGAAATCCTAAACCCACACTGACTTATTACACAGTGCCAACACTGACATTATATCTGAAAAATGAATTTTAGTTTAGAGAACCCAGTTCACAGATAACAATTTTTCTCTTAAAAATAACACATGGGCCATGCATTTACCACCACTGATAAAGAGAGTCCTGAAGAAAGTACAAATAAAAGATACCAAAACAAGAGCATTAGATTCCTCTAATTTTAGCCTCTGTCTCTTAAGTTATAGCAAATACTAAGTACATCCAATTCCTAGGTAGATAAATAAATCCTCACACTAAGATTGCATTTGCTTCAATTTTTCAAACTCAATACATCGTGTCTATCTCATAACAAAAAGCTACAAGGCATGCTGCAGTAAAAAAAAAACAATCTGAATAGACAAAGCACACATTGATACCAGATTCAGAGATGGTAGAAAGTTTGGAATTTTCAGACTAAAAATTTAAAATAACTGTAAACAATCTGCCAAATGCCACAACAGGAAAAAAAAAGTGGATAATATTCAAGAACAAACAAGTAATACATCACAGATGAGACATCTGACAACTAATCAAAAGGAAATACTAGAAAAATTTTAAAAGTAGCAGAAATGAAGAATTTTTTTGATGGAATCATCAGTAGACTGGTCACAGACAACCAAAAATCTTCGAATCATTTGGAGATATGTCAGTAGAAATTTCCAAAACTGAAATGTGAAAGAAAAAAAAAAAAACACCAGAGAACAGAATATCCAAGAATCATTGAAGAATGAAAAAATGTATAAAATGTGTTTAATGAATGTATCAAAGAAGAAACACAAGAAATATCTAATAGTAGATGATAAATTTTCAAACTTAATAATTAACACTGGTCAAATCACTGATCAAGCAAGCTCAGAGAATGTTGAGTAGAGTAACACAGGTTTTCCATTTTCCGCTTCAGAAACTTGAAGAAAAGCATTGAAAGAAATGGAGGAGATTAATAAACACTTTATGGAGAGAGGAATAAGGATAGGAATTACACTGAAATTTTATTCAGAAACTAGGAAAGTTAGAAGAGAATGGATGATATATTTAAAGTGAAGCACTGAAAGGAAAATGCAAGTAACATGGAATTCTGCGCCTACTGAAATCGTGCTTGGAAACTGAGACAGACTGTTTCAGATAATAATTGAATTGAATAATTGAATTTATGAACAATATGCCATGTCTTACAAGAGAATGGATGATATATTTAAAGTGAAGCACTGAAAGGAAAATGCAAGTAACATGGAATTCTGCGCCTACTGAAATCGTGCTTGGAAACTGAGACAGACTGTTTCAGATAATAATTGAATTTATGAACAATATGCCATGTCTTACAAGATATGGTAAAATTCTCAGAGAAAAAGGAAAATAATAGGTATCAAAAGTTTGTGCTTACACAGAGAGAATTATAAAGGAAGAAATAATTGTTAAAACATAAAACTTTTAACTTTCATTTCATCTAATAGATAACTCTTTGCTTAAGGTAAAAATAGCAAACATGTATTTGAGGATTATGAATTTTGGATAAATCAATTGAATGACAGCAACATTATAAGGGAGAGATTATAATTTATAGAACTGTAATAAAGTATACTAAGAGTAAAGAGTGTTACTTATTTAAAATTGAACTTGTATTGGTTGTAAATGTGTATTTCAACCTCTAGGATAAACATTATGCTTTTAAAAAGAAATATGATTGATACACTAAGAGAGATAAAATGGAATTATGAAAAATTTTCAACTAAAAAACAGAAGACAGAAAAATTTGCAGACAAGAAACAAACAAAGAACAATATCAACAAGTAGAAAACAGTTATGATAACAGACAACAGACACTGATCACTTTAAATGTCAGCTGGTCTGAAGTTAACAATTTAAAGACAGGGTACATCGTAGTAGATATGAAAGTGAAATCCATCTCTACTCTTGCCTACCGGAAACTCACTTGAAATACAGAACATACCGATTAGTGATATGGTAAAGTGATGAAGCAAAATATGCTATGATAACACTAATCAAAGGAGATGGAGAGTAGCTATATTAGTTTCAGTTTTATCTGACTTTACCATGAGGAAAATTTTCAAGAAAAAACACAGGGCATTGCTAATGAAAAAAGAATTAGCTATTCAAGAAAACAAAAACGTGTAATGTTTAATGTCAGTAATTAATGAAGTAACATTAATATTGATTTCAAAAATATGACAGGAAAGAAATATAAATAACTATGCCTATAAATTTGATAATCTACATGAAGTAGATTAATTCTTTAATATTCCTAAGCAGTTCAGTCTCACACAAGGAATTAGAGATACTCTAAGAGGGCCTATAAACTATTAAAGACACTGAATCAATCATTACTTACATTCCAAAACAGAATGCACCAGATGGTAAGACAAATGTGGAGGGTTTCACCGATAAATTGAACCAGTTGTAAGCAAAACAAATGACTCTGACTGTCTGCAATGTGATCCAGAAATTTGGAACAGAGAAGCCTCCCTTACATAATCCCTGAAGCCAGAATTTCCCTGAACTCACTGAGGAAAAAAAAACCACAAATGAGGCAAAATATAAAATTACTAAAATAAACACAAAAAAATCTTCAAAAGAATAGTGGAATTTCAAATCCACCAATGCGAAAGAAAAACTATACACTAAGACTAAGGGAGTTTCTTCCAGGCATGTGATGCTAGTGCACTGAAAATAATACAATCATTTGATATCATCAATTTGTGGACAGATATCATCAGGTCATATCAGTAGCCGCAAAAAAGAAAAAGATGATAAAATGCAACATTTTTGTGGTCAAAATCGATAGAAAACCGAGAAACAGAGTAGAGCAGCCTCAATTTGACAAAGAATATGTATGTGCATAAAAATATAGTATTATACAGTGTTATAAAGAAATGAGCCATCAACTCACGAAAAATGTAAAGACATTAAATAAACTTTCATTTTGCTAAATGAAAATGAATCAATCTGAAAAAGCAACATACAGTGACATCAATAATTATGCATGCTGGGAAAGACAAATCTAAGGACACAGTAGAAAGATAATTTTTCTGAGGCTGTGGGGAAAGAGAAAGGGAAAACGAGGTGTGTAGCACAGGGAGTTTTTAGAGCACTGAAAATATTTTGCACAATAATATAATGGTGGATGTATGCTATTATGCTTTGAGTAAGACCCATAGAACTTTATAAAGCAAAGAATGAATTCTCATTAATGACGATGGAAGTTAGTTAATAATATGCCCGTTTTGCAAGAGTTGTCACAGGTGTATCACCCCAGTGCAAGGCGTTAATGATGGGAGACGAGGGGAAGAGAAGGCCAAAATACACCTCTGCACTATCATTGTTTAATCCATCTAAATCTACTTTATGAAATCAAATGTATTAGCCAAAGTATATATAACCTATTAAAATAATTAAGAAATGTTTATCTGGAAAATTTCCCACCATTTGTACCCAAATTCTTTCCTTAATTTTCAAGAACTTAGTTTTGCCTGCAGTTGAAAGAATCATATTTTAAATGGCCCTGCAAATACTCTTTTTCTCTTGCAATGGTCCTTTAGGCTTATATCTTCTGCACTCAAGTGTATTTACATATATTCAATAGAGCAATAAATATTAATCTTGGGGAATGTATACCATTTTACAGTTTGAAATTTATTTGCCCATTCCAAAAGTCTGCTGTACAATGCAAAAAACACATTTATATGGCACATCTATCAAGAAAAGTATCCACCAAAAGAAGGATGTCAAACCTTGGTGTTTTAACAACTTTAGCCTTGCTTTTAGGTAAATAAATAGAATTATGATAATCATGAACAACTCTCGTGTTATTCTCTTCCTCATTCATCATGTTAGAAGTAGGAAACAAAATCATGAAGTGACTCAAGACAATTTGTTGTGACTTAACCTAGGAAAAACTATTCTGGAATTGTCCTAAAAAAATTTTTTTTGTGTGAAACCCATTCACTGATCCCCAGCTGTAGGTTTTGTTGAGCAGTTTTGGTTCCCTACCATAATAAGCATGCAGTGAAATAGACCTCCCCGCAGCCCCGCTGCTATATAATATACAATGCTCATGATACGTGTGAGATTCCACTGAAAGTCATGGGTGTATAAGATGAGATTGCCTGCTAAATATATTCTCTTTTCTGATCAGATAGATGCTCTTTGCTCTCTTTCTTTCCTTTTTGCATGGTTTTCATTGAAGTTGTATATGGAACCACAGTAGTAGTTCTGCAATCAGCTGGTGTTTGGGAATAAATGTAGATAGAGCATGGATATGTAGAAAAAGCCACAGATTTTGCTGAGATAGTGCACCTGTCTTTGCTTCTAACAAGTCACTGTTCTGATTTAAGCCATCACGGATCAGATCATTTACCAAAATGCCATTTGTGGCACAGCTGTTTAACAGAAACAATTTTTTTAGTAGTAAGATTTATTTGAATATTGTTCCAGAAAAAAATTAATAAGAAAAAAAAATAGAGAGAGAAGTGAGGGAAAGAGGGAGGGGAGGGAAAGGGATATGGAAATATGATAGATTTCTGTGTATAAAATGAAGATTGTTAAATACAAGTTTTTGTTCTGGTCAAATTATCCAACAAGGTCTTTATATTTCTTGTTGCTAGTGCAGTGTTTACACCTCTCCTAAAATTCATATCTACCAGCTCAAGGATCTAAAAACAAATGTTATACTATTATTTACTTTAACATTGCTGTTGAGAGTTGTCCATTTGACTGTTAAATAGCTACCATAGGTTGACATATAGATGAAGCTAACTCATTTATATAAACTAAAAATTGAAATATTAAGTTAAAAATATGAAGGACATGCTTAAAATTTAAAATCATTCTTCATGAAATCAGTGTTTTATTCAGGAGCATTCTCTGAAGGGTTTCTTGCTATATTTGTTGCTGCAAGACCTGAACACTCAAAAGTACATGAAACAGAAAGAAAGGAAGGGAGAAACCAAGAGACAGAGAGGGAGAGAGGGAGAGGGAGAGAGACAGAGAGGGAGACAGAGAAAAGTGGTGTCTATCAGTAGAAGATTCCAGACTATGCCAAAATTGTATAATCTTTATTTATGCATAATTGTATAATCTTTATGTAAGCATATACGAAAACACTCAGTGTGTTAAAGTTGGTATTGATGATGGGCTGCCATCTACATTGATCTTCTGTATAATTTCCTTTTCAGCTTATCTTTATTTTAAAAGGTACTCTTCAGGTACTTTCAGACTTAAACATTTAATGGGTTATTTTTCTGTTGCAAGTAGTGTTTCCAGAATGATGGTACAAGTGTTCAGAATAGCTAATGCTTGGAAATTGTAATTATAAGCCTTGATTTATAAAGACATGAATTTGGTGACTTCGTTATCTTAAAATATATAAAATATCTCAGAATGCTAGTGATTTTTAGACAATGCAGATAGGAGTTAGGATATGATACTCATGGACAGGAAAACCGGGTAATTTTCTATGTTACTGCTGGCAACTATTTCTTCCCATATATTCACCTTACTTAGATATAATTAACCCAAAACCACAAAGGCCAATCACATGGAAAATGTAAGGCCCCCAAAAGTATGTGAACCTTATACTGGCACATCTTGCCATACAGTTACTTTGAACTTCTCTTATTTCTTGATTGTCATGATTTGTTTAAACATTGCATCTTTGTGGCATATTGTTTGTTTTCTCTTCCATGTCTGTTCCACTCATATGATGCACTACGGTTTAATTATGCTTTGGGTTTTTCCTTATTCTCCCAATTTTTTTTTTCTCCACAAAGTCCAGATTAGATGGCCTTCTTTTGGCACCTAATATGCCATAATTTCACTGACATATCACCTTACATATTAAAATGTATATCTCTGTAAGTCACTTTTCAATTTCCATTATTATCGTGTTCTTTCCACACTGTATAAAAAAGTGTTACTGTCATTGTTTAAAATGTTAAAGCAAGTAATTCCACCACTGATTATTAGTGAACAGATTTCCTTTTAATATAATACTCTTCAGATTTTCCCACTGACAGATTTGAAATATTTTCCTATATTAATGTTCTGTGACATAACCCATCACAAGTTTATTATCTTATTGTGTAGATAGAGTCTGAAGCATGCTACAGCCATGTACTTCATCTGTCTCTGTGTAACTGATATAATACAGATAGGAATGATTGCATAATTTCCCAATCTCTGCATTCTTTCAAAAATGCAAAGACATGTAAGAGATGTAAAAATTAAATACCTCACATATGATTTTATCGTATTAAATTCTTTCAGGGTATCTAACTCTTTACTGGCATGACTACACCCTTTAAAGATGATAAAACTGTGGATCAGAGACCAAGTAATGTTCCAGTCTCATGAGCTCATTAATGATAGATTTAAGCTTTATTCCTAATATTATGAACTCCTGAGCATGATGTTGATGTTTTTCTCTTATTTTCCTTCATTTTATATTGCTTGCTTGTAAATGTCCACAGAAATTCAAATGTCACAAATATGTTCATACTTTATTGGCAAGAAATATATTTGTATGACATAATTCCTCAATTTGCAATGTTATGAAAACAAATTAGCTGATATCAGGGGAGAAATGTCTACAGAGAGGATGCAGGGAACAACAAACATACAAATCAACCTACAGAAAATGACCCTGACCACAGCTTCAGCTTATTACTTGATATTACCTAACTAGCCAGGAAATAGCTCAGCAGCATAGTGTCTACCTCACAAGTGTGAGATTGTAAGTTCGATTCCTGGTACCAAAAAAAATTTTTTTTTTACCAGTAGTTACTGGTAAAATTAGTGTTTAAAATTGCAGTAATGTTTGCATTATACTTTAATTGATAGATTTTTTATTTTATAGACTTTTTAGAGCTCTTATTGTTTATGAAATTAAGGCTAGCTGTTACTTTTGAGCTCCAAATAAAAAATAAAAAAATGCTTTTATCAGTACTAATAAAAACCACAGAATATTCTTACCTTGTTATGAACTGGAAAATATACATGTATTTTTTAGATGATATTCACATTGTCTGTGAAAAGTAGGACCATTTACTCTTGCTTGGATGGAACACTGAATTAGATCATCACTTACAGATGGAGTCTTATTTGCAACTGTTATGGTTGCTGGAAATGATAATTCAATTTTAAAAAGTAACTTTCCCATGGCTGAAAATGACATAATTTCCCAGAAAATACTGAAGGAAGTCATTCAACAAGACCACCTAGGGCATCCATGCTTGGGATGTATCTGTCAGCCTCCACTTAGCTCTCTTCGTGGAAATGCTGCTGAGAATTTCAAAAAGAAGGAACACAAAATAATAACCAAACAAAGTCACCAACCAAATTAATAATACACTGACTTAAATTGTGATCGACTATGAGGTATCTTCAAGGAGGCATTCAGACAGCTCAATCAGCGGGATGTCGTGGGCTGCCAGCAGATTTGGTTCCAAAGCTACACAGTAATTGTGCATCTGAGAATCAGAAGAGCTGTTTTCTATGTTATCAAATAACCTAGAATATTAAAGCAATATGCTGTTTACTGATGACTTGCTTTCTCATATTGTTAAATCGTTCTATAGTCAGATCTTATAAATAAATGCTATTGTTTTGTTTGATTTTATACAGGACAAAATAATTGTAAGCATTTGTACATTTTTTGTTATGATGGGAACACTTGGAATGCAGAAATCTGTGGATTTTTTCAACAACAAATAAATGTACACTTTAGATAGTCTCAAAAGCTTGAGTTCTAACTCTTTAAATAAGTGGAGATGGCCCTGCCTTCAGTGTTTCCAGTGGAAAACTACAAATTCACACTAGGAAGAATTTTACTAAGTCTAAATGAATTTCAGTTACTTATCACATGCCTAAGTGCTTATAAACAAGTCAAATTTAAATATCATGTGTAAATTAGACAATGATTTTATAAGACCTGAAATTTATTCTTATACCATTTCATAGATCAAGATTCCTTGGTCCTCACTTCAATCCTACCTCCTTCTGTTAGTCTTTGGCCTACTGTCTAGGTGCGTGGTCTAATAACTTGAAGCTTGCATAAATAGCTTATAGAGAATTGTTTGAATAGAATACTTTAATGTCTATCAACTGCTCTCCTGTACAGATCCTCATAGTCATATAGATACAATTCTCTCCTTCTCATAAAAGTAAATCTTAGAACCAGTGGCTCCAGAAATCCAACCATGGAGGAACTTGGGTGGCAGCACACAAAGGCAATTTGCCTGCCCTCTTGGTAAGCGTCCCTGGTGTGAGCCAGAAGAAGAATCACTCAGCAGCTCCCATGAGCCTATTGGGGCACCCCTCAGCAACTGGGGACAGATGTCTGAGCATCTCTTGGGAGGATGACCATATGCAATGTGACAAGTATGGGGGATTTTCTTCTATCTTCTGTTTGAAAGCAAAGGTTGTTTTCACTGTTATGTTTTGTTAAGATTGTTTTGCTCTATTCAATACTCTCCTTCAATTGGTTTTATTTTAAAAAATGAGAAAATGAACATGAAATATAAATTAAAATGCAGTTAATGTGTGGTTGCATCAGGCTAACAACCCCAAAACAATTATAAAAAGTTTAATAAATTACAAATATTTCTAAAGTAAAAAAAAAAAAAAGTAAATCTTGAAAGCCAGAATCAAAGTCACAAAAGTTTTTGTTTAGGAAGATTGAAATATTAATCACCCTGAGTTTACATATATTATCACACTGTATATAATAAGTATGTCCATTTATAAAATAATAAAGTAAATTTTGAATGGATAAATATTTGCCTAAATAGGGACTTGAGTACAGTGGTTAAGATATATAACGGCTCTTGAAAACACAGAGGGTGAATATTCAATTCCTTCTAGAGGTGATCTGGCAGTGATTCTGAAATGAGCGATGGTGGATTTAAACATTTGAAGTGCTTTAGAGACTTTTCTAAAGTGATTGAGCAAAACATCCCAATAGAATGTCGACCATGCATAATATAAGGCTCTGAACTGGTAAGTGTATGTTGGTAAGAATCCTATCACTCAACAATGGAGCTCAAATTTTGAAAAGGAAATTGGAAACAGAGAAGTTTGTGGAGCTACAATGTCATAAATACTGCTAAAATGTATTCATCACTAAACAAATGAGCAAGGACTGTAACAAGCTAGACCTGTGGGCAGTAGTATTGCTTCAGGCTTCAGGAGTGAAAGACCTGGGGATGTTACAGAAAACACATACACAGCTTCATAGCAGGCTATCACTGTGCTGGAAATATAGATTAGTGTACAGAGAGACTGAAGGATTATCAGGCCTTCACTACTGTCACACTGTCTGTGTGTCCTTATGACCTTAACTATTGCCTAGTGAATACTTTTAAGATTTTCCCTGGGCATGATGGATGGCAATTGCTTTCTCTAAAGTGTCCCATTAAATGAAAAACTGTAACCATAGATGCATATGTACATGTTCCATGTGCATATATGTAAAGTATTTGTTAATGTAATTATAAATATATATCTGTATTAATACATGCACATTTACACTTATTTACCCATATCATATATCTTCAAGCACATATCCATACAGCACCAGGAGCTACCAGTGTCAACATGGCACCATCTTCAATTAGTAAATATGAGTGAGGAACTAAAAAGCTTTGAAAGTTTTACTCTCCAGGTCATGTCACAGTAATACGACACTCCTAATATGGTAGTCCTTAAAAGGCCTGCAGCTTCTGTGAGCAAGGGAGTGTGTTCCATCCACAGCCAAGAATAAAAGCCTATGCAGTTCACGGCCAAATAACACACTCAGAGCATATGATATGAAGGTTATAATTCCTTCTATACAGCTAATTGGTTGCAAAATTACATGTCCCTATCCTGTTCTTTGAAAGGGAGTTACTTCAATGCATTTGTGAAAGAATAGTATATTATAGTCCTGGATGCTAAATGAATATATGAAAAAAGATAGAAATAATTTTCAGGCAAAAAATCACAATAATTATATGTGAAGGAGAACAAAGGTTCAGATTAGTAGTTTTCCTTACAATACTATTCTTTTATAATAATATGCAAAGGCAGTTTTACTTTAGAATTTTTTATATAATTAAATAACAGACGACTAATAAATGTAGGTTGAGAACAAAAACCTCTGGATTTCTACCTATGTTCCAGTACAATGTTCACTCTATTAAATGAAAGAAAAAGAAGTAATATTTAGGATGCCAATTAGGTTATTGTTAAACCTATGTTTTCAAGTTTATTCTAAGAAATTTGTTAAATATTGTGTATCACCTGAGGTTGATTATATCAGAAAAAACTTAAAACTCCCACTCAGCAAGTCATTTCTCTCACATTTGCTGATTATAATTTATATATATAAATGCTCTTCATGCTGCAGTGAAAACCACCTGCTTTCACACCAACTCTTACACTTTTGAGGGTGTGACAATGTCTTCTTTCTCTCTAGCACCTATTGTTTATTTAGCTTAAGATGAAAAGCCACGTGATAAATGGTTTTGTATAGATTAATCAGTGATTGATACAGAAATGGTTTTTAAAAGCATATTTATGTGATATTTTATGTCATAAGGAGGCATTAGAGCAGAAATATTTTAATGAGGCCTTGCATAGCAATATATAAGAAATAATTGTATTTTTTGGAAAAATTATGAAAGAATATTTAAAAATAAAAAGCAAAAACTTTCAATTGTGTGCCTTTGGTGTTATTCCACATTATACCTTCCTTTAAGTATTTCTTTGAGCTTTATTTTATTTTTAATCTTTTTTTATCTTAAAAAGAATAAAACCAAACAAAGTATAACAGAATAAAACCAATCAAAAAAAAAATGAAAGCAAAACTGGAATTCAAAACAAGATAGCCCCAACTCAACAATGGCTACCATAATGCCTCTTGTTATCTTTAAAACAGCTGCACATACCATCAGACACAATAAAATCTAACAAAAAAATGGAAAAACAAAACAATGAAAACAATACAAGACCTCAAAACCAGGTAATAGGAAGTCAACAACAATTGCCACGCTGCCTCTTGTTATATCCCAGATAGTGGCTCAGACTCCTGGCTTTAGGCCTGCAAAGTCAATCAACAAGTACAAGCATTAAATTGTTCATATATTTTAGTTGCTATCATCTCAGCCTGTGTTCCTCCCAATCAGCAGGTTGTTTTGGAGGGGTGGGAAGGCATGGTTTTCTGGTTGTTCCCTGGCTGCTTTTTATTTTAAATGTATTAGATTTGAATATGTCACTTGGTTTTAAGACCATAAAATAAAATAGCATTAGAGTATTTATGTAATTCAATTTTTCATGTTACAAAAATAGCAATTTGTCTTAACCTGGACAGATTGCTAAGGCTAAATACCTTAGACTGAGCAATTTAAAAGTAATAAAAATATAATTCTAGGTGCAGAGCAACCTAAGATTAAGACACCAAAAGCACAAGGGGCCTATTTAACACACAAGATATTCTCTCTGTCACCTCATAGGGCTGACAAAATAAATTCCATCAAGACTCTTTAGAAGGAGAGTTGATAACCTCTCAAAAACCCTGTCTAAATGCCATTGTCACTTTGGGACCTATGCTTGAATATACGAACTTTGAAGAGCACACCTTTTGAGGCCAATGCACAGTTAAACCGACCATACCTTTATTAACTGCCAGTGTGAAGCTGTGGGAGGACAGAAATACACTGATTAGGATGACATGGGGTAGAAATTTGTTGGGGACACGATCATTGTCTAAAAGTATCATATTGAAAATTATTTAAAAATTATGAAGTGAAATGTACCTGTATAGTGGAAAGAGCTAATAGATGCCACCTTTGCCATATACTAATGTTCATGTTACATGGATAGAAGAAACTGATATATGACTTTTCCAAAATAATTAACGATCAGTGTACAACATCAACTATTTAGTATCTATTCTAAAATAGATTGTTCTCATGAATGAGAGAGCACTACTTCAAAAAAATCACTAATGAGATATTCTACAGGAAAACTAGCCTTGATAGCTGATTTATATGATGCATCTCACACACACACACACACACACACACACACACCTATACACATGCAGAGCAACAGAACTTAATTTAGAAGGAAAGAATCGCACAAACAAAAATTATATTCAATTGTAAACCTTGATGGATTACAGCTAAAACAATCTGAATATGTACATCTTGGATATTTTACAATATGACTTTTAACTTTGTAGAATTCATTATTGGTGCTGTGATTAAGTATGAGAAGTTTTAAGTATCAGGTTTTGCAACTAAAAGAAACTTATCTGTATTTTACTTTCTAGATGATGCAGAAAATATGAATGACAGAAAATAAATGCTTTTAAATATTAAGAAAGAATTCAGTGAAAAGTGTCTATTAGTATTTTAGTTTAATGTTCAATTTATTTTTATTAATATTCAATTTATATTAATAATAAAAATATTATTAACTAAAAATGCATATGCTAATAAATTTAATAGCCTATATGAAATGGACAGGTCATAGAACCACTTGTCTACCAACCAGTATTGAATAATGAAGAAATAAAAAATTTGAACACACCAATTAAAAAACCAGGACAGTTAGTCAGTAATAAAAGTCATCACAGTAAATAAAAACCCTACACTTGATGGCCTCAATGCTACATTCTGCCAAACATTTGAGTTTGCTTTTCCAGTGTAGAAGTTAGAATAATTCCATATAAAGCATATGAGGGCAGCATTAGACAAGTAACAGCCAGACAAAAGCATTACAACAAAGAAAACTATGGCCAATATACCTCATGAACATAGAGGAAGACATGAACAAAATATAACAAGTCAATCCAACAACAAATTAAACATATCATGAACCATGTCAAGTGGAATTCATCCCAAGAATGCTCACATGGTCCGATATAGGTAATCAATACATTTTTTACATCACAACAGAGTAAAAATTAAATCCATATGATTATTTTAATCAATTTAGAAAAAAACACTTTACAAAACTTTTCATGCTACACTATTTTATGATGCAAACTATCAGCAAATTAGATCCAGAAGGAATGTACCTCAACACAACACAGGTCATACATACTGAAGCCACAGGAAACAGCGCACCCATTGAGAAAGATTCAAAAGCTTTTCCCTTGGAAAAACACAAAGATGTCCTTTCTTGCCACTTCTGTTCAACCAAGAATTGCAAGTCCTAGTCATTGAAATTAGGCAAGAAAATGAAACAAAAAGCATCTTTTTTGCTAAAGAAGATACTGTATTCACTATTTTCAGTTAGTATGATTTAGATCTAAAATGTCCCTTCAAAAGCTTCATGTGTTCAGAGGTGGGGATTTTGGAAGGTAATTAAGTCATTAAGGCTCTTAGCTTCATCAGTGGATTAAGCCATCAGGGAGATAATGATTCGATGGCATTACTGGAAGGTTGTGGAAACCTAGAAGTGGGGTGTGGATGAAGGGAGAGTATCGTCTGAGTACGACCCTAACTATCTTGTCTGGCTCCTTTCACTTGGGCTTATTTCTTCTCTCCCTGCTCTCCGCTCCCATGACATGAGCAGACATCTTCTGCCACCCCTTCCCACCATGATGTTTTTCTTTTAACACAGGCCAAGGATCAATGGAGCCAGCAGGCCTTGGACTGAAATCATGAATCAAAACACACCTTTCCTCCTTTCCACCTTAAAGTTATGTTCAGCTGTTATGTCTCAGTGATGACACATCTGATGACCTGGTCATATATGTGAAAAACTAATAAATAAATTCAGTGATGTTTCAGGATATAAAAGCAACACACAAAAATCAATAATAGTCTGTATTTGAACTGTAAACTAATTGAAAAAAACTAGAAAGCAACCTTATTTACATTAGCACAGTAGACTTAATAAACCAAGAGCACATATGTTGTTTCTGATACTTGACAAATCACGGGCTTCGTTCTTCTCCACACAGTGCTGGTCTTTGCTTAGGCTCAGTCATTAGAGAACGTGCTTCTCCAAGGTGGAGATACATCGAAGATCTTGATATTAATGCTAAAACAGTACGGTTCTTAGCAAAAATAATGGGAAAAACTTTCCAACATTGGTGTAGGCCTTAATGTTTTTGCATATGGTACTAAAATCACAGGCAGGAAGATAAATATAGAAGTTGGACTTTATCAGAATTAAAATATTGGTACATTAAAGGAAATTATAAACAGAATGAAAATAAAATCTATATACATACAAGAAAATATTTGAAAATCATATATCTTATAAGGGTTTGATACTCAGACTATATAAAGAACTGTTAGAACTCAACAACAATAACAAAGCCAAACAACCCAATTCAAAAACTGGTAAAGCACTAAAGTAGGTGTTGCTCCAAAAAAGATGTTCAAAGATGTTCAGATTGGGAGACTACTTGGATAAAGATCACTAAGATTTCTGAAAATGCAACTCAAAAGCACAATAACATACAATTTTGTACACGTTATGGTAACTATTGTCAAAATTAAAAGAGAACATTGTGTTAGTGATAATGTGGATCAATTGGAACATGAAGACTCTCAGCTGATACTTTAAAATGATGCTGTTCATGTGAAAAACAGTACAGTGATTCACCTAAAACTTAAACATTAATTGCTGTATTATCTATAGTTTCATTTCTTTGTGCCCCACACAGAAGCAAAAGTAGGGACTTGGAAAAAAATATTTGTACAGACATGTTGTTGATAACATTATTCTTCATAGCTAAAAAGTGGAAGTAATCCAAGTGTGCATCAGTGAATGATTCTATAAACAAAATGGGGAATATACATAAATGTATTTATTATGCAGTCTTTACAAGGAAAGAATCCTTACACATGCTACAGTAATTGATTTGTAAGTCATTATACTCAGTGAAATAAGCAAATTGCATTGAGTTAAATACATGATTTGGCTTGTATTCAGTTCCTGGAACAGTCAAATACATGTAGATAGAAACAGAATCAAGGTTTCAGAGAGCACCAAGAAGTTAGGGCTTCATGGACACACAGAAAGACAAAGATCAAAATGTTCCAGAAATGGATGTTGGTAATCTGGGCTTCGCAGTGTGAATAGAAGTAATGCTACTACATGCTACTCAACAAATGGTTAAAATAATAAATGAATCTTATATATGTTTTCCCATAATAAAAATGCATAAATTTTGTGGAAGAAAAGTTAAGTATGAAAATAATACTTAACAATTAAAGATTTTTGAATACAATAAAATAACTATCAACTTGATAGTATCAATTTTTTCTGAACTTTTTTATAACTCTGAACGTTCTTCTTTTTCACTGGCAGTGATAATTGAAAAGCACTTTCATGATTTTAATCAAAGAATTGTTTTACTCTTGGGTCCCCAGAGAGGTTGTGGTAATGGAACATGCAGAGCAAACAGAGAATTCATAGCACGATGAAAGTGGAAGGAATCAGAGTTCATCGGATCCAAATCCCTTAATTTATCGGAAAGAAAATCTAAGCCTAGAGGGCAGAATTGTCACTTCACTTAAATTAAGTAGGCTTTCCAGTGACAAAGCCACAAGAATTCTGATCTCCCAGTGGCACTTAATATTGATATGGTTGGATGAATTTGTATGTTTTGCTAGGATGCTGCAGAGTTGAGTAATAACAAGGGGATTTTGCTTTAAAATAAAGCATACATGACATTTACTTCACAAACTCTAGTATTCAAAAGAAATCATGTTAGTTTTTTTTAACATACAATTTTGTACACATTATGGTAACCATTGTCAAAATTAAAAGAGAACATTGTATCAAACTGTGAAATTTTTTTCTAACTACTTTAGTTAAAATTAATTTATTAATTTTTTTTGAAACAGGGTCTTGCTATGTAGCCCAGGCTGCCTCAAACTTGGCATGATGCTCCTGTCTCAGCCTCCTCCTGAGTGCTGGGATTACAGGCATGTAGCATCACGCTGGGCTTCAGAATTTAATCTTTGCCCTGTTTATCTGCCCATGGGCACATCTACAGCATGCTGCACTGGGCCAGGGAAACATGTTTAAAGTGAATGAAACACTGAGGGGTCTACTGTGCCTCTGTGCCTAGCAGTCACATTTTATAGACATAGTAAGTTTGCTCTACACTCTCATTATTTGATTATATCATTTTAAACAACTTTGTTATTTTATAAGTTCAAACACAAGCTTAAACTAATAATGACAGAAAGATTTTTGAATACAATAACTATCAACTTGATAGTAAAGCAATGAAATTAGTATTAATTCTAGTAGATTTTAAAATTTTACTGACTTACTATTGTAGATTATTATTATACAAGCAACAGAGACACGTAGAACATTATTCGTCAGTTCTCTGATCTGTGGCACTCCCAGCAAAAATTCATAGTTAAAATCCTAATCCCCAAAGTAATGGGGGTAGGAGTGAGAACTTTGGAATGAAAGAGACCACAGAGGGGTGGCACTACTTATAATACCCCAAAATCCTGATAATCTCCCGAAGCAAAGATAACCCTATTTGTATCAGTATTCCTAATTTGTATAGCTGCCCAAATAATTTTTTTACCTATTTTACATATTTCAATAGCTCCTCTCTTTACAACTATTATAGTATAAAGGAAAAATTTTCAACATACTTTGACTTAGAACACAGTCATTTAGTAGATGCTTTTTAAATGAACGATTCAAAAATCAGAGAGACACACATTTATACTTTCATGGACTTTTCCGTTTTGTGAAAGAGACACTGAAATTAATAAATTACTGTGCAAGTTTCTGAACTCAACCTAGGTAAGTTATGTTATATGACCTGACCTCCAAGATAATAACTATCTTCAGACATAAAAGGAGTTTATCAATGATTTGTTTGTTTTTTTTCAGACTCAAAACTAAAATACTGGATATTTTTGTACCTGTGTGTAACTTAATTAAATTCTAATTGATTAATGATAGATACTTTTGTGATTTGCAATATTTACAGTACAGTGACAGATAAACATTTTACCTATCTCAAGAAGATAGTGATTTACAAATATCAGAAAAGAGAAACCTATTCACAGTTGTAATCAAAATCTTAAGAGTTATTCAGATTCATCAATTGCTATTTCATAGTGACCAGTGATAGAAAAATGTAGACGCCTCATGAGAGAGCTTTAAATCCTTTCTTTTCCTTTAATTGACATCTACAGAGTATTTCAACCAGAAGTGTTTTGAACATTAATTCATATAGCTGAGAATATATACTTGGTGTTAAATTGGAATAATAGCAATGGAATAATCTCCGTATTTCCTTTACTATAAAGATAGTCAGATTTCAATTCTTGTGTTTTGATTTACACTGAACACTAACCTTAGTTTAAAATAAAAAAAAATATTCTATCTGATATTGAAAGGGAAAACTAGAAGGAATTGCCCAGGTCCTTATTTCATATGTGCAAGAGCATGGCTACATCCATCTTCTGTAATTTATTGATAGAAATAAATGCTCATCATATCCGAAGAGCAGCTCTGTGCCATAAAACAAACTGCCATTTTGCAAAGCTCAAATGTTTCTAAAGGAAAGCTTCTGAGAAATGCTGAACAATTTAGTTGATTTTTCACTTCTGATTTTGAAAAGTTACATCTCAGAGCATCACGTGCATCAACAGTCTAGAGTTTTGTTTTGTGTTTTTCCTCCGTGAATGGTACAAAAACTATTCCAGCCAATTTCACCTAAATCAATCAGGCAAGTTCCACACACACGTTAAGCGCAATCAGCAGGGATTCGCAGCACTGAAATCTTCAGTTCTTCCAACAGACACAGGCTGCCGTTGACAGCGAGGGCCAAGGCAGTGTGAAAATCATTGTTTTTTTTTGAAAGTCAATGTGAGTTCCAGAAACTGATTATCACCACTCAGTGATTAAGAAATCTTAATTTGGACAAACCTCAGCTTCACCTCCCACCAATCACTGCCTCCATTTTCAGATTTATAACACTAAAGAGGTCTAGTGATTTGGGGAGAAATTTGCATATCACATGTGGCTATTTTGTCAACGGATATTTACTTTGTTCCAAATAACATGCAAATCCAAGTAGAAATGGCTGCTGAACATTAATCAATTTTGATGTAATTTTGTGGGTAATGATAGTTTTGATGTGATGAATGTTCAATATATTATTATTCAATAATGTGTAAAAAAAAAAAAAACCAGAGCATACTCAAAAAGGTAAAAATATAAGGGCAGGAAAAGATCACTGGTTACTACAGACTGTGATTGAAGACAGAGTTTAATAATAAATGGCAAGAAGCTACTTCTGTAGTGAAAGAACCGCCCTTGGTCTGGCTAGCGATGTTGGTGCGTGACTTGGGTTTTGTGTTAGTTTTATGTTAGTTGCCACTCACAGAACTAAGGGTAAATTTTCCTATAAGTGAAATACATTTTAGTGTAAATGCTATCGCTGACTATCATATGGAGCAACACTCTAGAAATACTTGATAATAACATAAAGAGTTTCAGAGGCTTTGGGCATTTATTTAAAATGCATATTGAACCAGAAAAAAGCTTGCTTCAGCTTTCGTTTACGTCCCATTGTATATAAAAATTCCTTGGCTCAACAGAAGCTTTTTTTTTTGATAGTTTTGGAAATTTTGAGTTAGAAGAACAGCAAACAGACAGGAAAAATAGAATCATTCATCACCACAAGAAAAAAAAAAAAAACATCTTGGATCAAAGCACAGGCTGAAAAATCAGAAGGTAAAGCTTGACCTACAATGCCAAAGACATGATAGGTTTCCCTTACCTTATTTTTGTTTATCCATGCACTCTACAGCCTTCACACTCAGAATCCTGCAATACATGGGAGATCAAAGAAAAAAATGTAATCCGTAGCTCCAGGAGAGAGTCTTATTGGAGTGTGAACCCTATACAGTCTATCTGATTCAGATCAAGGCAATCGGTGTTTTCCTCACGCATCTTCTCACTTGGCAATATTTGCAAGTTTCTTTCTCCTTGATGGTTTGCATTTCTCTCCAAGAACTGGAACTTCTTTCCAAAATACTCCTCAACACTTTCCACATGTACCACCCCGGTAGCAAGGTTTTGAAACAGGTCTGCTAACCATACATTACAGAAGTGAAAGCAGAGCAGTTGGGGTATATGTTAGCGATACTGATTTCTGTTCTTTTCAGTTTAGCACAACCTGATCCGAGGACAAGAGGGGATAACTCCTCACACTGAAAGAGCTCGAGATGCTTCTAAATGTTTCCAGATTGCCAGGTTTGCAGCAACTTTATAGTGAACTAGGCAGATACTTCCTTCCCTCCTATTGCCTGATAATGTCGCATAAAGAGGGATGAATCATTTTTGCACGTATTATGTATAGTGCCAGTAACTGTTCCATGGAAACACTGTGACACAGTTACTTCAAATATGCATTAAGCAATCATTGCTTTCTTTTTGCTCATATCCTGCTATATTACATATATAATCAAAATTTAATAAGGTTAGAATGTACAGGAATAGATATTGTTATGAAAACATTTTACTAGAGAACTGTATCTAAAATTGTGATAACTTTTATAACATCTCATTTGAAAGTTAGAGAAATATACAGGCCTTAGATTAAAGGGGGCTGGAAATGACAGATGGTAATTTACCTATAAAGTGTTCAATAGATGTTTGCATTGGCTTTAGCGTGAGTACTGCCTTGTGAAAGAAAGGAACTAAAACAAGTAGAATTTACATTTGTAATATCTAGAAAAAAGGAACTGTGAACTAGGACTGTAAAACTAGAAAACAAACCTTTCAGGAATATGAGTAAAAGTGCTGCAACAGAAAATTTGAAAAAAATTACAAAAAAGATACCACTAAAGAGGTTCTAAAAAGTATGATTCTGGAAGATTGAAACTGTAGAATTAAAAACAGAAATGTAACACTCACTGCCCCCCCCCAAGGACTGGAAGTATATAGTCAAATATCAATAAAAATTATGAGGAAATAATAATAAATTTTGAAGATTATGAGTAAGTCCAAATGAAGGGACTCAAGTGAACAACAGTAGCATTTGAGTTGAGAGACTAGGAGCTCATATGTTCTAAGGTTTGGTATATTCCCTGAAACAGACAAGAAATAGATTGATAAAATGGCCCATTATAAAATTAAGCCAACCATTCATGCCTAAATATTAAATAACTAAATAATATACCATGACTAATTTTTGTCATAGAAATATATTATTAGTTTTATACCATTCATTTATTACACTTAGTGATTAAAAATCTTCATCTGTATTATCAGTTTATTTAAAGTGGACAGAAAATTTGACAAAATTCAAGAAACATTATTTACTTTTTAAAAGTTGGCATATAGTTATATAAGAGTAGATCTGATATAAGTATGCAAAACTTAATACTCCATGAATAAATATCAATAACAATTCTACCTTTAATAAATATGAAACTAATAAATATTGTCACTATAAACATTTCTAGTAACAATGTATTGGATGTGGTAGCCAGAAATACAAAAAAAGATAACATATATATGATTCTCAGAAGTGATATATACTTATAAAATAAGTTCCAAAAATAAGTATTTTAGCCAGACATATTTAAAACATAGGATCCAAGAGTTTTTTTCAAGATAATTATAAAATGCAAAAACATATATTAAAGAAAATCTAAACAAAAACAAGGTATATCATTGAATTAGAAGTCTCAGTTGCACCACTGTGTTAAGACAATCAAAAAAAAATAGTAAATTTTTCAAGATATATTTTAATTGAATAAGGCAGATTATGTGACTAAGAACAATCAAAGTACTTTGGAGAAAGATGAATATTGTTACTGTATACTATTAGCACAGGGACAGACTTTTTAACTTGTGGGATGAAATACAAACATCAGAAGTATATATGAAATTTTATAGAAGACAGAAAATGATGAGTATTCAATAAATGCTACTGAAAAAATGCTTATTTTGAGGGTTAAAAGAAACTTAATATACCAATCATACAAAACTCAAATTCAACTTGAAATCATTTAAAAATTAAATGGGACAGGCAAATTTTTGACATTCTTAAGAAACATGAGTGCATATCATTACAATCCTTGAGATATGAAACAATTATGATGACAGAAAACAGCTAATCAGAAAGATAGATGAATTTGACTTCAGTGAATTGAAGCTTTTCTTGAAAGTTTGTGAAATGCAAAAAACAAATGGGAGAATATGACACATTTAAATAAAATTGAACTAGTATAACACCGACAGATCAAAAAAGAAAAAGACAGTGCAATCACAACATGCCAGAATAGCTTCATCAGATCTTCCCCAATTAGTGATCAACCGATAAATAAAAATATGCTCATCTTCTTTTTACTGGGGAAAAGAACATTTGTTTCTATCAGTTTTAGTTTTTGACAAACTACTTTGGCAAAAGTTATGTTAAGTCTGAATTCTAATAATTACTGAAGTTGTGAGATGAGGAGAATTTACACAATAAACTATTTTAAGTAGTAAAAATGAATTATTATTGCATACATCAACTATGATTTTTAAAAATATATTACATGCATAAAGTTATGTAACAGAAAATTGCAGGCAATACTAAGAAAATTATACAAAATATTTGTTAGCATTGCACATATGGCTACCTATATAGGTACTCATAAAATTAGCATTACGTTGTTTTTGGAATTCTGTATTGTTTTTTAGCCTTTTTCTGTTCGTTAGTTTTTAAAATTAAAACAAGTGTAACGCTAAGGGGTATGTATGGCTATACACAGCTTTGTTCACAATGAACAAACAAAGGAAATGGTAAACAAATTTTAAGATACTGTTTAATATGACAAGGAAATGTAGGACACAGAGTGTTGACCTGTTACTCTTCTTCTTTCACTATGCTCAAGCTAATTAACTGATAAAGAGAAAAGTGTTGTTTTGGCTCATGGCTTTAAGGGTTCATTTCCAAATCAGTTGGCCTCATTATTGGAACTTATGGTGGGGTAGAGCATCAGAATGGGAACATGCATTGGGGTAAAACCTCTACATCATCAGTTAGGGTGCAAGAGAGGTAGAGGGAGAGGCCATGGTTCCCTGATCCCCTTCAACGGTATCACCCAGATGACCTCAAGACTTCCTGGCAAGCCCAGCTTGAAAAGGTTTAACTCTCCAAAGGACCACTGCAGGAATGAAGACCTCACTGTGAGGACCTTCAGTTATCTAAACCTTAGCAGTTGGCAATGTTTGAGTAATTATTTGGGTGGTAAAATCAGTTTTTATAAAACATGTCCCATTATACATCTCCTTTTGTGTGCATCAAATGAACATGGGTCAGTGAGCTAATTTAAGGACTTTTTTGTTGTTATGAATATTTTTGTCATATCTCTTAGATAGCCTTTCAGAGGAGTTTAAATCCTAAGGAACGAACTGGGACAATGCATAACCCTGAAAGAATTTCATGTAATATAACCTTATTAGGACATCCATTTGATACGGTTTTACTCATAAGGCAAAACTACACACTTTAGAAATTGTGACGGAATTATGGGGCTCGCTGTGGAGCCATTAATCTACTAATTTTTTCCCCTAAACAAAGGAAGAGGCTTATGCACACCTGTTTCATTTCAAATGTAGTGAGCATAAATGGTTTAAAATATAGAGCATTCACCCTGAAAGGTCTTTTCCCCATGTAGGTAGGAGGAATCTGTTTTAAACTAGCATCTTCTAAGAAACGAATGAGTCAGCTCTCTGATAGGAATCTGACAATCAAACCCACAGTAACAGCAAGGTTGGAACACCAACAGTGAAGACTAATTACTGCTAATTTCATTTTGCCACAAACCTCCCTGTACATTCACCACGGCATCCATAAAAATATTTGGTCTCGGGAATCACAATTTCTTATGTAGAGAGAATTTATTCTTCTCTGTGAAAAACATTTGAAATTTCAAAAACTATTTTTCATGGCTATGGTAGTATTATCAGGTCTTGGTCCAATATATATTGGACCAAGGATATAACTCAGCGTCATAGCACCCACTTGGCAAGTTCAAGGTCCTGAGTTCAACTCCCAGTACCAATAAATAAATAAATAAATAAATAATACATATATATATTAGTTTGTCTCTTCCTATGTCTCAGTCCTGAGAAAGTTATGATCTTGTGCATGTGCGGCTGAAATCTAGTGTCTGTTAGAGCTATACATCATGTTTTTCTCTAATTGCCATCTCCCAGTAATTGCACAATCTTAATTTAAGTAGAAAAATAGACATTGATTTTGGCTTGTGACTAAAGCTTTTCAGTGACAGCAATTAATCTTATTTTGCCTTTTTAAACTGCACATTTCATGTGACAATTATCAAAGATTAATGAATATGGAAAGCTACAAAGCTATTTTCTAATCATAATTATATACGATATTTGTTGAATACTAGTTTCAAAAGTTTCTCAGAATTTTGTAGCAAGTACTGTCATGACAAGTGTAGTGTGCAATGATCTAACAAAACTTAAAAGTACAGCTAGTATTTTTTAACTTGTGTTTGTGTTTGCTGTCTGATGAGTGTACCTATTAACTAATGCTCTTATTTTTCTTGGCTTCCATATTGTTTTTGTTTTGTTTTTCTTTTTAGCTATGTTTCACAATATAATCCAAACATTTTATAATATTCATATTGCAACATTAATAATTTGAAATCCATACAAACATGAAGCTATTTCCAATATAAATAAAATCTGTCATTATATAGAGAGATTCACTCTAAAATATTTCTTCAAAGTATAATGGAATCCACATTTACTGACCTAAAAAAAGGAAAAAAAATAATATGCCATTGCTTGTGTTTCAATATTAATCCAAATACATGGCAAACCAATTGGAAATAAATGATCACACTCATTATTTATCTTGGTAAAGAGAGTTTTTTTCCTTACAGAACATGCATTTTAAATCTTACCTACAATGAATAGTCTAGACATAACCCAGAAGTGCAGTCACTTCCAGTGCAGAAAAGTAATTGGACAGGGTCATGTCTGGAGCCATAGTTTTAAAATTTATGAGAATCTTGACTCCAGTCTTAAACATTGTCAGTGAATCTGACTGTCACAACTTACATCTCAGATAGTCTCTTATAGAGAACTCCTTTGCAAGTTTTTATGGTTCTAATAACTAGTGCATATGTGGACTAAGATAAGATTCTTCATTAAAGTGCAAAGAAGTTGCCCTGTCATTGATTTTCAGCATTGCAATGAAAATGAAAACATACCCCCACGATCCAAACTCAGCCTATGTGGAAAAATATGAAAAAACTTAACTTACTGTTAGCCAGTGATACTAATACCACAGTGTGCCTTGTGGTATTAGTGGCTATATTTCACTCATACTAAACACGCATACACATAAACACACAGAGAAGCATAAATACATGCATTCTTATCCATGTAAAAAATTCTATAATAAAACAAAACTGTCTTACCCACATGTACCAATGTCTGCTTAGATGGAATGGCATAGCTTATTTTCTAGACATGGTATTTTAAGTGCAGACCATGAATCTTTCCCTTTTTAAATTAAAAAAATCATGTATTTAACTGTGGGAAACAATAAAACCATTACAAAGAAAAATGCTATATTTTTTATAACTATATTGATATGACCTGATGAAAAGAGATTTGAATTTTGAACTTGTGACTGCCTAATTATGGTACATGTATCTGTTTAGTAATTAAAATACAAAACTATTAAATTAAAGTGGTAATATTTGCATATGAAGGTGAACAAAATCTGAAAGAGAACTTGGAAAATCTAAGCCAGCAATATTTAATTTTGAACTATACCACAGTCATTGATTTTTAGAAATAGTCTATGATAAAGCTCAAATTTTAAAAATGCTCCAAAAAATTAAATGAAGAAACTATCATTTGAGCAATTTGTGCTCTGTGTCTTAAGTATTCATAATTTAACTTAGTTTTTAAAGTTCCAGTTGCTATAACAATACTACAGCAGGGGTGGGGAAGAGGCAGGTAGCTCAGTGGCCTAAGTGTCTGGCTGGTAAGTGCGAGGGCATGAGTTCAATCCGCGGTACCAAAAAAACCAAAAAAGCAACAACACACACACACACACACACACACACACACAAAACCCAATACAGCAACACTGGATTTTTTTTTTGGCACAATATTTGAGGAATTCTAGCTTAAGTTAATCAAAATAAAGTGTTTTTATGACAAAAATGTAACACATTATTGGATGTGACCTGTTTGGTTTAGTTTGATTTGGTTTGGTTTGGTTTTCAGTACTGGTGACTGAATGCAGAGCCTTCCCACTCTGCTGTATCTCTAGTCCTGATTAATTTTATTTTGGGGCAGGGTTTGTTAAGTCTCTAAATTTCCCAGGCTGTGCTTAAATTTGAAATCCTCCTTCCTCAGCATCCCAGAGCAGGAGCTTTATAGGCATGCACCACCATACCAAGTTGGGCTTGTTCTTTGTGATAGAAAATGAGAGAACAACCCTGCCTTCCCTTCCTGAGGTCAGAACGATGATATAACTGCAAACCATTGGTTCATTAATATGATTTGTAATTAATGTGAGTGAGCTTTCTTTAAAAAAAATGTAGCTGAAGCAAAAGTCCTTGTGATTTGAAGTAGACACATGAAAAGGTTTACTTCCAACAAAAGAAATACATGAAATCCTATTCAGTTGTTGAGATCAGGAACACAGAAGCAAAGCATGGGTCCTTTTCAACTAGCTACATAGGCAACCCTGGCCTGCTTGGACCTCTCTCAGAGAGGCTACCCAAGCACCTGATGTTAACTTCAACTAATCTTAACTCACATATGTATTTTTACTAGGTGAAACGTTGCTTTGAAGGTGTCTTAATAATCCCCTTGTTTCTTCAAAAAACTTGAAAAAATGCATTATTAGTAGAAAGAATTAAATCCCTTCATGAAGCATTTTTAAAATTCCAAGCTTAAAACATATCCAGGAGTGTCAAAATTAAACCTATTAGATTTCTTTTCTAATTATTCACATTAAAAGAAAAACCTACCCCAAAAGATTTAACAACTAACATGACTGGATTGCCCATTGAAAATACTTTGATTCATGAAGTAGAGTTCAGAAATTATCAGGAATATCATATGGTAGTCTTCATTTTATATTAAAAAAACAGAAGAAATATATCTGAGCCAGTAATATCAGGAATGATTTTATGTGTAGCAATAGAAATAAAATAAGTGGCAAAATTACAGTAATATTCAAAGGTACAATTTTTAATTAACTGCATTGCCCTGGATACAAATCTGAACACTTTCTTCTCTATTAAGACCCCAAAATATGACCTACGATTAATAATAACCATTTTGCTTATTCTGATACAATCACACTTCTGAAAAATAAACTAATGATTTAAGTAGTGCCCCACAGATCCTAATAAATGCAAAAGCACATGTGTTGCAAGACCTTAGAATGTAAAATGAGTCCAACAGACTACATAATCACTTACAAGTTTAAATCTGTGTAATTATTCTTATACTTAAATGAATTTTTAAAATGAACAGGACTTCAGTGATTATTTAAAATGAATCCTGAGTCTTATGCTGGGCTCAGTAGAAGCAGAGTCTGAGCTGGAGTTTTTTTTTGTTCAAAAGATTTAATGAAAAAATGCTTTCAGGTGAGACCTGCATTGCAGTAAGGAATAAATCACAGATCACAAATGGAAAGTCTGCAAAGAGGCGCATCCATCGGAAGCATATATTCAGCTCACCCTCTCCTATCATAATTCCTAGCCTGTAGCCAATAATCAACCAACATCTGCAAACAAATACCTTAGGATTATGGACAATTTGGCACTGACGGAACTGCAGTAGTTAGTGTACGTGCCCTGCGGTAGAAGGCTTGGCCTTATAGATATGTCCAGGTGAATAGCATAGACCTGTAAGCTGCAGATGGGCTTGAGTTCACCAGTCCTCTAACGTGTCCTGGGCAGAGCACCAGCAGCACTGGACAAAGCTAGTAATTTATAGGTTAGGTTGATGAAATGGGTTCTCCACATCTGTGTTGAATTGAAGCTAGAATTAACTATCTTTTAGCACCTCTCATATTAGGCATTGTACTGGGGTTCCACCAAAGGAAGAATGGGTCAGTGTATTCATTATAGTAACACCAGCTGCTGCAACAAAGAGACCTCCGCAAAATGAAATCAATATGTAATTATTTCTTAAGTATGAACATTATTCAACAGCGGGCAACTTTGCCCCCAGGACCTCAGTTCTTTTCATCCTACCCCACTGCTACCTGCTAAGGAATGTCCTTATATGTGCCTTAAAACTGGACCAAAGAACTTTCTGTGCTTGTATTTAACAAAAGGGAAAGAAAGTGTTCACTGAGAATTTAGAAACGGGACTTGGTTATATCACCTCAGCTCAGAATTCACTATGTAGTCACACAGAAGACAATAAATGGTTGCAAATGAGCACATCTTTCTTTTTCTCTAGTACTAGGGCAACCCGCCTACCAAATGCACACACAGAGCATTTGCATTTTGAAGAATGTTAGGCTAGCATAGATTTTACTACAAATCAAGACAAGATTTACCTAGACATGAATTTCATCACAGAAATGCAGACAAACTAAAATGATGTCGTTATTTTCAAATATGAGTCTCTGGTCAAACTTGGAGGAATTTTGTTTCATGATCTAATCTTATCTCTCCTTTCACTCTCCCTTTATGACAAGCACATTCTCCATTCCAAATGGAAAAGCAATTTCCAATCTATTTATTGTTCAGCTCTAACTCTTTCCTGTGTTCCTTCAGGCAACCATATTTCTGGCATGATTTTCCACTCAATGAATTTAAGATACCATTTTTTTGAGTAAAACAGTTCCCTCAACTGAGAATTCTGGTATCGGCCTCAAAGTCATGTATTTTACTGTTCCTGCATATATAAATCTGTCCAGTCAAACTAAAGGAAAAGAAGAGATTCCCAGCTCACTAGTATATACTGTCCTTGAAAAATATAATGAAATTCTTAGAGAGATGCATTCAGCGATTGGCGCTATAGGAATACATAATATTGACAAGTTGAAAAGTTACTATCCAGGGAGCAAAAAAGAATGTAGACAAAGCAATATCTGTGGAATTTAAACCTTTGATCTTTCAGCTGTTCACCTTAATTCTGATTGATGGTCCCAATTTTAAATTTCTTGAACAGAAATAAAGGAATTATTCAACTTACCTTATGTCAAATAGCTATGGTAGAGTCAACCCTAAAACCCAGGCTCTAGCTTCAGGGACAGAGAGCTTAGCTTATGATACTACATAACTACTCTTTCATTTATTTGTAGAAAGTTATTGTAGAAAGTTAAGTTTAGTTCATGTGTATTAAGTGTGACTCACACAAAAATGCATTTTCCTAACTTACCCAATTTTCTGTAGTTGACTCCTCACTTTACAAGGTATGTCCAAAAACCAGTGTGTTGAATTTTTTAAAGAAAGTATTACAATGGATAACACATTGCCACTAATCTGCCTCCAAACATCCCTCTTGCTTGAAATACACTCATCTCATAATTCTCGCCACTTTCTGAAGCAGTTCTGGAAGTCCTACTTCATGAGGGTCTTTAGCTGTGTGGTGCTAACAGCTCCAATAGACTCAAAACATTTAATTGTCACAGTCATTTGATTTCAAAGAGCTGAAGGTCCCACAGTGCCAGATCTGGTGAACAACGTGGATGAATCACATCACAGCATTGTTATGAGTCTGCTTTTCCTTGATGAGTGCTATTCGTGGTATTATTGATCACATCTTGTAAAGATACTCACGAAAGAGGGTGTGCAGAACTGCTTCCGTAAGTGGCAGGAATAATGGGAGGAGTTGTGTTCAAAGTGACAGGGAGTATTTTGATGGGGCTTAATGGCAATGTATCATTTACTGTAAGACATTTTTAAATTTTAAGCACATTATGTTTTTCAATCACCCTCTGCCCATACAGTGTGGTATTAACTTTGATCGAATAGCTTGAACTTTAGGGTTACGGTTTCTTAACTCTCCATGGAAACACTCACAATATATTTGATCACTGAGGGTTTTCTTCGTTATTCATGTGAGCTCAGCAAAATGCAGTTGTCTCAGACAAATTGAAAATACACTCTGCTGAAGCAAGTACTTTAAAATGAAGAGTCTTTGTTTTTCATCTATCTCAAATAAGTCGTTTTGTACTAGTGCTGATTTTAAAGTTAAAAGTTATGTTCTTAGAAATCACATCAATTTAGTTTCACATACTAACCAGAATTTTTTTTTCTATATCCTTGTTTAGTATTTGAAATCACTTTTTAGGTAAAACATTTCGATGGTAAGCTGGCTCAGTACCTAAACTAATTCCTTCTATTTAAAACTGCAAAATGAATGCATTTGTAGCAGTATTATCAGGTAACCAATTCTCATCAGCTTGACAGCTTTGGGTTATAGTCTAGTGATGTTTGATGGCCATTCCTCACCTTACCGTTTCCAAGGGTAGCTGGAGGCCAATTTGCATTTTTGTAAAACCACTTAATGTTGAAGACAGCTGGGGCTGTCTGTGATGATTATGGTGCCACTTCTCCTGAACTTCTAGACTTTGATAAGCAACACACACACACAGAGAGAGAGAGGAAAGCTTTAACCCTGAGCTTTACTATTTATTTTGCACACTAGGCTGACAAAATTGAACTCTGACAGCATTGCAAGATTTTTTCAGTGTTACTTCTTCTAAAAACTAATTCCAAAGCCACTGGATTTTCTAATTCTACATTTATATTTCATTTTTTCAAATAACTTCTGAGATCTTGTTACTGAAGGCAAGAATTAGTGAAACTAAATTAATTCTGATCTTTTCCTGTAGGGAATGAGATGTAATAGTCAAATCAGTGGAATGCCTAGACAAAATGATTAAAAGGCAATTCTCATGTTTTCTGAGAGCTGAATAGTTTAATAACAGTTTTAAAACTTAAGCCTGTCGCATGTCAGGTCAAACTTTTTTGATAAATCCTGAGATTTGAAAAATCAGAAATGATCATATTTCTTTGATTTAAACTTTACTGAAGTTACTGGGACATTTAGAGTCCCCATGGGAAAACAGTTTTCTCTAACCTTTTTTAAGGAATTTTATTAGAAAAATACACTGTGTTTGCTCTGAAAAGGGGAATTGCATATAAATTCCAGGAGTTCAGCTCCTTCGCCACATATTAGGACAAGAAAAACAATTCTTTTATGAGAATACTCATCTACTGTGCCATTTTTTGTTTCTCAACAAATTCAGTCACAAAGCAATAAATAAAGAAAAAATATAGTTTTCTTCTTTTAAAAAGACAAAAAATCAATATATGAAATTACAATGGTATTCAGTGTTAAGGGTAGAAAACTACTGGACATCTGGTGTCAATTTAGAAGTTTATAAGTTATAATTTCCTATTTCTCAGAGGAATATATCTGTCCTATTTAGTATTTCATTAAATGTTTTCAAGATTTTTTTAAGCATAAAATACAATTAAAGTTGGAAGAAAAATAAGGAGGTCAGTGATTTTGCTATAGAGAGTCCTAGATTGTGCTGAAAATTTAAAGTAACATAAAAATAAAGTTACATATTATTTATCCATAAACAACACTCTTACAAGACCTAGGGGAAAATGTATTCCCAGACACTGGTCTTCACAATGATTTCTTGCATGTAACATGAAAAGCACAGGCAACAAAAACAAACTTGACAAGACTATATCAAGCTAATGACTTCTGCTTCCAGAGTATGTAATAAAAGAGTAAGAAGTCATCCTACAGGATGCAAGCACATATTTATAAACCACTGATCTGATACGAGTTTAACATCTAAAATGTAAGAGATACGTTTACAAGTCAATTATAGAAATACAAATGATCTGGCTGGGGGTTTACTCAGTGGCATAAGTGCCTTCCTGGCAAGTCTTGAGTTCAATCCCTGGTACAAAAAAAATCTGATTTTAAAAAGTGCATCAAAATCTTGTGGGGTTGTTTTTACTCATTTTTGGTTGTCTTTGTCATTATCGTTTATTTCCTCCTTCTTTCTGTTAAATTTTCCTTCTAATTTTCTTTAAATTGAGTCTTTCTCAAGCCCCTTTATCCTTCACTGAAAGGAAAAAGTTGGTGATGAATTCACACATAGGCAAAATTAGCAAACACATAGCCAGAAGGTCACTGAGGCTCTGTTTACAGAACATAGGTCTCAGATCTTAAGCTACAATACTTGTATTTGTTACCCTTTTAAAAATATTATTTACATTCCCTAGACTTTTTTCTCTTACTCTGCCCTGTTAGGACTACACAGTTTGTGCATCTGCTTTTTCAACTTCCCTTTAACTTCTGTAAAGCTACTAAGAAGCAGTAATTTCTCATTCTAAACATATGGTAACCTAATTTCCAAGTTATTTAACATAATTCAAGTTCAATTAAAAATGCATCTCTTCATATACATATATGTGTATATATGATCTAAAACAATCATTTTTAGTTGTTATACTATGTTATCTTTTTGGTAGCACTGCAGGTGTGAACTCGTTGTTCTGCAGGGAAAGTGATGTTTTTGGTTGTCGTGTGCGAACTTGGGTTACATGGAGAAGTTTTCAATGTCTGAAAACTTCATACAAATAGTTAAACCCATCAGTTTACACATGAGATAATAGCTTAAATTAAATTATCTTTTGATTTTAAGAATCAAATGTCTAAAACTAGCTGCTTCAGTTTATCAAGTGCCCACAATCCCTCCTCAGAGCTACGTGGGCAGCCATAACTTCATTTCCTTCAGTCTCTAATTTCTACATTCAGGTATTTTGTTATTCTCAGTTCTCTTTGGATTGGCATGATAATAGAATAGATATATTTATCTCGGAAAATTTCCTGGAAATAAAAAGAGAAAATATGACTAATTTGAATCATTCTTTTAAAGTATTTTATTTTTAACTACCTCACATTTCCACATGAGGATTTGTTTTTTTTCCTGGAAGTATTTTAGGTAAATACTTTAATATTCTGAAAACATCTTGTAAAATTTATGCTGCAATCTATGCTATAGAATATTTGAGATTCTTTTTAAATCAGAGATAAATGTGTGTAGTATGATTTTGAAGTGATGCCTGCATTCACAGAGAAATCCAGAAATTAAAGCATCTTTCAAAGTGAAAGAAATGTGATTTCTACTGAATGCAAATTTCTGATAACTCTACAGATTTTGTCATCTCAAAGCACCTTTACAATCATTATCTCAGTTATCACAGAGCTCAAACATGATTGACATAATGATGTATTTTATACCTTGTATAGGATTTAGAATTTATATAAATTTACTTGATTCAGAGGGGAAGAATTAATCTAAAATAGACTGAAACTAATTTCTTCTGACTCAGTGGCCACTGCTCTTCAAAATATTATTTATATTATTACTTTATAGCAGTTTAAATATAGTATGTGTGTGGTATTTATGCTTATTTTTGCACTGAGTTTCTTGTCTATAAAGTAGACATTAACTTGAAGGAAAAATTGTTCACTGTTGCTTAAAATGTTTTTTTGCTCCATATTCCTAACTGCATCTGTTATATCCCTAAGCCTGGTTCTGTGGACAGTTATGTCTCTTCCCACTAAATGTGCTATAATTTTTTAAATAGGCAACTTGTATTTGACAGTTGTGTCCACCAGTGATCAATCATAGAAGGACCACTAGAGGTTGGATATCAAGAAAGCTGCACTACAGAATTAACTTATGTGACCATGAGGGCCAGCTAGGCAAATCCAAAAACCCATAGTGCCAATCATCATAGTAGGTAAGCTACAGTTCATGGATAAGAAATACGCCTGTTGCTCACAGGCTGAATTCCTTCTTCTGTCAGTGAAGTTTCAAACCTACTTATAACTACCTGAGTTCTGTTAATGCAGATTACCTAGGATACAGATGAAATTATCTAGGCAATCTCCTCAATGATAACTTGATGATGATGTACTTTCACCACACTGGACAAACACCAATGTCTAAATGTGTGTCTTACTGAATAACTAGAAACTGTAGGCTAGGAAAGATGGACTATCAGAAAGAACATAATATTAGAGAATAAAATACTATCAGGATTTATGCTTAGTGTCTTAGTCAGCTTTCTCACTGCTGAGACAGAATATGCAACATCCACAAGGGAGGAAAGCTTTATTTGGCTCCCAGTTTGTCCATATTTCCTAAAACAGGCTTGCTCCAAGGAGGGTAGGATGGCAGACAGGCATCGCAGAGGAGAAACAGTTTCTGGCAGGGAGAGGGTAGCAAAACAAGCAACCAAGGGACTTTCACAGCAGTTTTCTGCCAATTTTATATTGTTTCCAGGCTTCCAGGATTAGGGTGGTGCTAAAGTACTCAGTGGCCTGATTTACTAATTATATACCCTTTTATACAGCATCACACACTCTAGATCCAGCCATCTCTGAAAAAGCCCCATCTGTGGCTGCATGAGTCTTTAGGGGGGACATCTAGACACAGCCATAACACTTGCAAATGGACAAACCTAATATTCTCCGTGTGTGTGTGTGTGTGTGTGTGTGTGTGTGTATTTCTGAGTGTATTTGTGCATGTTAGGGGCTCTAGGAGATTAAGTCAATGGAGCCAAGAATTGAGCTATGTTTTAATTGTTACCATAGTTACTCTCATTGTATCATAATCAAATTATTCTAATATTACTTTAGGTTCAATTTGGGGGCTAGTTTGCTGGAAATTTTTTAAAAATTATTATTATTATTTCTGGTTTGTCCTTTGCATTAATCTTTTCTCATGAGCTTTTGTTTAAAATATGTACTTACGCTCTCATTTTTTTTTCCTTCTAGCAATAGAGTCAAGGTGTTACTATATAGTGGCAGATTCACGGTACAGGGCAGAAATGGTTGCTCCTAACCATTCTCTTTTTATCTCAGCTTTAGGCAGAGTCCATGTCCCTGAGGTTCTAGTGTGAGGACTTTCCAGAGATCCCACTTTCTCCAGGGATAAAGACATTTTAAAGGCTATGTCAGGAGCATTTCCCTTTTTCTTCTCAACTGGTAAATTTTTCTCTGCTGTTGTTTGCGTCCCTCTTAGGATGTGCACCTTTACAGTGTCTGAGGGGAACTTGGGTTAATCTTTCCTGAGCAGATCAAATCGCTCCTTCCATAGGACCAGCAGGAAAGGGAGATTCAGGTGAAATTCCACGTCTTGTTCACACTGCCTTAATTTGGGATTGCATCATAAAGAGAATATAATTTTTTCAGGGTACCTTCTTCCCTGAATTTCTTCTAAAATTCCTAGGTGGAGAGTCTCCAGAGAAGAATCTGGGGGAGGAATAAGAATTCCCTTGTTTTAGCACTTCTAAAGAGTCCTACATACTCTTATCAAACTTCCTACCAGAACTATAATATATAATGTCTTTCCTAAGAAAGCAAGAGTTCATTTCTGTCTCCCTTGGGAGATGTCTATCAAAGGGATTCCAATTTGTCAACCCTTCAACTTTAGTTTTAAGAAGGAGTCAAGAAATGTTATGATTGTTTAAATCACCCTAGTCTTTTCTTGTTGAAAGCTTGAAATGATTGTCTTTCCAACTTTTTGCATCTAAGAAGGAATTGGATCGTTCTTTTTATCAATCTGAATCAGAAAAAGAATGAAAGGGAAAGATTAGTGGAGAATAGTTATCAACCTCCACACACTTCACTTCTTTCAGCAGTAAGGTTCTTTGTTATTCTGAACATAATCAAAACTTGGGATTTCTCGGCAAATATTTTATCTAATTTTAATAATTTTTTAAATTTTAATAATTTTCTCATTGAGAGTTTTGTATGATGTGCCTGTACTGTCACTGTCAGAAAAAAAATGTAGCTATTCTCTCGTTAAAAAAAATACTCGGAGCAGATGTCAGAATAGTTAAAGAGTTTTTTCAGTAAATTAAGAAAGAATTGTAGGCAGGAAAAGTGCATATATTCTAGATATTCCTGAAAGTTGGACTGATCACAATTAGTGATGGACTTGATGTAGGCTATAAAAAGAAGACAAAAAAGTATAAGTCTTTCTGCAACATGTGCAATACGTAATATCCTTTATGTATCCTTTAAATTAATTGGAGAGTCTCAGGAACTAAAATTTTTGGTTTATTTGTTTACTGGATTGGTAATTTGATTTCAAAGTAATGCTGCTAACTACCTGCATGTATTGTTTGTACATTAAAGATGATATCAGGATTAAGATGCTGTAAAATAAATGTCCAAACACATCCAAATATATTTTCAATCTCTTATTCATTCCTGCCATGCAAACAAACAGTAAACTCTCAACTTCAGAAGCATTTTGAAACAAATATCTTTAGAACAACTGCGTATCCAAAATATCCTGATCATTCCTGAAGTGGGCCTACAATTTTGACCATAGTATTGCTTCAGTTTATTGTTTGATTTAATTTGAGGAACAGTGTTTAAAACATACTTCAGTATATTCTGATTATGAACATCAATGTTCAGAATATTGTTAATAAAATATCATGCAATCTTTCCCAATGTTTAGTAAATTTTGCATAATCCTAATATTATTTTATTAACATTCAAAAATAAAAGAAATTTATTTTTAGCATACATATACCTTAACTAGGTGTTTGACTAGAGGAGCTTATGAAAATATATATTTTCTTTAAGAATAATTATACTCAATTATTAGCTACACAAATTTTAATGGTATTTTAATTTTTTTTTATTGGTACTGGGGATTGAACTCACAACTGTGTGCTTGCAAGGCAGGCATTTATGCCACTGAGCTAAATCCTCAGCCTGGTATTTTAATTTTTAATTAACCATTCTTTCATCTACCAAAAACATATCAAAACAAATTTTGCATTTAAAATATTAAGGTATATTTAAGCACATGTTAGTGAAGGCAGAAAATATAAATTTTGATGGAATATTTACTAAATTTTGATGGAATAAAACAGTTAACTATAAGTTTCAAAGATTTGTACAAGAAAGCCTAAAATTTGATTATATAACAGTTCAGTAGGAATACAAATTACACAGTGATAGTATTTGCTTTATTTTTATCAATGATTCAGTACAATTCAACACAGTTTTCTCAAATTATATATAAAACAGTGACTTAAATGTTTGTATTGGATCCATCTACCTCAAGTTGATCAACTCTCAAGGAGAAAAGTATCCAACAATTACCTAGATGTTTGATATTACATTTTTAGGCCAAATTAAAATGTTTTCCCTGCTGAGAGCCACATCTTTTAAGAAAGCATTATTAAACTAGTGTAATAATACATAAGCTTTTTACTTGCATTATTTCAACAATGTATATTAAAATTTTGGACCATTGATATTATAGTGACAGTTGAATAATTGCCATAATATCAAAAGTCTTAAAACAGAGACAAATTATAGTAATTTCTGATAAGTTCTAATAACTAGAACATAAATATATGGTCACTGTAAATATTTAATATGTCTTTATCAAATTAGATATGAATGATCCAAAACCAATTGTATTGTTAATAGTACTAATTATATTTTTGCTTCTGGCTGCCTTGACTCTTTCATTACATAAGATGTTGACAAATTCCATGTTTCTACCAAACCCAATATTCCCAAAGACCAAAAAATCAAGTGCAAATATAATCAAGATAAAATTATAATTTTTTTACCATTATAATTTAGAGATACTTTATTCTTGTGTGTATATCTCCTTTACACACAGCTTGTAACCTTAACATGTTGCTGACTTAGACTTTTGGGGTCTAAGTCTTTGACATGGACATTCTCTATGAATGTCCTCACACGGCAGGTGGGGAAATATTTGGACAGAAAAGTAGGGTGGCAGTGATCAATGGTGTACAACCTGCTTCCTGCCCACATATTAGCTTTCATTGCTCTCTTTAAATTTTATTGTCAGGCTAAGGATATAGTTCAGCAGCACAAGCACCTGTCTGGCAAGTGCAAGTTTGTGAGTTTGATCCTCGTTAACAAAACAATATGAAGAAGAAAAAAAGAAAGAAAGAGGAAGAAGAAATTTTATTGTCATTTTGTCTTTTCATGACTTTCCAATAATAACGATGTGTAATATATACAATTAGCCTCATCCTTTTTGTTGGTATTTATGCAAAAACTAAAATGTCATGCTCAAAGTTGCCAAATCTTAGTTTAATTCTTTACAACAGAAAAAAAACCTTTTGTAGGTCTATTATAAAATACTTTTTCCTAAAGTTGGGGTAGTTCAAAATCAGATATAGATCAACCTATTACTCAAATATAGAATATGTAGAAGTCACTGAATCCCCAGGAAATTGAGTGAAATAATAGGAATTTAAAATTTGAATGGAAGTACGTTATCTGTTACTTAATGAGGAACATTCTGAGAAATATGTTAATAGATGACTTTGTCACTGTAGATTGTAGAGCATACTTACACATGAAAGTGGATATAATACCAACAGCTGATATAATGCAATAGACACACTGTCCTACACAATGTCTAACAGTGACTAAGATGCTCATAGGTGGCACCTGTCTACATTTTGTAGGTTTCTGTGACTCTTAATAGTAGCTGTCAGTTTAACTGGATTAAGCAATGCCTAGCAGTGTAGCGAAACCTGTTTCAGTGCATGTCTGTGGGTTTTTATCCAGAGATAACTGGCATGTAGACTGGGAAATTGAGGGGGTTAGACACATCATGATTGTGGGTGACATCATCGAATAGACTTGTGGCTCATATGAAATAAAAGGGGAAGGAAAATGAAGAAGTATGTCTGCATTTGGAAAGCTCAGTTCTGCTTGAATGGGGGCATCTCCTGCCAGGGTCACTGTCTGTGCTCACCACAATCCACTTCCTTCAGCATAGATTCCCACTACTGCAAGAAACTTCTGGGCCTTCATTTCCTGATTACTGCAACATCTTTGGTCTCTCTTGTTCTGTATCTTCCTGCCTGTTTGGCTGAGTGTCCAGTGGATCTTCTTGGATCTCTAGTACACAGGTGGCCACATATACTCTATACTTACAGAGTATGCAAAAAATTGTATACACACATCAGGAAAACAAAAACTTGCATGAATATTTTAATACTAAATTTACTGAGACATCATGAGATTAGCAAAAACTTCATTTGGCCTCTACAATTACAAGAGGTGCTCAGTGGTGGCCATTTGCATCCAGACATTTATTAGCATGTCAAACTGCTCCTTGGGTAACCTTGGTCATTGAGATTGCTATACATGCATTATCAATTTCTCCTCTAAGGGCTAGAAAAGTAATTGGTTTTCTGCAATATACATCATATTAGGAATAGATTCCTCTATAGCCACAATGGGTAGATTCTAAAGTCAAAGTCAGAAGGAAAGACAAACAGACCAAAGCAATTGTGGTATTTTGTTTATTTATACTGATACAGTTTTGGAAACATTTGCCTAATGAATTCTAAATGTGCCACATAAATGAAGTTGGAACACAATTTAGATTGAAGTGAATTCATTGATATAATCATGATTAATGTTTATTATGTAGTCAGTGCTTCTACTCATACGGTTGGCAATAGTAGCTTATTTTAGTTCAATAAAACCTTGATCCAATGGAACATCAGTACCTGAAGTTGACAAATATTCTTCATGAAGAAAATGAAAAATAATTTAAGAAGATTATCACAAAATGGACTTACCAAACAATAGCTGAGAATAAGGCTTTGATAAATTTTTGATAACCTGCACTGATGAAATATGTTCTAGACCCTTAGAAAAGTAAGGGTCTAGAACAATGATAATTCTTTATGAGTAGAGATGACAGTGAATGATATCACCTTGGGAGATGACACCTGAAGTGGTTGACACCAGATAGGAACTCTTAACCAGCTCTTGAAAATTACCATACTTGACACTTAGCAACCAAAATAGAAAAATAATATAGAGAAGGTTGCCATAATGGGCACTTCGACTATTTGGAAGTAGGAAGAATTTTATTTGAAGAGCATTTGGTAATGAAATTCACAGTTAAAATCCTATTACTAAAATAGAGGAATAGTCAATCAGGTTTCATTTTCATACACAAACTGGAGGAATAAAAATTAAAAAGAGGGCTGGGGACTTAGCTCAATGGTGAAAGTGCCTGCCTGGCAAGCGTGAGGTCATGAGTTCAACCCCCAGGACCTAAAAAAATAAAAACTAGGGAGAAAATTAAAAAGACATTAAAACCTTTCAAGCCTGTTAAGATATTCACATATCCTTAGCTAATTATCAGGACTGCATTTATAGATGCAAAGGCCTTTAAAATAGTGAGGTTTTCACTTCACTGAACACCTCTGTGGTTCTGCCTACCCCTCTACACCTTGTCCCAGTCCCAGAGAGTTTTGTCCCAGAGAGAATGACCTCAGCCAATGCAGTGACTCAGGTCACACCCGCCTTTGCTTTAACTAACACACTGTGAGTCATTTTGAGTTGACTTTGGATGTTTTAAGAAATTTTTGATGTGCCATAAGGTTTGGGGTTTTTACATGAGGATATCCAATAGTTCCAGTATATTTATTGAGGGTACAATCCTTTCTCCGCTTAATTGCTTTTGCAGTTTTGCCAGAAATTAATGGTTTGTTATGTGGCTATCTGTTTTGGGACTTCATATTGGTACTTCAGTGGTTTTTCCTATCTTGATATCAATGCCGTTTTGTCATGATTAGTGTAACTTTGTGGTAAGTCATGGGGCTGGAGAGGGCTGGAGCTCTAATTCTGTTCCTTTATCAAAGTCATTTAGACTATTCTGAGTCTTTTCTATTTCTACAGAAATGTAAGAATCAAAATGTTAACTTTTATGAAAAATGATGTTGGCATTTTGATAAAGGATTGTTTTGATCTTTATTATTTTCTTTTATTTCTAATTTCTTAAGGAAAGATATGAGGATGTTTCATAACTTCTTTTCTAATAAACATACTAGGTGTTAAAAAAATAGTGAGGTTTAGGACTCTAGAGAAAATTTCTGAAAACATGAACCAATGCATTCTGTGAATATTCCTTCTGGTTTTCCTCAAAGAGGTATGGGTAATTGTTCAGTAATATGTGTAGTTTGGTCCAAATCCATCTTTCAATTGGCCTAGATGCTCTCAGAATCCATCTTACAATTATTCTCATTGCATATGTAGCTTCAAGAGACACACTCAGACATTTACAGATCTCTTCTGTTGGCTCCTGCTCCATAAATCCATTACCCCCGTTAGAGAAAATAGCAAGTTGGAAACTCACTGCTATCATTTTGCTCAACAAAAGTTGTGAAATAAAAGAGTACTGTATCCTTTGGAAAATTACAGATTAATGATATCCTTAAAAATATGAAGAATGAAATATCTATTTTATCTGAATTAAATATACTTGATCAGTGTATTAATACCACAGGTGAGCTGTGATTAACATTTAAGTAGTGAGACCAATCATAGAAATAGGTCCATATATGGTTTAATTACTTTAATTATTAATATAGCCCAGGTATATGCTATATGGTATCTATCTAGAAAAGGGGTTTTTTTGCACAAAAAAGGAAACTGAAAAGTAATTTTCTTTCATCTTGCATAGCTAAAATATATATTTACTATACAGTTCTGGACCATGTCTATTTTCTAATAATATGCAATTTAATCTTTGGGAGAACTGATCATCTCACCCTACCAAAGAATACCACATTAATCCATTAGATCAATAGTGCAGATTGATAGGATTCAATAATCAGATACTAAGAGGTATTTTAAGGCCAAGAGATGATAAATGCATGTCAAAAAAAAGAAAAAGAAAAATAATCTCCATGGCAATCCAATGGTCTTTACTTTCAGTGGCTACCTGATGATATAGTATATTAGTTGATTCCATTCAATTGCTATCACTTACACTTTCTGGATTTTAAAAGGAAGCATACAAGGGTAAAGCCTTCATTCTTTCAAAGATCCAAACAGCAAGGTTTTTTTGTGTTTCACAGAAAGAGAAAGGTTACCAGGTAGTTCAGGATAAATTGCATGCATGGCCCAAGCAATTTAATTTCCTCAAAGCTTTTTTTTGATAGATGTTAAAGCTAGCTGTTAAATGCAACCAGCCTCACCTCTGAGATAACAGGAAATGATCTTTTAGGATTTGAGAATTAAATCATGTCTTCTTCATCAAGTAACTACTGTGCTCCTGAGAAGTAGAAACAGATTTTGCTCACTTTTGATCTATGTTAGAGTTCCTTCCCATGAAAACCTAGATGACCCCATTACCTGAGTTTGCCTTTATAAACTGCATAGTTTTTGGTCTATCAAGCCGTGTATTCAGACATAGTCAATGGGACTTTATCCATGCATGCACACAAAAAGAATTAGTTCACATTTCTAATGTACCAACTTCTGCTACAACATATAATTATGGCCACTGTGAATTCCTTGTATCAAATTAACTAAGGGTAAAGAAATGTAGGTGGCCCACAAAACTTTTGTCTAGATATGTTTTCAACAGATGATCGGTGAACGGTGATAGCAATAGAGTTCTATTATTCAATTTGATGGATAGAAAGAAGGAAACACTATCAGAATTTTGATATATCCATTTAGATATTTTTCCAATCTTCATTTCAAGGAGTAAGTCAGAAATAGATATTTATATTGACATGAAAACTGACCATGGTTTATCTGAATGCTTATTTATAAGGAAAAGGATAGGACTCAAGGTCAGAATTTCTAATGGTTGGAACCTGGTGGGAATGCTTAGAGTGCTCACTGACATGTGCTCTGCACACAGTCTCTGTTAGAACTGTATCAGGGTGACCCACATATGCCCAACCAGCATCTGTCTCCCAGCTCTTCTGCAAGTTTTTTGGTATTAAGTCTTTTCCACAGAAGGTTATCTTATGTCCCATTAAAAATGCATGGCAGAGCTGGGCATGGTGGTGCAGACCTGTTTCTAAGTACTTGGGAGACTGAGGTAAAAGGATTGCAGTCAGATAGAGATTAGCCTGGGCAAGACAGCCTAGATTACACAGCAATACTCTGTCTCAAAAAAAGAAAAAAAAGGCATAATATGTTCTCTACATTGGCTTTATTCACTCTAGAGGGTGAATAGTCTAGAGTAAGAAAAAAGGAGTAAAAGTAACAGATATATCTTTCTATGAACTTGATGACTCATCCGCATTTTATTGTTTTTGCTTTGCTATCATTTGTTTTGTATCACTGTAATGCTGACCTATCCTGCTTTGCTGATCTTAGTACTCATGGGAAAAGGTGTCTGCTAAAGGCTATTAACATGTGATGTGTCTACTATGCTTGTGGTTGAGTCTGATACTTCATGTTTGTAGACTTCTCACTCACCAGAAAAATAGGTAAATATGTCTGCTGCAAATCCTAGATTGCACCTTTTAATGAAGTACCAGATTTATCTATATAAAAGAGAGGAGGTACAAAGCCTGAAGGAATTGTGTGAACCATCTTTTAACACGATACATTGGTCAAAAACTAAGTGGCCCAGAAAAATATAGAGTTGGGAACAGCAAAGTCTCACAAATCTGAGAAGGAAGGTTTGATTCATCTGGTCAGTTATACAGACTTGGCCACATCAGGTGCTCAGTGAAGGAAAAGAAAGAAATATGCCAAGAAAATGAAAGTTGTAAAGGCAAAATTACAGAACTATCAAAATTTTGCCAGCTGCACTAACAAGGACCAAAATAAACAGGATATTTACTGTGTATTTCTATCAGTTTAGACATTAATTTTCATCTTTCGGCATGTGTTTTTCATTACCACGTTGCATAGAATGGATTGGATGCATTCACATTCATAAATTCTTCCATAGGCTATTGGTTATTAAAATGAGATGCAAATGGAACTCAGGAAGTGACCAATCCCATGATGGAGGTGGGGGTTGCAGGACTGTGAAGTTCCCCTTCTGACAAATGGTCAGTATGTTCAACCAGTGCAACACACGAGTGAATTATGAGAGATGACAAGAAGGCTACGGTTGCTACTTTAAAGTTAAGAACGATCTGTCGGTGGTGTATGCGGGAGCGTGGAGGGCGAAGAGTGGGCTCTGCAGGGGCTGTCAGTTGGTTCAGCCGGCATTCACTTTAAGCCTTTTTTCTAACTGTCTTTCTATATTATACAACCTAGGAATCTAAAACAATTTTTCTACATTTCCTTGAAACAAAACTTTATATTTGTCAAAGGGGCCTGCAAAGATAAATGCTTAGGTAACACTTAGAAATAAACGCAAAATATATGGAGTGGTAGCTGTGCACTTATCACTAAAACACACCTGTCGTTTCACTGTGCTAAATTTTCCCTAGCTCCTGCCTTCAGTCAGGATTAAGGACCATGAACTGCACTCCACTAAGCTCTAATTTTACTGCATCAAAACACATACTTTCTAGCACATTCTTACTACTAAAGTAATGATGGTACTGCTAAACATGTGTTATGTTCTTAAATTCTGTTAATATTCAACTATGTAGTGTTGTGTTTTGTGTCGTTTAGTCCTCCAAAGAGCTGTGGGTGCTAGGATTATATGGTAATTCTTAATATCAGTTTACCTACTGGGTAGAGACCTCTTTCAGGGTAAGTAACTGCAACTACTATCACAACTCGTATCTTGTAGTGACATAAAAGAATATTTGGAACTTCAAGATCTGCTGGTGAATATTAAGTGTTGCCTATAGGATATGGGCCCAGGGATACAACCATATATTCTTAATATTGTTATGCATAATTATGTGGGAGTTGTAAAAACTAAATGCACCATGGTATATATGTTCTGGCAAACACCAGTATATTTGGGATAGGTATTCATCAGACTAACAAAATACCACAATGGTTATATTTAAATATGGGAAATATGAAAGTAACAATAAAAATCAACTCATGAAGAAATAAATGTATTATTGACAAGATCTTTGAGTTTAGGAGATCTGATTTTTTTTTCAGCTATTTGTATGTTCTAAATACTAGTTCATTGTCTGAAGAGCAACAAGTTAAAACTTTTCTCACTTTATGGGTTATCTTTTCACTCTGTTGGTGATTTTTTTTTTTTTTTTGCACAAAGGCTGATCCCAGTTGTTGGTTCTTTGTAGTATTTCTCATGTATATCTGGGTTGTTTATGAAGTCTTTACCTAAACCCATGTATTTCAGAGTTCTACCTATTTTCTCGTCCAGCAGATTTAATGTTTCTGTTTTAATATTTGGATATCTGATCCATTTTGATTTTAGTTTAGTACATGGTGATAGACGTGAGTTTAGCTTTAGTCTTCAGCACATGGAAAGCTAGTTTTTCTGGCACTACATATTAAAGTGCCTGGCATTACATATTAAAGAGTTTGTCTTTCTTCCAGTGAGCATGTTTGGCCCCCTTGTCAAAGATAAAAAGGCAGAGTGTTCTTAGAGTTATTTGTGAATCTTCTAATCTGTTCCACCAATCCTCAGGTACCAAGACATTTTTTTATTATAGTAGCTCTGTAGTATAATTTCAAGTCAGGGATTGTGAAGTTCCTGCCATACATTTGAGACCCAGAATTCCTTTTGCTATGCTAGGTTTCTTCTGGTTCTGAATGAACTTTAGGATTATTTTCTCTAATTCTGTGAGATATTTTAATGGTATTTTGGTTGAATTGTGTTAAATCTGTAAAACAGTTTTGGGAGTATGGCCACCTTCACTATGTTGGTTCTTCCTACCAAGAACAATGGATTTCTTTCCATTTTCTGATATCTTCTCCAATCTCCTTTTTCAGAGTACTGTAATTTTCAGTGTAGCCATCTTTTACTGCCTTGTTTACATTGACTCCTGAGTATTTCATTTTTTTATGTTATTGTAAAACATGTTCTTTCCCTAATTTGTACCTCAGTAAGTTTGACATTTGCATACAGGAGTGCTATTGGTTTTTGAGTGTTGATTTTGTAATCAGCTACAGTACTGAATTTAGTTACTAAATCTGGAGGTGTTTTAGTGGAGTTTTTGAGGTCTTCTACATAGTATCATATCATCTACAAATTATAGTAATTTAACTTCTTTCTCTTTTATATCTTTTATTTCTCTCTTGTTTAATTGCTCACATGAATACACACTGCTTATATGAAGAAGTAAAAATGATAAATAATTGGACTTTCATTCAACCAAGGGAGCCAGGCCTGCACCACAAGGAGAGCCAGGACCACTATGAAAAGTGAGTTACAGCTCACTGGCACTGGCCCAGGGAGAGTTTGGGACCATGGCTCCTGGTGGTTGGGTGCCTGCCTAGCCCCCTAGGACACTGCACTAGGCTCTAAAGTCTTCAGAGGCTTAAGTGGACCACACCCAGCAACCTTCATTCAACCAGGGGAGCCAGGCCTGCACCATGAGGGGATCCAGGCCTGCACTGCGAGGGCAGCCAAGGCTGCATGAGTCCCAGGAGCCAAGGTTACAGAAGGTGATTTCCAACATGCTCAGGGAAAGCTTTGGAACATTTCTCAAAACATGGAAATATAGGAAAATGACAAAATGAAAGGACAAAATGCAATCTCAAACCTCCAGCCCATCCCAAGAAAGCCTAGGAGCCATATACATAGAAGAAAATACTAGACATATACATAGAAGAAAAGCCTGAAATGATATCAACTGAAATAAAGAAGCAAGTATGGGGACCTATGAAGGAACTCAAATAAGAAATAATCTCCCAGGTAAAAGAAGAAATGATAAAAGTAGTGAAAGAAATACTGAACACATCTAAAGCAGACACAACTAAAAAATTAGAGGAACTAAGCAAAAAGATAGAATCCCTGAATAAATAGTATAAGAAACAAACAGAAGGCATGAAGCAGTTTCAAAGAGATAGGTAGGAAATCAAAAATTCTATTGAAAGTTGACAAAACTGCATCAATGAAAGTGAAGATAGAATTTCATATCTTGAAGATAAGATTGCAACTAGTGAACAGGAAAGGAAAGATCTTCTAAAAATTCCCAAGCAAGAGAATGGAAACTGACATATAGATTAGTGAAGCATATAGAACTCCAAATAGCCATAACCAAAATAAAACTACACCCAGACATATAATAATCACCATCCCAGAAATCCAACATAAGAACAGAATATTAAAAGTTGTTAGAAAAGACAGATCACCTATAAAGGAAAAACCTATCAGAATCACAGCAGACTTCTCAACACAAACAATGAAGTCAAGAAGAGCATGAAGTGAAGTATTTCAGATCTTAAAGGAAAATGACTTCCAACACAGACTGATGTACCCTGCAAAACTGTCCTTCAAAATGGATGGAGAAATAACATACTTCCATGACAAAACAGCTGAAGAACTTCATGATCACCAAACCAACCCTACAAAGAATACTGAAAGACATTCTAGATATGCATAGGAAAAAACCACTAAGCAAAACAGATAATTAAACAGAATGGCAAGGTAAAGATACAACAGCAAAAAGATAACATGTCAACAATAAAACAATATATAACAGTTATAACCATTAATGTAAATTGCCTCAATTCACCAATTAAAAGTAATAGACTGGCAGAATGGATCAAGAAACAGCATCCAACCATATACTGTCTACAAGAAACCCATCTAACCCAAAAGGAAACTCATAGACTGAAAATCAAAGGATGGAAAACAGTAATCCATGCAAGAGGAAAAAAAAAAGCAGGGGTAGCTATTTTGTTTGCAGACAATGTGAACTTCAAACCAAGAATGATCCAAAGAGATAAAGAAGGTCACTACATACTAGTTAGGGGAAAACTTCCAGAAGAAGAGGTAACAATCTTAAATATATATGCACCAAATTCCAGAGCAACAGCTACACATAGCAAGTATTAACAGAAATGAAAAATCAAATAAGCAATAACACAGTTATAACAGGAGACCTTAACACACCATTGACACAAAGGTATAGATCAACTAGACAGAAAATCAGCAAAGAAATAACAGAACTAAATCACACTCGTGAACAAATAGACTTGATAGACATATACAGAGTGTTCCAACCAACAACATCAGAATATACATTCTTCTCAGCAGTACATGGGACATTCTCTAAAACAGACCATGTACTAGCCCACAGAATATATTAAAGTAAATGAAAAACTGAAATTATCCCATGTATGTTATCAGATCATAGCACCATGAAACTAGAAATTAATGATAAACTGCAAAAACCCCACAAACACATGGAAATTGAATAATACACTCTTGACCAATCAGTGGGTCACAGAGGAAATTAAAGAAGAAATTAAACAATATCTACAAGCAAATGAAATAAAAATACAATTTAATGGAACCTGTGGGATACAATGAAAGTGGTCCTCAGAGGAAAATCTATTGCACTGAGTTCCCACATTAGGAAAACAGAACAAATACAAATAAAAAACCTGATACTACACCTCAAACATCTAGAAAAAGAAGAGCAAGCCAAGCCCAAAGCCAAAAGAAGGGAGAAAATTATAAAGATCAGAGCAGAAATTAATGCAATAGAGACTAAGAAAACAATGCAAAGAATCAATGAATCAAAGAGTTGGTTCCTTGAAAGAATAAATAAAATTGATAAGCCCCAGGTCAACTTTATTTTAAAAAAAGGAAAGAAAAGACTCAAATTCATGCAATACAGAATGAAAAAGGTAAAGTCACAACAGACTCTGTGGAAATACAGAAGATCATCAACACCTATTTTGAAAACCTCTACTCTCATAGGTTCAATAACATAGAAGAAATGGACAGATTCCTAGAAACATATGAACCAACAAAGTTGGATCAAGAAGAGGTAAAATTGCTGAATAACCCAATTTCTATTAATGAAATTGAAAATATAGTAAAATATAATAAGGTCCAGATGGACTCCCTATGGAATTCTACAAGAAATACAAAGAAGACTTAATACCGACACTCCTCAAACACTTCAATGAAATTGAAAGGGAAGTAATTCTCCCTAAGTCATTCCTGGAAGCAAATATCAGCCTAGTACCAAAACCTGAGAAAGACCCAACTAAAAAAGAGAACTACAGGCCAATCTCCCTAATGAACATAGACACAAAAATTCTCAATAAAATACTGGCAAACAGGATGCAGCAAATCATCAAGAAGATTATACACCATGACCAAGTGGAATTCATCCCAGGCATGCAGGGATGGTTCAACATATGTAAATCAATAAATGTGATCCACCATATCAATAGGGCCAAAAGCAAGAATCACATGATCATTTCTATAGATGCAGAAAAAGCTTTTGATAAGATCCAACACTCATTCATGATAACAACCTTACAGAGAATTGGAATAGATGGTCTTTACCTCAGTATGATAAAGGCCATCTATGACAAACCAATAGCCAGCATCATATGAAATGGCCAAAAACTGAAAGCCTTTACCTTGAAATCATACACAAGACAAGGATGTCCCTTATCACCACTCCTATTCAACAGAGTACTGGAAGTACTAGCCACAGCAATTAGACAAGAGACAGAAATAAAAGGAGTAAAGATAAGAAAAGAGGAAGTTAAATTATAATTATTTGCAGATAACATTATACTCCACATAGAAGACCCCCAAAACTCCATTGAAAGACTCATAGATATAATAAATAAATTCAGCAATATAGCTGGATACAAAGTCAATACTTAAAAATAAATAGCATTCTTATACACCAACAACAAAATCACCAAGAGAGAAATAAGAGAAGCCATACCCTTCACACTAGCATCCAAAAAAATGAAATGCTTAGGAATTAATCTAATGAAAGATGTAAAAGAGTTGTACAGGTAAAATTATAATACCCTGAAAAGAGAAATTGAAGAGGACCTCAGAAAATGGAAAGACATCCCTTGTTCATTGATAGGAAGAATACATATTGTGAAAATGGCCATTCTCCCAAAATTGTTATACAGACTCAATGCAATCCCAATGAAAATACCATTAACATACCTCATAGATCTAGAGAAATCACTCCTAAAATTCATCTGGAACCAGAAGAGACCTAGAATAGCAAAGGCAATTCTAAGCAGCAAAGCCAAGGCAGGAGGCATCACAATCCCTGACTTGAAGTTATACTACAAAGCTACTGTAATAAAATCAACATGGTACTGGAATAAAAACAGATCTGAAGATCAATGGAATAGAAGATACAACAACAACTACAAACACATTCAACCATCTTATCTTGAATAAGAGGCCAAACATATTCACTGAAAGAATGATAGTCTCTTTAATAAATGGTGAAGGAAAAACTGGCTATCCATATTCCGAAAACTAAAACTAGACCCATGCCTATCATCATGTACTAAACTAAAACCTAAATGGATCAAAGATCTAAATTGTAAAACAGAAACACTAAATCTGTTGGAAGACAAAGTAGGTAAAAATCTTAAAAACATTGGGGTAGGTAGAGAATTCATGAACAAGAATCAAACCCCACGGGAAATACTTCCCAGAGCCAATAACTGGAGTCATGTCTTATTAAAGAGTTTCTGCATGTTGAAAGAAGTCTCCAGTATAGTGAAAAGAAAATCCACAAACTGGGAAAAAAATCCTAGTGAACTGTCCCTTAGACAAAGGACTTCTGTCTAGAATTTATAAAGAATTTTAAAAAATCAGACCTCAAAATTCAAAGACCCAATCCAAAAATGGGCATCTGAGATGAAAACACAGTTCTCAGATGAAGAAATATGAATGGAAAATAAATGCATGAAAAAATGTTCATCATCATTACTCATTAGAAAAATGCAAATTAAAACCACACTGAGATTCCATCTCACTCCAGAAATAATGGCCAGGATCAACAAAACTACCAACAACAAATGCTGGAGAGGCTGTGGGGAAAAGGAAATTTTCTACACTGTTGGTGGATGTGCAGACTGGTGCAACCACTGTGGAGGTCAGTCTGGAGATTCCTCAGGAAGCTAGGATTTTGAAAATCCCATTTGACCTAACTATTCCACTCCTAGGCATATTCCCAGTAGAACTGAAAACATCATACCACAGTGATATATGTGCATCCATGTTTATAGCAGCACGATTTGTAATAACCAGATCTTGGAAACAATCTAAGTGCCCATCAACTGAAGAATGGATAAAAAAATTGTGGTTAATTTTATACAATAGAGTACTACTCAGCTATAAAGAATGATCACATGGAGATATTCATAAATAAATCGATGCAACTTGAGACCATACTCATAAGCGAAATAAATCAAACTCACATGTATAATACTGTATAGTCTCCCTAGTGTAAGAAATGGTAAGAGTACATAAGATTTTATGGTAATCATGGTTCCCCATTACATTGCTTTGAAGTCTATATAATGTTTTCATTCATTGGTTGGAATGGTTTTATTGTTTTGTTTGATCTTATTATGTCTGATGGAGGGAACAGCTACTTTGAAGAAAAAAAGACAATATGGCAGCCATTGCTGATTTAATATCATCTTGCTTTGAAGTCCTAACATGCTTTTGTTCTTCTGTTACCATTGGTTCTATCATGTTGTGTCTTATTGGAGTTTAATATGTATGATAGTATAAACAATTTTTTATGGAAAATGAGATATTATAGTAGCCATTGTTCACTTTCTGTTATTTGTTCAGATTGCCTTGTAATACTTTCATTCTCCTGAATGGTTTTATTCTATTTTGATATGTTTGATATTATTCTGTGTGAAGCTAAGCTCAACTATTTCAAAGAAAGAGACATCATGATAGCTACTGTTAAAATCCAATTGTCTTGCTATGAAGTGCTGTATTGCTTCCTTTGTTCTGTTCTGATCTTCTTTGTTCTGTTATATTTTGATTTATTCTCTGTACAATAAAATAAAAAATTATTATACAAAAATGTTCAGCTTCATTTGTTATTTGAGAGATGTAAATTAAAATGACACTGACATTCCATCTCACTCCAGAAAGAATGGCTATTATAAAAAAATAAATCAATAACAAAAAGTATCATACCACAGTAATATATGTGCATTCATAGTTATATTTACACCCATGTTTGTTGTAATAGCTAAATCATGGAAACAGTGCAAATGACCATTAACCAGCGAAGATGAAAAAGATGTTTTTTATATAGTGGAGTTCTACTCTGCCATAAAGAAGGATAAACTCAAGACATTTATTATTTAATGGGTGGTCCTGGAAACCAAACTCTTGAGTAAAATAAATCAGACACACATATGTGAATATCCATTGTCCTGCTGATGTAAGAAAATGAAAGTGTAAATAACACCCAAAATGGAAGAATTTGTTCAAAAGAAAAGGGGAACTAGCAAGGAAGGGGACAAAGGAAGGAAAGGAAAACAAATAATCAGAAGGATAGAATGGAAACAAATCTCTATAAATAAGGAGGGAAAGAGGGTTTGGATGGAGAGGAGGGGAATGGAAGGAAAGAAGACGACAAATCATGGTATATTGTATAAAGGAACAAATTCTCTATGATGAATGTGGCCATTGCATATAGCTAAACTGTATGAATTTAATTAACTTTTTTAAAAGATACATTATTGATCATAATGAAAATAATAAATCCAGAGCCAAAGTCAGTTGCTGCCTTGGTTACTTTTCTCTTATTGCTGGGACGAAATACTCGGTATCCCAAATGAAGGAAGAAAGGATCTATTTAGCTCACTGTTTGTGGAGGTTTCAGTCCACAGTCAGTTGGCTTCAAGGCAAGGTGGTGTGGCACCAGGGCAACACTTCAAAGCAACAGCCAGCAAAAGCAACCAGAACAAAAGAGGGTAGAACAAACCTCTTCTCACTTCTATTGTATGCACGCCATTAGGGCCACCCCCACATTTACACTCCCCAGGGCAGATGTAGCAAGGGAAAAATCTCTGTGCCTTTGTAAATATCCTCTTGCACAGGCTGAGGATGTTTACAAAGTAAGGATCCTGGCTCCCCCCTGAGTCTCTTAGTAAAACTTCTAAAGTTCTCGAGTTGACACAATGTATCATCCATACAACTGCTAAAACAGTTTAGCATTCACTTTAAATTACAACTTGTTTAGTAAAAATTTCAGATAGTCTGACTAAAATATTCTTCTTCTTATAGAAATCTCTTCAAATTTAAGTGAAATCTAATGCTCACACAGTTGATTTATGAAAGTAAAATGTTTGCATATCTAAAGAAAATGTGTGTAGCTATGTTTTATTATGAGGGTTCATAGGAATCACATATATATTATATATATTGGTATATATAACATATATACTTAAATGTAGTATGTATAACATATACATCATATATATATATATAAAATCAGGGTATAAACCTTTATGTTGATTCATGTTATTGTGATTTTTTATAATGTATATCAATACTTTACCTTATAGTAGGACCAGTACTTCACTTAAATAGCACACCTGATAGAAGTCCCAAACCCGTTTAGCCCAGTGGTCAATATGTGTGAGCCAAAGTGTTGCTCCACATACAAAGGATTAGGAAGGATTGCAAATCTCAGAAATGAAGCGACACATGAAAGTTACATAATCTTCTGCTTCTCCTCCTCTACCCCAAGAAGGGAGTGGAGATTTGCCTCCCTTCAGTAAATACATTTGCTCTGGAAAGAGCAGGGAAAGATGGTTAGGTGTTTTACATCTCTTTGAAATGCAAAAAAAAGTGGCCCTGGAAAAGTTAAACCTATAAATCTCTCCTGAATAATATATTAACTCTAATTTTCAAGTCATGATTACCATTTAATCATTTTTAAGAATGCAGTATTAGTAAGATTGATGTATTTGTTGTTCTTCCATTTTTCATATTCTGAAAAATCAATCATTTCACAACAAAATAATAAGAGAAAAACAATAGTTAACATAGTGTATCATTATCTTCAAAGCAGTTATCAGAGGAAAAAATATTTATTTAATCAGGAATCATTTAATCATTTTCAAATTCAAATTGGTAACTTTTTGTTTGTTTTAAGAAAGCACTGGCCATGCAGAAGCGTGAAACATGAAGCATTATTATATTCTGACAACTCAGACACTGATGGGAGATATAATGTCAAGAAAACAAATCAATCAAGATTCCGTTCCAGAACTCATGGATCTTTCTCTTTAGAGTGCAGGAGAAAATTTTAATCAAATAAACATAAAAATAACAATAAAATTTCAACTCTGTTAAGTCCTATGAATAATAGCTACATGATACAATAAACAGTATATAGATTAGAAAGTACAGAAAGGATCTAAGGTAAAAAGAACTAGCTTAAAATATTAAAGCTTAGAAATATCCATATCATCTTTTTTTTATCAGATCGGTCCAATTAAATCACAATCAAAAAGTCAGAATGGGTAAGAAAAGATATGTCTAAGCTGGTTGGCAGGATGAAGGCAGTTTTGCATCTTCTCATAGGACAATTCAGGCAATACTGGCAGAGTAACTGAGCAGTGGCAAATGCTATAAAACAGGAGCCACAAGTCACAATTTAATAACTCACTGAATCAGCAACTTAATAACTCACAGAATTCAACAGAGGTGTCTTACATGACATCTGGGTTCCATGTTTCTAGAGTCTCATGCTCTTCACTGTGAGATTTACACTTGTCCTTCAATGTCAGCTCAAAAGACATTCTCTCAAAAAGATGAACTTAGCCCACTTGATCTCCAGTAGCCCATATATTTCATGAGCACACACACACACACACACACAGAGTCTACACTGTATTTTGTACAAATATTGCTGTCTTAAGAGGCATGAGTTAAAGGAGAAGGGTTGAGGGACAGATAGATCTGTAATAACAATGACTCCTCAGAGCCAGTTGTAAAGCTAAAATATCCTTAAGATGTGAAAATTGTTGGGAAAATATACTAGCAGCTGTACAGAGCACAGAAAATAGAACAAAAATGATACCATGCTAAGACCTCAGAACTGACGAGAATTTCATGGGTCTAGCTGGTCAAAGCTTAAAAGATGGTATAAAAGATGTTTGGCTCCAGATCTCCCTGATAGTGTAGAAAAGAGACAAATAAGTTTTCAAGGTCTCAGCTTGAGTCCAATTTAAACTATATAAGATCCTATATTGCTTTCCTTTTATTCATAATTTAAATATAATTAATATGCAATAAAGCACACCTTTTAAAATATAGTTCCATGAATTTTAACAAATGCATACAGGTATGTAATCATCATTAACAGTAACAATATAGGCGTTAGACTACTCCAAAATTCCCTTTAGTTTCAAAGTGGGCAGTCCCTCCTCCACCACCAGCCTCTGCCTATAGCTTTTGTCTACTACAAAAGGGAATATAAATAGAAATAAACTATATGTAACACTCTCAGTCTCTCACGTAATGCAGTTGAGCTTAGTAGTGGGCTAAAAGGTGGCCCCAAAATATCAGCTCCTAATCCCAAAATCATAGGATTTTTACCATATATCATAAAGTTTTTTCAGATGTAGTTAAGAATCTTCATATGAAGAGACAGTCCTGGATTATTCAAAGAGGTTATAAATGGCAATGCAAATGTCTTAAAAAGAAAGATGCAGAGGGAGTTTCCACGGAGGAGTCAAAGGTTGGAGATATTCACTTGCCAGTTGAGGAAGGCCAGCCAACAACAGAAATTACAGCAATCAAGGAATCTATTGCCGTTACAAGACTGTATTACCATGAGAGAGGATGGGCTTGCTGACACCTTGGTTTCAATTTTTTAAAAATATGATTGTGTACTTCTGAGCTTCCATACTTCTATACTTAAGTACCTCTGAGCTTTTGTATTTCTGAGCTTCTGTACTTTTATACTTTTGTGCTTATGTGAAATAATAAATCCATGTTGCCTTAAATGCATATTTGTGCTAATTAGATACAACAGCAGCAGGAGACTGAATTTATAAGTGGAATCTTTGGGCTTCAGAACCCAAAGATTCCATTTGGTTTTCCATTATTTCTAATGGGAAACATATGTTCAGTTCTTGAGCTTTTTATTGTATGAATATAGATTTGGAACAAATTCAACAACCAAGGTGTCACTGTAGTATTTTTTTTAAACGAACACATTTACCAGATTTCTTTTTCCCTGCTCTGATCTCCTAACTCTGCCTTTATTCAGATTCTCATGATTGATATTTATACAAGATTATTAGTTTAAACATTTACTTCTATGCTTCTAAAAAGAAGTTGTGTTTATTTTCCATTCCTTTTCATAAGCAGTATGAGTGAAATCATTTAACGCCTTCTCTTTAATTTCTTCTTCATCGCTCTTTGTCCCAGTCATGGATAACATTTTCATCATTGTGGTAAAAAGAAAGAGCATTTATAACTTACTAACAGTTACCATTTACATCTACTTACTAGTTTGTTTGCATCTACTTATTAATTCTGAGATCTATAGCCTTGAAATGATTTCAAGTGTATGAAATTTCAATTAAAACACTTAAGCATTTTCTTGTTTATAATTTCTCTGCCTGTTACTGAGTAAAGAGAAAATGACTGTTTTCTATTTTCTTTAACATCAGAAAGAAGTTTGAGAACTCTGAGAGCTCCTTTACCAATATGCAAGAATTCTCACAAACCTCAGTGAAAAGTACCTTACAGGTAAATTCATGCTCAATCAATACCATCATTTATATCTCTTATATTTGCAGCTATTTTGGCAAGTGAAACTATTCTATCACTGTACCCACTCCTGCAAATAAATACTTACACATCTTTTATAGGTGATTATGTAAACAATTTCAAAATACTTTACAATTAGGGGAAAATATTCACAAATGCACCAAATGAGTGACTATTCTTCAACATTTTATAATAGGCTCTAACCCTAATATAAAATAAAGGGAAGATTCTCAAATAGATTAAACATTTTGTGATGTGAAATAATTGCATTATATGATATCAAATGTATTTCTTCAAATAAAGTTAATTTCTGTTACTTTGAATATATTAATAGGTTTTTATTCAATTTGAAGCCTATGAGAACAACTAAAATTCTTCATAATTTAACCCATCTACAACAAATAAGTTGACAATACTAAAGGACAATTTCAAATTATTTCATGAATATATTTTAATTATTATAAATTGTTTGAAGTTTTACATGAAAAATATAATTCATTTAAAGAAAAACTGATTTGTCTGAGTTCTTAGGAAAGAGAAATTCTAAGCAATCAAGACAATAAGATTGTAAACTACAGGAGAAATATCCTTAAATGCATATTCAAGGCAAGACAAGAAGTAATTAAATATCCAAAGACTTATATAAAAGTCCAAAAATACTAAATTATGTGACAAGAAGATGCAATGATTGTATTCTTTTATTTTTCATTGATTCTTTTTTCTATAATAATTCCTGCACTAATTTCTCTTTTCTCAAGCTTTATCTCCATCAGACTTATGGACTGGGAGAAGAATGTAGAAATTAAAAAGATAAATTTTAGAACCTGCTGCAATTAGATATAGTATTCAGTTCCGCCCATGTCTAATTGCCACCTTCACGAGGAACCTACTTTGTCCTTCCCATAATTTACTCATCCATAAACACAGCAGGTTTCTTTGCTGTAGAATTTAAAAAAATAAACCATTCTTGCTATCTTTATATTTTAGAAATAATTTATTTATATTAGTGATGTAGTTATCAATGTGTCCATAAGATTATGTGACCAGCTAGGAGAAAACCTTCTGTTCATTTCTGCTTGCATATTGCTATAGCTGAAGTGAAAGATACAGAACTTGTGATTGATGATATGAGCTCTCTGTCTTACTCATAGAGATTACTCCTTAATAAAATGGCAATGCAATTATCATTGTTGAAGTATATTACAATTATATTAATCATCAAAATCATCATAGATATTCATATTGTTTTAAATATGTTACTTAGCAGTGCTGGGGTAGAGCCCTAGAATTGGAAAAATTATCGATTTATGACTTTAAGTTTCCTCTGGCTAGCTCCTAAAACATCAGAAAGTAGATCATAAGTTCCTTGAATCAAGGGGTATCATTTTGAGATTTATTTTTTAGAATATACTATATAATTACTTCTGGCTTTCATTATGTCTGAAGAAAATTAACTAGTAATCTTATTAGGATTTTCATTCTTTATGAGGAATTCTTTTCTATTGCTCTTTAAGAACATTTTCCCCTTTCTCTTCCTCTCTCTTCCCCTCCCCTCCCTTCCCCTCCCCTCCCCTCCCCTCCCCTCCTCTCTTCTCTCTTCCTCTTCTCTCTCTCTCTCTCTCTCTCTCTCTTTCTTTTCCTTAACATAGTTATTATGAAATGTCTTGGTGTGATTTGTTCTTTTTTATTTTACATGGACTTTATTGAGAATCTTAGTTTTGCAAATTAATGTTTCTTTCAGTAATTTTAGATTGTTTCAGCCATTTAAACTTTGAATGTTTTATTGTTCTTTTCTTTTTAAATTTTATTTTAAAGAGATAAAAAACAATCAAAACAATGATACAGAATATCTTTCTTTTTTGTCTCCTCTCATGGTCCTCTCTGGTACTTTCATTAAGCATATATTTATGAACTTAATATTATTCCATATTTCTTGAAAGATTTGTTCACTTTTCTTGTTTCTTCTTTCTCTTCACTGGTTCACATGACCTGTAATGGTACAATTTCAAGTTTTTTCATTATTTTTCTGCAGTTCAGTTCTACTATTAAAACTTTCTGGCAATAGTTTTCAGTTTGGTTATGATTTTTTTAAATCGAATATATCCATTTTAGCTTGGCATTGTGGTGTATACCTGTAATTCCAGTAGTGAAAGGGTGAGGGAGGATGTTCCAAGTTCAACCTCAGACTGAGTAAATCTGTAGGGCTCTGTATTAGACTATAAATAAATACATACATACATTTATGTGTGTGTGTGTGTTATGTATGTGATACAGCTCAAGGCAAACTATCCTTAGGTTAAATCGAGTACTGCATAAAAGAAGAAGGAGGAAGTGAAGGAGAAGAAGGCAAAGTGGGACAAGGAGAAGGGGAAAGAGAAGGAGAAGAAAGAGAACAAGAAGAAGAGTATCCACTCAGTTCTTTTTTCTGTTTCTACAGCTATTCAATGTGAACAGTTAACAATGAACTTTAGATAGAGTTTATTAGTGTGAAATTTTATTACTGCATTGGATAAGGAACCAAATTGGTCAGCAGGCAATATAAGGCCTTATGAAATTTTGAAAGACTTTAAAATATGTCAGTGGAAAGCCCATTAGTAACCACTAAGTTTTCTTTAAATATGTACATCCATGGTTGGTGTATTTCAGTTTACATTTTTGCATCAGTATAGAAAATGATAGTGAGCTGAACTACTGAGGTGCCATTCAAAAAATTTTTTTCCAAATCCATTTTGTCTCAAAGAGAAAAAAAGAAAACTAAATTTCAAAACATTTCAATAAGGGAGAATAATAGTACATACATTGTGTATTATCACCAAATCATTCACCCAGAGCTCAGGACATCTGCATTCAACTGTCTGAACAGTACCAGCACAAATCTTTCTCCTCAATAAACTCAGGGAAATCAGAAGTATAACTATCTTTACTATTGTTTTATATACATAAATATATATACAGACATCTATATACATATACATATGCATATATATGTTGTTTTTTTCAGCTTCTCACGCTAGTGAAACAATATGATGCTTATACATGTGTGTCATATTTATTTCACTAATGAGTATGGTCTCAATTTGCATCCACCTACCTATAAAAGCCTCTAGCATATCTTTCTTTATGGTTGAATAGTACTCCCTTGTATAAAAATATCATATCTTTTTGTCCATTCTTCAGTTGATGGGCATTTAGGTTGTTTCCAAGATCTAGCTCTTACAAATTGTGCTGCTATAAACATAAACAGAACCCCAGTTGCTGAGAAACTATCACAAAATATCAACAACTGGGATCTCATCCTATTGAAAAGCTTTCACACAGCAAGAAAAATGACCAAGAGAGTGAAGAGACAACCCACAATGTGGGAGAAAACGTTTGCCAGCTGTACCTCGGACAAAGAAATGCTATTGAGAACAATAAAGAACTCAAAAAATCAGTCCTCCCAGATTTAAAGACCCAATCCAAAAATGGGTATCTGAGATGAATACACACTTCTCAGATGAAAACATACAAACAACAAATAAATATGTGAAAAAATGTTCAACATCACTGGCATTTGAGAGATGCAAATTAAAACTACACTGAGATTCCACTTCACTCTAGAAAGAATGGCTAATATCAAGAAATCAACCAATAATATGCTGGAGGGGCCATGGGGAAAAAGGACCTTCTCCACTGTTGGTGGGAGTGTACACTGGTGCAATCAGTGTGAAGATTTCCCAAGAAACTAGGACTAGAGGTTCCATTCGACCTGACTATTCCCCTTCTGAGTATCTTCCCAAAATAATTAAAAACATCGTACCACAGTGATACACATGCTTCCAACAGTTTTTAAAGTAAGAAATGTGTAAACTTCACAAACAGCCCTTCGGTGCTTCAATCTCCTTATTGTAAATGAAAGAAAACAATAATTCCCACTGCCTATAATAACCATGACAGTTACTTGAGGTAATCTCTAAAAAGCTTTATTCACTGTCTAGCATGGAGGAAAGAGTACAGGTGCTAGTTAGTATTACCTGTTAGTTCTAGATGGTTAGGAGTTTATTTGTATTAATGTAACTCAGATTTTACTTACTTGTCTCTGTTTACTATCGAGGTCATCTTCATTTGAAAATACATTTTTAACTGTAAAACCATTTTTTAATCTGCACAGCTGCTACAATATGGACTGCTTAGATTTCAATTTTCGTAATTACGTGAAGAGTTCCTCACTTCCAGTACAACGATGTAATACTATTTTTCTTTTAGTTTCTTTTATGTCTTACTTTGAACAAGAAATGAGTAATTTCCCCTAAATTTCTATTAGAAGATAGCTGAGCTCACTGAATATAAGTCTTCATTTTATAGATATGCTTTAGAAAAGGAGAAAAATTGTGCTTTTCTCAAAGACAAGGAGCTCCTCTGATTATGAATAAAGAACAGTAGACTGAAAGCATTTTGTATCACAGAAGTTGTCTTGCCTCTAAGTAAAGGTAAAAACAAGCATTGTGCTTTGCTTGAGTATTCACCCATTAGACAGCCTGCACTTCAGCTTTCTCGTGGTATATTTTGTGACCTACTGGCATCTGAATTAGAATCACAAGGAAGCTTATTAAAATATTCATTCTAGATTTCCCAAGATAAATCCACTGAATCACAATATAAAGTATACAGCCTGTACGGCAAGCTATGCACCCCTCACACCTGAGGAAACACTGCTGGAACTATTCTTTTTCCTCTATGTGAATAAACTGTTAAAGGATTCATATACTTACAGTTTTTAAATTTGATAAGAACTTTAATTAAACACATATTTTCTATTGAAATGTGCAAATTGAAATCTAGAATGACTCATTAAATGTCATTCTTCATTTTTATAGCTTTTTCTTTAAACAAAAATCTCAATGGAAATGAGGTATTAACATTTGAAAAATACAAGTTGGTCTATGCTAGTATAATTCAGAGTAGATTCATTCATCACATTAAGAAATTATCAAATTAATGACTGACATTTGGGGAAATAACATTTCACTTGTGATTTCAATTACTATTATAGTATTTTCTATGTTTTTGGCAATTATCAAATAATTTGTACATCTAATCATACAATTTGCTAATGTTAAGAAAATTTGCACCTATGCTTCAAAATATTTATACATAAATATTTATGATAAATACCTGGTATTACACATTTTTCCCTTAAGCTTTGTTCTTTGAAACTGATATTTTATTTTATTTTTCTAATTTTGGGAATGTCAACAGTGTCTACAGGTTATTATAAGAATAAATGATTTTAATGCAAAAGTAAAACCAGGTATATTTAAATCTGCAAATTTCTATGATACAAAAGTGGCTTCTATATTTTTAGAACATTTTACCAGAAAAGATCCATTTTTATTTGACATTTAATGACCTTTGTTGTCTTTTGAGATCTAAGCAATACTACACAATTTATGTGGGATTATACCCCTGTCTAATTTCCTTAAAAATGCAAAGAAAGATTAGAAATTGTTATTTCTTGTATTAGGTCTTCTCTCATGTGACCTTCTAAGTGAAATTTTTCAGAGGTGACTGGATCTATAGTATGTGATAACTGGATCACCCCAGTGATTGAATTAACACCAAAAAATCTGGGCGATGCTGAATGGATAACTAGAGATAGAAGCCCTACCCTGAGTGTGGGTCACCCCATTCAGCAGGCTTGTAGCCTGGATGAAATTGAAAGGGACGGAAGGTAAACTGCTTCCTTATCTGCCAGGGCTCTCTGCCATGCCACCCTGCATTCAAGCCAGCTGACTATGGACTGAAACCCCTACAAACTGTGAGCTAAATCCAACTTTTCCTTCTTTAAATTGTGGATGGTATATATTGTGTCTTAAAGAAGTGAAATAAAACTAAGACATCTTTCTTCACACTACTTAATGTTGTCTAATTGTGAATAAAAATAGGATGGTGCATATACTATAGTAAAAAATAGGATGGTGCATATACTATAGTAAAAACTTTTGTGGAAATGCCATACATTCTTTGGTACCATACAGAAATAAAAAAATGGTTTTTCCAGAAATATCATAAAGAACCTCAAATAGTAGACACTGAAACAGGACTTACCAAATAAGAATAAAGAATCCATCCAAGCATAGTGACACATGCCTTTATTCCAGTACTCTGGAATGCTGAGGCAGGAAGACTGCAAGTTCAAGCTCAGCATCACCAATTTAGCAACTTACTAAGACCCTGTCTCAAAACAAAAAAATATAAAATGGCCAGGGATACAGCTAAGTGTAAAGCTCTCGGTTCAATCTTTAGTATAATAACAACAATGACAAACACACACACACACACACAAGGTATGATCATATTATGGAAAATGGTATTTAGAGAGTTACATAAGTCTTCCACCTTGCTAATAAAATAATTCTGAGATCATTCAGGATCAATAACAGGGAAAAAGAATCTCTATATAGCAGTAATGAGATCATGAACTATTAGCTTGAGTTATTTAAGATTTAATTTCCTTTTGAACATTATTCATGTAGTACATTCATTTACTACCTTCTCTTCTTTCTGAGGACAAAAATCAGAGCACTCTTCAGTTTGTATTCTAGCAGAGGAAGAGAATATACAGGAGATTAAGGATTAAAAGAGTTGAGGAAAAAGCTATATTGGAAAACCAAAAGAAGTGTGTTTTTTGGGGGGTAAAATATTAAACAAGAGATCAACAAAGAACTAAACTGGAAGAAGATATTTTAGTAAAATCTGAAGGAAAAGGAGAAATAATGACATACTGTTGGTCTGTGGGTTGGGTTTACTGTTGTAACTTCGGGATTTGATAATGCTCAAAATACAGTGTACATTCCATAAATATTTGTTGAATACAGAGATGAGGATTGAATTATCGAATAATGATATGGGGAAAGGACTAGAAATAGGATGAAGAAAAGAGAGAAATTGTTTGGGTTGAATTTGTGCAAGAATGTCCATTACTTATTAAGAAAAAGAGAAATCTGTAAGGTAATGAGAAACCCATGTATACTTTCATGTTATATTTTTAGACTTAAGACAATGTCATCAACTGATCTTTTTTATTTAAAAAAATAACATTGAGAAAGCAGTGGAGGAGAGAGAGAGACAGTTTCCAGGCAGCCAGCCCGGTTGGGAAGGAAGCCTATGGCAAACCCACAGACTGCTGACGCTGGAGGCAGAACTGACAAAGAGGAGCTATGTAGGTCTAAGCTTTAGAACTGCTTTTTAATGAGGCGTTGACAAGAGTTACAAAAATAATCAAATATGAGACATAAAGTGACATGATTAACAGTATTCACACTTCTTTCTTTGAGAAAGATCCTACACATAATTTTTTAAACAGAATGAGTAATTAGCGTTGCAATTAAGTTCAGTTTTGTACCAAGTGAGCATGCTGTGAGTTAAGTCATAGGGGAGACATTTGAGTACTATGCTGGATATATTAACTGTAACACTATAAGCAAAATAGCCAATTATGTTTAGGAGTGAAGGAGTTTTGATAAAGCAACTGCAGCAAAGTAGCCTTTTTTATGAAAAATCAAGAAAAATGAAGTGGCATTTTCCAGTGACAAAAATAAGGTAAAGGTTATTCCAAGCAAGGGAAAAATCATAAATTCATAAAACCTTGAAATATGTGATATAGACGAGGATGATGAAACATATTCATATCACTCACATCCTTATTTGTATTTTTAAAAAACCAGAAGTGTTTATGCAGTGGATCAAAATGGATTCCTTACACTGATTCTAAATATAAACGTTTCTTTCCCTGCATCCCCTCAGGTAGTTTAGTAGCTTATATTTCAAGTCCAGAGGGAGAAGATTTGCTTCTATAAGACATCAGGGCATTTCTCAAAGCTGTAAAAGATGGTTAGATTTAACTATTGTGCAAACAGGATAGCACCGCGGTCACTTAAGTGTTTGAAGCATATTTTGTTCACTATGGACTGTTTGTGATATTGCTTGTCACTTTCCATTACCGTTTGATCAACATGATAACAAGAATGGCATCGCCAAAAGCCACTGACTTTGGCACTGTGAATGCTTTTAATGGAGTTCAGTTATGGCTATGAGCGTCTTCTGTTACCCATTTGACTCCCGCTATAATCAATTATTATAACTTTGTGAGACAGTTAAATTGAGTCACCTCCAGGGCTACATGCTTGAAATAACATTTTAGTAAATCTATATAACACATAGGCCAAGTGGTAAATCCCAAAAGCAGTTCACGGAAGTATCACTTAAATGAACTTGGCAAATAGCCTATTTAAGAATGTGAATGATGCCTTTACAAAGGATAATGTATGTTTGCACTCTAGTGAATCAGGCATCTCAAAAGAACACTCTAAAAGACTAAGAACTATGTTATTTTCATTCTTATTATTTTTAGCACAAATTCTTAATAATTTTTACATTAACTATTATTTTAATGCATGTGTACAGATTAAAAATATTAATACAGAGAGGATGTAAAATTTTAGACATTGCTCTTATGTCCCAAACATTCAAGGTTTGATCTATGAATTATGTAAAAACCAGGTTTCAAGCACTCTGAGAAATTGATCAAGTATTGCTTTTTAAAAAAATATATTTTGTATGTTATCTTTAAGATAAGCATTATATTTTAAGATAAACTTAGTAAATAGGTACATCCAAATATGCACTTAATGCCTGTGGTAATGGGCTTTAGTTTTATGTGCATGCAGAACTCAGGAAACAATACAATGTGTAATGATTTGATGAAAAATTTGTTTCGATTTGTTATAGCTATTTTAAACCTATGATTTAAACCATCCTCCACAAGCATATAGTCATTTTCTTCTAAATTTACAACATATGACTTGCTATGTTTCACTATCATGAGCCTGTTTTCCTATGTTGATTTTATATTATAACAAATGTCACCCAATCAATAGTAAATATAAGAAATTAGTTACTCATAATTGTAAAGAGTCATTATCACTTTAATCACAAAATTTCAGCCTTGGACACATATTGGATGTCATATTTTACAAAGGGAGTTTTCTGTCTCTTTTATATAATGTGTGTTATAGTTTGTGGCTAGATGTCCCCCAAAACCTCATGTATTTGTAGATGGGGCTTTTTCAGAGGTAGTTAAAAATCTGGAGTATGATTGATTCACGACTCAATGCAGGAATTAAAGGTGCTGAGATTAAAAGTAGGTGATTGCTGGATCAGTCCGCTGATCGGATTGGCACTGCCCTAATCCCACCAGTCTGGATAAAATAAAAAGAACAAAAGTGGCCTGTTTCCCTCCTTTTTGCTCACTGCTTTTGTTTTTTTTCACTTCCATAAATGGTTGGCCCTCTGTCATACTACCCTGTCTTGGAGCCAGTGATTATTTACTGAAAGCTGTACAAACTGTGAGATAAAAACACCTTTACTCCTTTAAACTTGCATGTTAGGTATTTTGTGTTAGCAACGAGAGAAAAGTATCTAAGACTGTGTCTCTTCCAAAATACTGGCTTCCATGTAGTAGCATTCAATATGAGACATAGGGCAGGGATAGAGCACAGAGGCACAGTGCCTGCCCGACAAGCATAAGATCCTGGGTTGGAGTCCTTGTACCAGAAAGAAAGAAAGAAAGAAAGAAAGAAAGAAAGAAAGAAAGAAAGAAAGAAAGAAAGAAAGGAAGGAAGGAAGGAAGGAAGGAAGGAAGGAAGAAAGAAAGAAAGAAAGAAAGAAAGAAAGAAAGAAAGAAAGAAAGAAAGAAAGAGAAAAAGGAAAGAGAAAGAAGAAGAAAAGAGAAAAGAAAAGAAAAGAAAAGAAAAGAAAAGAAAAGAAAAGAAAAGAAAAGAAAAGAAAGAGGAAGGAAGGAAGGCTGGGGATTTAGCTCAGAGGTATAAGCTCATGCTGGCAAGCATGAGGTCATGAGTTTGATCTGGTTTCAAAAAAAACTGTCAGTAGACAGGTATAGACAACCTAATTTGATAATAGTATAAATGTTTGGATTTGTTTTATTTGGTACATCAAAAATCTCCAAAAATCAATGAGGTATTTCTATTAAACACATGAGACACCTACAATAATTTAAATAATAATAAATGATTCATTACAAGGCAACATTTAGTTTTATGCATATGATGTAAGACAAAGCAACTGAAAAGGTACTGATCATGCTCTGTAGTGATGATGCTAATACTACTTCCACACCCCAACACCTCCATCAAGACCATCATTAGTACAACTACTGCCTGACTTTGTGCCTCACTGAATAGGAATTTCTGATGATTTTATTATCTTTCACTTGAAATATAAACCAAAAATTTTTGTTGGAGTAACAAATGGAAAAAATAATGCAAAGTACCTATTTACTTCATTATAGAAAAGCTATTATTTTTAAATTAATGAAATCTTTGTGAAGCAATCATAATTAATCTTTTGTGTTCTCATTACATATGTGATTTGTCCTCTAAATGTGTGGCTAATTTCATTTCTCTAGTTCAGGTATGCAATATTACATTAGCATAAATTTTAACCACTGAATCCAAGAAACAATAAAGTAACTGCTGCATCATAACAAAGAGCAAATAGTTATAATCAGCACCATACAAGTTTTAATATATTACTGAACATGCAGATCGTAAACAAAGCTGTTTGATAATAAGAGAATACTGATGTGAATATTTACAATTTGTTACCTGCTCCACATCCGTATCATTAGTCTATTCCCATGGAATATAAAATAAGACTACAGTGATTTTATTAAGCATTCTATTATCTTTTGGCTAAGAATCAAACATGAAAATGTTGCTTAACTTTCATTTTTAATTTTTAAGCACTTTTTCAATTCCTTTTGTTACTTGTGACAAGCAGGCAATCTGTGTTTGAAGTCAGAATTAAAATTCTTTTAAAGCATTTCAAATTGTGCATTACGTATGTTTTCATTTACTTATTTTCTCATGGACAAATGTGTTTATTTCCATTTCAGATAAGTGACCATTTATATATCTTTTATAGTAATTTGTTCTATTTATCTGGTTCTTTGTTTTACTTCATTTATTTATTAGTCCCTACAGTTCTCCTGATTAGATTAATCTTTTGTAAAATGTCATTAGTCATGTAACTGAATACTTGTCACTTAATTGGATACTCACTGGTCAAGTGTAGCCCTAGCACATCTAGCTTGCAACTTCAAAATCAAACCTTTTTATCTTGGGTCAAATTTGAATAGTCAAGAGAATAAATGCAAATATTTATATGCAACTTCCTGAATGACACCACTTTTCTAGCACTTTTATTCATGTCCTGTTCTTTTAGTTAATTTAACATTGTTATTACCCAGTTGAAGTACTAATATTGGTGTGGAAAGGGTTTTTGAGAAGGACTGATTCAGCATAGAAAAATCACAAGCCATCCTACTGAAAACAGGACGTGAACTCCTTGCATTTGGATGTTATGGTCCTCAGTAAGGAAAATGCTTTCTGATATTTTCTATGACAAAGAAACAATGACACATCTAAGAAACACACAGCTTGAAATTCTCCTTCTTGCCAGGCGCAGTAGCACATGCCTGCCATCACAGCACCGGGGAAGCTGAGGCAGCAGCCCTGCCACGAGGTCAAAGTCAGCCTGGGGTCTATAGTGAGTTCAAGGACATCCTGAAGTGCATGGCAAAACCTTATGTAAAAACAAACAAACAAACAACTAGTGTTTCTTTTTCTTTAAATAGATTTATGCATTTTTATTTATTTATGTGTTTTATTCTATATATCTAAGGTATATATTTTTGGGACTAGAATCTTCACTCTGTTACAGCTACATCCCCAGTCATGTTAACATTTTTTTTTTTGAGGAGGGGTTTTGCTAAACAGCCCAGTTTCCCACATTGGGATCTGCTTCGCACCCTGGTATCTCACTCAAAGAATGCTGGGATTACAGATGTGCGATGTCACTAGCTCTTGCTGTGACGTTTTGATACACTATACGTGCATACCGCAAAGCTTTAGTACAGGCAAGGAAGTTAACATGTTCACCTCACATAATCACCTTTTTATTTCATGTGCTTACCTCTTCTGAATTCTCAGCAAAATATAATGATATGATGAAATTCAGTTTTGTGAGTGCACTTTGGAAATAGATGTTTATTTGAGACAGTAATAAACCATTTAGGTTTTTTTTTTTTTAACTATAGTTAGTGGTCTACAGATGATTAGGTGCATTTTCATTTGTAACAAGACAAGATGTCAATCATTATCCCACACCCCCTGGGATAAGCCATGAACATCACAGATCTTATGAGCTAGGTAATGATACTACAAAGATGAAGACCTGGAAAAAATTTCTTCCTTATCCTATAAACAGAAATTTCTTAAGAAAAAGAAGATGAAATACGATGAAATAGTTTTTTTCTTGAAGAAAGAAACCTGAAAATGTACAAAATATGACAAAATACACTGTAAAGCTCTATTGCTACACCTTAACTCACATTTCAAAGATATCCAAATATGAACAATTATAAAATTCACAAGGAATTTCTGCCATTTATCCTCTAGACAAATGAAAATTAAGAAGTAATTTGTCAAATTGTTTAATGTGGATTTTCTTCACCTTGTATGTTAGTCGCAATAGAAAAATGGTTGGAAGGGAATTGTCAGTTTCATATCTATGTTATTCTGCAGTATCTTAAATCTTATTAAATAATCACCTGCAAGATCTTTCATCTACTGATTCTTTTACTCCCAGAAAAATAGTCAGGGAAATTAGCAGTGAGTCTATTTCTCCTACTACCTCATAACACAACTAAAATAAATAAAATAAATTTGCTCTCGAGAATGAAGACATTTTATAATTTTGATTGTACATTTCAAAGTTCATAATTATAGAGCTAAACGAAAGTGGCCACTCTCAGTTTATTTACACATTTCAAACAGAATACTTTGCCAAAAATACAGAATTTCTTCTTGTAACACTGAACATAGTATTTATAATTGGAGTTCACTTGAGTTAAAGTAAGATATCTGTGATTTAATTACTCTTACATTCAAATATCTCAGCCTGCTAGCCAGTTGGGTTCAGCTGTGTTAAGCTGCTTTTGGGATGTATAAATTGCATGTAAAAATCAGTGGAAATAAAAGGGTTTCATTCTTTAAAATACTTAAATTACACAAGTGGATATTCTAATAATTAAAATATCAGTATTTTTAACCACCATCTTCCAATTAGGATCATTAATATTTGACATAATAAATATTTTTAAACCTGTATGTTTAATCAGGCAAAAGAAGTATATTTAGTATTCATGACAAAATACACAATCAGTTGGTCGTTGTGAACCTTAAGATAATAAAAAAATCATGTTAAACATTCTGGAGATTTAAAGAAAGGGAAGTCTTATACTAATTTGAAAATTTCTGTGATCAAACAATATAGGATGACAGATTGCAATCACAAGTACTAATTGATTAATTTAAAACTTTAAAAAAAACAGTTTTTTGCTACGAGGAATTTCTATCTGAGATTTAAGAGTTTGATTTCTTGGTATACTAGCAGTTTCTTTCCATATATTTTTTAAATCCAGGCAAATATTTAAAATTTAATCAACCCCTTAGGATTAAAGGCAACTCTACAGAGGCTACTGCATATTTGACCTCAGTGTTCAAAGAATTACTTCATGTACTATTAAGTTCTTTGGAAAAAATCATGCAGCATTGTAGCAGACAACAAACTAGAGAACAATAAATTAGAGAACAGAAAACTGAGAACATAGTGCCCATACATTTTTAGTGTTAACATTCAATAATCTTCATATCCACAACTCAAGGTGGATTTAAGCCTCTCACCCCTACAAACCCTATTCTGGTGTCCTATAAGGAAAACTCTGAGGGACTTCAGAGGAAAATTAATATGACACTTTCATGTAAGAGAAGAGATCCATCACCCATTCAAGGTGAATTTGAATGCATGAATGTCCAACATTATGTATTCTTTTCTATATGTAGCTAAAAATAAAAATAAAATTTAGGTTAATTACTGAAAGAGAAAACTTTTGCAGTTTCCTAGTTGATTTTGTGACAAGCTAACTTTGCTTATATTGAAATATAATTATTGAATATTGAGAGTTGCCATTCAATACTGAGTAGAGTACTAGAATACTTTTGGTTTCAAATGACAGCATCTCACCCAAACAAACTCAAATATATCACCTTACAGAACTTGAAATTGTGGGGTAAAACCAATCTCAAGCGAAACTAGATTGAAAGAATCAGCTCAATATTTCTTAATTCTGCTTTTCTGTGCTCAGTATCATTCTTTTCTCCATAAAACAGACTTTCTTCAGGTGGCAAATAGTCTGTGTAGCACTAGCTACTGCATCAGGTATATCTAGCTCCATAACTTTCAAGACAGAGAGACAATCGTTCTCAGCCAATGTTGACCCATCTAGTTACTCATGGCAACTTTCCTTTGGAATACTGGCCATCATTCCAATTCTTTAATTTCAGTCAGACTTCCAGTTATATTATTCTGTCATTACTGGTACAAATTGCCCAACAGTCACTTTGAAAAAGAAGAGGTTTGTTTGGCTCATACTTTCAGTAGGTCCTGGTTGGCCAGGTTGAAACACAGAGCAAAAGGAGGAGCCAGTGATGGAGACAGATTCTTTCCGTTCACCTCCCCAGCGCACAGAATCTTCTGACCAGGGCCACCACCTAGCAGCATGTTCATCTACGGATTCAACAATGGATTAACCCTTTGATGAGTACATCATCACTCCTGTGGGGAGCAGTTTGGGACTGTTCTCAATACTCTGATGATTCAATAATTTTGAAAGTTGAAACTCAAAATTAGTATAATTTCCTCAATGAGTGCAAGGTGGACTTGACTCTGTAACCACTTCACATTTTATATGACTTCTTTATTAAAACATTTGATGATTAAGTTATAATGAACCAGGTTGGGAATTCATTATTTTATACTATCATTATGTTGAAAAGCTTCTGGTGAATTATCTCTGGAGACCAACTAGTAAAGGCTTTATAATTTCACATTCATTGAAAAAATGTGGAAGTGGAATAGTGGTAATTGTAGATAAAGGAGAAAGAAAATGACTGAAGAAACAACCGGTTAAACTAAAATCTCATACACTTTAAAAAGTAATATCTCACAATTATTTCTATTTTCAAAGATTATTAATTATCCACCAGTAATTGATACTGTTTCTGTTAATGTCTTTAAACATGATGTAGTTGGAAATATGTGAAACATGGAGGGTTCGTTTTCATTTTTCTAAAGAAAAATAAAGCAGTGCTACAACTAGCACTGAATTTATGATAGCTTGTTACTTTTCCCTTTCCTTCTCACACCTAACTTGAGAATTGCTAACTCTTTAAAAAGTTAAAAATTTTAACTCTTTTCATAAGAGAAAGGAAATATGTAATTGAAAAGGTTTCCGCTCAGATAACCATTGCAATTAGTGAAGAATTTTCTTTGAGATAGCTCAAAGGTAAAAAGGAAAAGTCAGAATAATAAAAATGAGAAGTCAGTGTTAAAACTGATTTCTGTTATTTTTTTCCTTGATAATTTTCAGTAAAATGATTATCAGTGAAAAAGAACTAAAGACACAATCTTACAGTGATATATGTAAATCAGTGCATATCAATAGCACCACAGATCTTGATGGCTAAATCTTAGAAGCAGCCCATATGTCCATCAATAGAAGAATGGATACAGAAAGTGTATTTATACATAATGGAATACTAGTTGGCTATAAATAAGGATGAATTTGAGACATTTGTTAGAAAATGGACACATAACGTTAAGTGAAATAAATCAGTCACACAAGCTGAAATACTGTGTGGTTTCTTCCAACTGAGTAATCTAAAGCACAAACGAAGAGCAAAATGAAAGATTAATAAAAGAAAACAGGAAGCTAATTTTTTTGGCATATGGGAAAAATATCAAGAAACCAAGGGGAAGGGGAGAGAAGGAGGGAATGGGACATAGGTTTAGGCTGTATTATGTACATGTAGCAAAGACCCACAATAAATGCAATCATTATATGTTGTAAACATGAATATAAACATATATAATGAGAAGGGAGAATGGGAGTCTACAGATGTAGAGGGATGTGGATGGGTGGACAAGAAGTGAAATAAAAGGAATCAAGATACATTAAGTGCACGTTCCTATTCACTAGGAAAAATGTCAGCACAGTATGCTGCGAACATGCACTGATAGAGAAATAATATCCAGCATTTCTTCAATATTTAAGTTTCTTTAGTCATTAATTCATTTTAAATGTTCAATTCATTTATTTGTCACAAAAACTCAAACATGAAAGTATCTGTTTTCAGTATTTTATAGATAAAAATTGAAATTGTGCGGTTTGCTAAAAGTTATAAACAAAACTTGTAGGCATGAGTTATGGTATCCATCAGTTTTCAGAACCTCCAGTTGTAAACATCTATATTGCCTCACTGTCATGGGAAAATAATGGTATTAAAATTTGTATGCTCTAAAAATATAGCAGAAAATACATGTTCTCAAAAAAACTCAAGTAGGAGTAATTTTTAGACATTACAACAAAGCAAAATCCATAAAACAACGAAGAACTGGTCTTCAAAAGACAGTGTCAAAAAAATCGCTCACAGACTAGGAGAAAACTTGTTCAAAGTATTTTCTTGATAAAGAAATTGTATCTATATTGTATAATTTTTCCAAACTAAATAAGAAGAAAACAGCCTAATAATATGAACAAAAAAATGTGAGCAGAACCTTCATCAAAGAAAATCTAAGAATGGAGAATAAGCACACAAAAATGCTCAAAAATCATTAATAGCCAGGTAAATGCAAATTAAAACTGCTATGAGTAACATATGAATTGATTAATTAGATTAAAGCTTGTTTCTTATCTTTCAATGATTTATCACAGGCCTGGAAGGCTTATATTTGATTCCAAAGTTCTTATTACTTCTTTCAAACATCTAAAATATTGGATAGGCCCATGCCTTCCATTGCACCAAAATCCTATCTCACATGGTGAAAAATTTCGAATGATTACAACAAAAGTACGTGGGCAGAAGATGTCAGCACTAGCTCCTGCCAGTAACAGAATTCATTATTCATCAGTCAACAGGAGATCTAGCTCTGATACACTGGCATTTATCGGCAGAATGCTAGTTAGTGTCTGTTTTCAAGGTAAAATCCCTATACGGGTGTGGAGAAAGCAAAACCATGCAGAAGTAGAAAACAGAATGTGATGCAGCGCCTCAGCTGCTCCCACGGGAGTTCTGGAGCTGCTGTGACCTTTCAGGGCTCTATTTTGAAGAAGCCAGGACTTCGCAATTGCTAAACATTGGATATAAGATGCTCCGGTGTCGAGCATAACTTCTAAGAGTCTTTTTATCTTTGACAGCAATTTCTAGAAAGGAAAATGGCAATTTCTTCAGCTGCCAGCATGCCTAGCATCTGGAATAAGAGCCTCAGTCCTGAAGCAGGGACCGGAGCACGGGAAAACCTGCCTGCCCTTGAGGGAGCTCACAGCTGCAGCCTCTGCTACTGCTTTCCCACATCACAGAAACCACAGCAGTCCGAAACTGGCAAACTGTCTACAGAACGAAGGGAAACAGGCTCAGTCTTGACCTGTCAAATGCAGGAAAACCTGAATAAAGATAATAACATATTTAAAGAGTTAGGGGAAAAATGCTTCCATGCTAGAGTTGTACGTTCAAACTCAGAATATGAACAAAACAAACATTTTTAGATATATAATAAACAAGAGTTCACCAGCGGCAGCCTCTCTCAAATTTGTGAAAAATATCTCTCAGAAAAAAAGAAACTGCCCTCAGGAAACAAATACTTAAGATATGCGCAGAACTACTTATTGAAGAAACTGGTTTCCACTTAATTGAAAAATACTTAATATACAAAGCTGCTACAATAGCTTATAATAATTTAGAATAGTATTATTATATTGTAGTAATTTAAAATGAAATCGGTATAAGCAAAATGCTACATATGCTGAATGTAGGTGAAGAATCTCTGGAAAGAGATGAGTTCCTGGGTGGTGGAACCCTGGGAACTGAAGTGGGGGTAGTGAATGCCAGCTCTTTATGAGTGGACAGGGTTCTCGGGGAGACAGTAAACAAAGGTGCCAGAGGCGGGGCGGAAGTCACAATATGGAGACCAAGGAACACAGGAGAATCTGTAGTCCCGCCTGCCACACAGCTTCCAGGAAAGGAAAGAAGTATCTAGAAGTGGATACTAGGACACTGTCCGCCCGTGCTCTCCTCCCTAATTGAGGGAGGCTTCCTTTCCATTCAGAAATGTTCGGATGACAGGCAAGAAAAGGCAGGGTCTCTAATGGAGGCTGACCCAGTGACAGCAGGTAGAGGTGAAGTTAGTAAAACATCCCATCAGCAAGGTGAGCACATGAAGGTGTTGAGCACAGTCAACGGTGCACTGGGGGACAATCAGAAACCAATGGAAACCTTGGGAGGTAATTAGAATATGTCAAAGTTACATAAAGGATTTGTGAATTAGCATGAATTTATGGAAATCCATGGACATACAGACCACAATGGTGTCCTGTGTTTTGTATGAGCAGCGGGGTGTAAGAGGAGGTTTTCAGTTTGGTAGTTTGTTTGATGCTTGTAAAGTTTCTCCTGAAGAAGTTTATCTCCCTTTTCCCAAGCACATTCTCATGCCTTCATATTAGAAGTGGTACTTAGTGCCCTAAATGTAAAAAAAAAAAAAATTTCCTCACTCTCACATCTGTCTGAGTTGATAATTAAAAAACACGCATGCGCACATACACACACACACACACACACACATTAGGCACTGTTAAAGTTGAATACATGTGCAGGGCTGTGGCATGGCTGGGACATGGATGCACTGAGAACAAAAAGATGCTTCAAAGGTCAAGATAGGACACAGCTGAGGACACCTGGCTCCAAACCCAGTTAATAAGACAGAGATTGTAGCTGCAGGTATTTCACTCCTGTAGTGAAAATCACCTGGAGACATTCTCCTAAGACATTTCTCCTGTCTTGGAAAAGTCCTTGAACCACAAGGTCCTGCTCAGTTTCCTGTGTTTTCAACTCTTCCTTCCTTGTTTGAAAACCAAATAAATATGGGCTGCCCAGAAACATTCCTAGTCTTAGCCCCAGAGTCGTGAACTCTGCTAGAGGGTTTAGATCCTCCTGAAGCCCTAAAATCATACCACTTGTCTCATTTACTTTAAGCCTTCACTGTACACTCATTTGGGAGATTGGGGATCTTGGACAGGTCCCCAACACACACACACACACACACACACACACACACACACACATGTTCCTTCCTCCAGCTATTGGATTACTAATTGCCTGTCTAGAGTCAGGATGTGAGTCTTGGACCACCTTCTTTGCCTCCATTTATCTCCTTCCACCCAGCGCAGCCTGAGCAGGGAACAGATGGAAAATTCTCTCCCCAACACTTTTTTGAGCCCTTAGCATGTGCAAAATACCTGTCGAGCTCTGAGTCACTTTCATCTTGAGCAAGAAGCAAAAGTCCCATTTCACATGAGCTGGTGTTCTTGTGGATACACTTGAGGGATGCAGCACAGTTAAAAGGGAAAAATAACTACCACCATCAAAAAAGGGGGAGATAGAACGTGTTAAGATTTGCAATTTTAAACACAACTGTCTTTTTCTTTTTTTTTTTTTTTTTTTTTTTGGCTTTTTGAGACAGGGTCTCGCTATGCAGTTCAGGCAGGCCTTGAGCTCACTTTGTAGCCCAGGCTGTTCTCGAACTCACAACGATCCTCCTGCCTCAGCCTCCCAAGTGCTGGGATAAACACAACTTTCAATGGAGCCTTTGGTTAGGAGGTAACATTAAAAAAGTGGAGCACGCATCACAAATTTGCAGTCAAAAGGAAGTAATCATGCCTAGTAAAGTGGTATTCTTGATACAAAATGAGTCCAACATGAGGTTAGTTGTAGCTATGCATATTAATGTCACTTTTGTTTTTTAAAGAAATCATATTTTTATATATGGAAGAAACACAGAAAAGCAGAAAAATGTATTCAATAATTAGGCAACACTGGGGAAATTAAAGCAAATACAAAATCAACACATTATGAAACATACTTCAAGAAACAAACAACAAAGTCATTTTTAATCAGATGTCTATCAAGCTCTGAGCGGCCAAGCTTAGGTTGAATACCATTCATAAAATATGTACATATGTCTCTTTTGTGCCAAACCTAAAGGCACAAGTCTTTGAAGTTTCCATTCTCTGAGGAGAGTCTAACCAGCAGGTTAAGACATCCCCTGCAGTTCATTTAGAAACAGTCACAAGTTAACCTCACAACAAACAAGGAGTCTTTGTAAAATGGTAGGTTGGGAGACATATTTAATATTCTGGGGGGACTTGTTTGGCTTTCACAAGCTAAGACATCACATTTGTATCATTCCAGGATACAATTTATGATGAAATAGATCCTAGGAATAGATTTTACAAAAACTTTTGGTTAAATCAAATATTGTGTGTACTGTGAAAACTAAGCAGCTACCGCTAGATGTTGAAGTGCATATTCACTAGGACACATGCCTTTTGTTTCCAATACAATTTAAAAATTAAGAAATACATGTCTAAAACTTGAGCTCTGATTTAGGTGTTGAGACAAAAACACAATTTTGATTTGGAAAAATAGTCCCTACCAACTAAGAGTAAAATATCTAAAAAATGAGAAAAATGTGTTTCATATGGGAGGCAAACAAGACTCTCTGAAGAATTAGTAGGGATTTTATAAATATGAATCATCAACAGATGGTAACCCAGTCTGTCACTGACGACCTGAAGCAGGGATGTCTCATTTGCTAGTGAGGCTGTAAACTTCAAGCATGAGTTGGCTCTCGTGGTTAGAAACCTCTTCCTTGGGCTACGCTGTACTCAGAGTCCTGGGTGGCAGCAGAGACAACCTGGGGAACTGTCCCCATCAGTGTTGTGACTCTGGATAACTCTTTCTGCACTGCAATTTCAGCGTCCGTGGCTGAGAAGTGAAAGTAAAAGCACCATCATCAGATTATTGCAAGGACTAACTGAAAGAAAATTTATTGAAGCATGGACTGAACCTTTATTAAAAACTCTGGAAATACTTTATCCACGATAACTATTTAGTGATTTTTTTTTGTACTTTCTTAGACCACTTGTACAAAGTCTAATGGCACAATCCTAAGTGCAAAGGGTTGAGTTATACAGCTTTAGCATGATGCCCAGATTTACAGTTCTATGACTACTTCTGGGAAAACACCAGATACCTGACAGCTACCATTTACTCTCTTCAACCCAGCCCTGGAACTTTTCATCTGCACAGCTACATTGTGAGCCCTCCATTGCCCTGCATGCAATGTGTTTAAGCACCCTAACTACGTAGATTTCATCTACTGTATCAGGCTTTTAGTAATTTATACAATCAAGTACTTTCTACACTAAAATACTTTCTACAGTAAAGTACCTTCTACAATAAAATACTTAACCCCTTCTGCAATGCCTCACAAACAGATTGACTAGTATGACCCTTTATCCTACATATTATTTTTATGCTCAACCAACTGCCAGAGTGAAAATCAATATAAATGCTTAGGGTATAATGTACATATATTCTTATTCTAGTGGTCCATTAATTGTAAATTAAAGTTTAGGCAGTATCTCAGTATCTGAACTTTCCGATGTCTGTGGAAAGATAAATATGCATCATTAAGAGAGGCTTGTGGTTTCTTCCTAGACACAGAAGGGACCCTCCAGCCTCATGGCCTTTACATTTGCTGATTTCTCTCACTGAAATCCTCTGGTTCAGTTATCTGAGACTCATTCACTGACTTTCTTCAGGTTATTTATTCAAGTGTCACCTTCTCGAAATGCTTTTTTGGCCTTGAAACTGCAAACACTCATCCTTGAAACTCTCTGATACCATTAATGAATCTTTTCCTACTCTATATATGAAAATGAGTTATTTGAGATGACTAAATGTAAACCTATTCTGACACATTTTTATGAAAAAATCAGTTTCATTACCTCCGTATAAAAGACAAAAATTATCATTTTAGATTTAATAGTTCTTGGTAAAAACATAAACATTTTGTAACTGAAATAAAGAATAATTATAAAATGACTCATAAAAATTTAGCAGGATACTGCTTATGGTCATATTACTTTTAATTCAAATGCCATTAATAATCTTTTAACTTATATTTCAAAGTGAAATAAAGTAAAATGTATAGACAAGTATTTCTTAATCACTAAAAATATCTTAAATATCTTTCTTTTCCTTTTATTGATGATAATTGCCTTGAATTATGTTATATTAATCAATGAATTCTGAGTTTTAAGCTTAATAATAGAAATAAGCATGCCAAAATATAATTGATTTTTTAAAATTATTTTCTTTGTAGTTACAATATTTGAGCAAAAGAAATGTCAAAGATGAGTGAACTCAAAAGACAAATGACAAATTTTTTTGCTATCTAGGTCATGAAATAACATTAAATTAAGGTATACTTTCCTCTCCAGGACTTAAATGTCAAACAAATAAAAATTCAAAACTTAAATGTCAAGCATGGGTGCTATGTTTCATATGTATTTATTCATACTAGATAAACTAGTGCTTTCTCAAGTTTTCCCATTTTAATAATGATAAATCATTGTACCTGTTCAAATTAGAAATAAAAGTTACTTTTAGTATGAAAGATAAGATCAATAAATAAAATGTTACCACTAACAACTTTTCAAAAACAATAACAAACTTAAGTCATTAGTTTCAAAGGAAGCTACAAAAATTGGAGAAGAAAAAAATTTGGTTCACAATTCCATCTAGGAAACTTCCGAGATATTTTGTGAACACAATAAAAATTTAATGTAGGAAAAAGTGAATGAACTTGGTGATATTTATCAGAGAAACATATGAATATTCACACTATCTAAAAGGTGACCATGAATGAATCGAAATTATGTGTTGCTGCAAATACACAATACAGAGCTCTATTAAAAAAATAGAAACATAAAATATGTGAAATTGGTTATGTGTAGAACTACTGAACAAAGCTAAGACTGCTTGAGAAATGATGTAACTAAGAGTAGAGAGAGTTTTGTACAACATAAATTTCTACTTTATGTTTAAAAGATTCATGAAAAATGCATCTCCTGCGACGAAAAGAAAAAGTCAGTAAAAAACTAATAGAAAGTAGCCTAAACTGTCTATCAGACTCTATGTCTCAATTTTCTAAACAGTGTCTGGTATTCATTTCTCCAGCTGAAACATGCTTATGTCTATCCCATGTCTCTTAGACTTTAGGCGTGAAACATACTGTTAACACTTAGGTAGCAGAGCCCTTTGACTTTAATCCATTCTTCTCACTTTAAGGATTCTAGTATGTTGAATGTGAGAATCCAGAAAATATATCTACATCTATTCCTATTGAATTCATGAGCAAAATGCAAGGTAGGATCATCTCTTTCTCCTTCAAATTTTGTTAAGAGAACAAGCAAATGTACTGCAATGACTCATAAAAATTATGTTACCCATGTAACTAAGAAGTATTACATGAATAGCTCCATCATAATTTTTTAAAACACATGACAGACTAGAATGAGAGTGCTGATTAGAGTTACCGTATTCTTTTTCCACTTACATATTCTTTCAATATCTGAGAGATGCATTTCTCATCACCCTAATGGTCATGAGAGTATCCTAAGATATTTTTAATTGCTCTTCTAGGAACTATGCAGGAAAAAACCTGATCAGCCTGCTATCTTCTCAATATGTGAAATACATGATTGGGAATGAGCAATACGTATGATGAGTCTTATTTATTTTTATCAGCATTTACTTTCAGAAAGTAAATGACCACATGAATTAAGAAATTCATTTTCTTGGGCTGCTTCTTAAAGGGAAAAAATGTGCCACCATGGAGCTAACATTGGATTAGATAATTCCCAGAAATGCTTTGAATGTGTAAGAAATTCTAGGACAGAGTGAGCACATCAATAACACATTCACAGTTCATTTTCTCCTCTAGGGATGCTCTCAACTCAGGGCCACACTGTGCAGAAGAATCAAATGTTCCAACACTTACATCCAAGAGTGTTTATCTGACTAATCACATCCAGGTTGTGAAAATGCAGGAAGCAGAAACCACAGCTGTATTATTTAAAGCACACTACAAAGAGATCATATCTCTAGCACAATGAATTTTTATAGCATAACCCAAAATTTTGGATCCAGGAATAGAAATTTGGAAATTTTCTGTCAGAAGTTACCCAAATCTGTCAGACATTCTTTTTAAAGAAACAATTTTCCTGTTTAGAAAGTCAGCAGACAGCAGGGTCCAGAAACCAACAGCTGCAGGAACCATGAAGGAGATCGATTGGCCACCCATTACACTGTGCAAGGCCTCCAGCCTGGGTCTTAACAGTGCAGGCTGCTCCCAAGGAGAGAACTAGATCAGCCGGGGATGTCTTTCTCCAGCACAATGTGCTCCCTCTGAGATTCTACTCCTAGAAGACCAAGCTTCTTTAGGATTAGCAGACAGACAGTTTTACTGGAATTTGGAAAGAAAAGGGAAAATGGAGTAATATAGATATGTAGAGCACTGTAGTTACTCTTTAGTGAAATACATTATTCATTGTGAATTCAAAATATTTACTCCAAGGAGAAAGATAAAAACCTCAAGCTTCCCAGCAGATCCCAGTAAGTGGTCAATCCAGGCCGTTTCGTAGAGGGCCTTGTTTTAAAACTTAAAACCAATGTGGAGAAACCACACATATTGTGGGGAAACTTGTGACTCCAGCTTCAGGGAAAGAAAAAGATATTCCATTCCTGAGGGAACCCCAGTTCTCTCCTGATATGTATTATTCAGATCCTTATTCGGGTTTGATAGCTGAGAGCACACACTTTAGTGATGTCCTATATTCTTGCACCTGGACCAAACCAAATGAAGAATTTAAAAAATTATAACACAATGGTTAGCCTCCAACTCACCCTGCTTTTCTCTGTATTAATTTAGCCTATGCTGTCTGTACAATCAGCCACTTCTGCCCAATGAATTTGCTGGTATAGTATTATCTCTTGAGCAAAAGACATTTATATTTATTTTTCTATCATCATGCATTCATTTTAATGATCTCATTACAAATTTTAAACTGAAGTGTTTTTCTTCAAACAATTTAATCAACTAGCACAGTATCTATTTATTCATTTTATTTATTCTTACATTCATTTTACAACTTTATTCTATCCTTAATATGTTTGACATTGCACTATACAATGAATATCCTAAAACTACAAGTACTTTGCAAAAGATAATTGTAATTACCCTATTTTATATTATATTCTTATTAATAAGTTTTAAAGTTAAATCCTAATTTCAATCTGATTCCTGCTATTTATTAACTGATCCTTCATAGGTATATAACTTAGTAGGTTTAAATTTTATTTCCATTACCTATTCAATATGTATCATATTCATGACATGATGCAGTTATGATGATTCAATAATTAAATCACGCAAGTTGCTTAAATAAGTCAATGGAATATATTAATCACTACAATGAGGTTATCTCTTTTATGTCCGTATTGTTATTTATCTGTCAACTTCGAAGACAATGTTACCTAGTTATTCAGACCAGTCTTCACCTAGGAGTTTCCATGAGCGGCCTTGTAGAATGGTTAACATCAATTGATTTAAGGAAAGATAGTAACTTGGATAATATGAGTTGGACTCATTCAGTCAAGTGAAGGACAAATACTAAAGGCAATTCCTCAAAGAGAAACTATGCTCAGCACTGCTCAAATTTGGCACATAAACTTTTGCCTGACATTCCAGCCAGCCACAAAACCCTAGAGCTGTTGGACTTGCCAATCTTCACACTCAGGAGTGCCAATTACTTAAATCACATGCTCACTTTTGAATCTGTTGCCTTGACATGTATATGCACATGTGTGTAGAAGTTATATGCATGCATACGTGTCTTTCTCTCCATATGCACAGCCACGCACATTTTGATTCTGGTTTTCTAACATTACTGATACAGTAGGGAAAATATAATACTAATTTTCCATTAATGAACTGTATCCTTGTTTATTTTCACTCTTATTTCTGATAATCAGCCACTTTGCCCTTCTGAACTGCAAACTTGAATGAAATAAGAGTTCTACTTCTTCCAGCACATTTAGTTTCTCTGCTTTAATATGAAGCTATTTCATCCATTTTGACTTTAGTTTAGTGCAAGGTGAGAGAACTAGGTTTAGTTTTAGTCTTCAGCAGGTAGAAAATCAGTTTTTTCCTGCACTGGTTATTTGAAAGATGTAGATTAAAACAATGCTGAGGTTCCACCTAACTCCAGAAAGAATGGCTTTTATCAAGAAATCAATCAGTAACAGGTGACAATGGGGCCTTGGGGATAAAGGAACACTTTTCTACTGTTGGCTGGATTGTAGACTGGCTAAACCACTGTGGAAATCAGTGTGGAGATTTCTCAAAAAACTGGAACTAGAGGTTCCATTTGACCCAGCTATTCCAGTTTTTGGTATCTTCTCAGAAGAATTAAAACCATGCCACAGCAATTATGCACACCCATGCTTTATCAGCACAGTTTGTAATAGCTGAATCTTGGAAATGCCCATGAACTGCTGAATGGATAAAGATGTGATTTATTTTATACAATAGAGTACTTGTCAGTCATAAAATGGACAATTTGGGACTTTTCTAGGTAAATGGATGCACCTGGAGACCACACTCTTAAATGAAATAAATTGTGTACACTTGTGTAAATAGCACACTTTTTTTCCTCTGGTGTGAGAAACTGAAAGTGTAAATAAGAACCAAAATGTATGATAGATATTATCAAATAGGAAGAAAATACTCAAATAGGAAGGAGGACTAGGGAGGAGGAGAGAAAAAGGAGAGGAAAAGAGAAACAATGAGAAAAGAAAGAAAAACTTGAAGCAAATCTTTTGTAAATAAGGAAGAAAAGAAGAATTGAAGAGGAGAATGGGAAAAAAGAAAAATCAAGATGTATCATGTACAGGGACAAATTTCCTATGATGAATTTGATCATTCTATATATCTAAAATGTATCAACAAACTTAATTAATTTAAAAGAAAAGAATTTGCCTTGATATCAGAAAGTTACCACCACAGAAAGTTGTATCTTCCTCATATTAAGCAAGATACAGCTAATCCTTTGATTCAGTGATTTAATGGTTTTCCATAGTTTATGGTATTTAAAGGAACACATTAATATATTCTCAACATACACATTCTTTAGTCATATACCCTCTTGTGTAAGGTTGAGTGTCTATTTTTCTTTAAATTGTCACAAGGATATAATTTTATATAATATTGTGTATATTTAACTGGACAAATTATTAATTCCAATTTATAGCTTTCCTTAGAGTTTCTGTAAACACATATAGATCTCCTAAAATTTTCTTTGACTTGTTTTAAAACTTTTTATCACTTTATCGTAATTTCATTATTTATAATTGCACCTAGAATTTATAGATATATTATATATGTACAGTGACTTCATGTTATAATAGAATTATAATATATATGTATAGTGACATCACTCATGGTATTTAACTTTGAATCTTTTCTACTCATAAAATTTTCCATTTCATAATATGTTCAACGGAAAGGAGTGCAAAAATTTCCAGGTTAATATAATAAAGTTGTATGCTTTTTAATATTACTTTAAAAAATTAAAACAATAAAAATGAATATTTAATTTGCTTTCCAGTAATGATATTATTAATCCATTGTATTCCTCTATTGTTAGCTACAACATTCTTTAGCCTGGATTTATATATCCACTGACTGTTTGAATCATTTAATTGCTGCTTACCCTTGTGATCCCCTCTTCTACTTTCTGACTGATCTTGCTAAACATCAATAATTTTTTTATTTTCACAGTGAGATTTGCATCATTTTCCACAGCTGAGAAAAATGTATGCATAGAAAAAATAGTGCTCAACAGAGGCTAATTAAAATACTATTTTTGTTTTCTAAGATTTTTTAAGAAGAAAAAGTTAGGAATTAAATTGACCAGTGATGTTCAGCCCTAGTGTAAACGTTTATTTTTAATGTTTTGGCAGAAATATTTGAAAAATTTAAAAATAAACTAATTGGCCAATATTAGGAATGTTTTACATAAAACTAAATACATAAATCTGTCTCCCATGGATGTGAGAATATAAGAAGAGAAGAAGAAATTCAAAGTCCTTTAACTTTAAAATAGAATATTTTTTTAAACTTTTTAATTTAAAGAGAAAAAAAAGCAAAACAGAAAAAAAGGTAGAAATAATACAGAATTTCAAAAGAAAACAGTTAAGAAATCACTAGTTGATAAATTACATAATGTTAGCAATAGTTGTTCAAGTTACAAAATTAAAGCATACAAAGTGGACATTCAAACAGTGAAGCTGCAAACAGTTCTGTTCAATGATCCAACAAAAACTTGGTAATATGGTTATCAATCCTACACACTTAAACATACATGCAGGTATATCCTTTAGAGCACTTTCTTTTCCTCCTTTTGCTTTTTAAGTCCATTATCTGTTTAGTTATATAATGTTTCAGTTTGCTCAGTATGTTACCGATCTGTTTTGTTGTTTTTTGTTTTGTTTTGTTTTTTGAAGGTAGTAAAAATACAACAGAACATGACAGAACAAAGCCAATTGAGACAATACAGTGAAATTGCTACAGAACTTCACAGCAGGTAACTGGGATGGTAGTAATAGGTACTATAGTATATCTCATTATTTTCACAGTAGTTGTCCAGTCAATTAGATATAGCAAAATCAAACCAAAATCAGAGCATTATAAAATCAATTGAAGGAGACTATTGATTAGAGCAAAACAATCATAACAAAACATAACAGTGAAGACAACCTCTGCTTTCAAACGGAAGACAGAAGGAAATCCCCCATACTTGCCACATTGCATATGGTCATCCACCCAAGAGATGCTCAGACCTCTGTCCCCAGTTGCTAAAGGGCGGGGAGATGTTTGGTTCTCAGCCCATGAGCCAAAAGACTCACAGGAGAGCTGATTAGTTCTCCTGGCTCAAGCCAGAGCCGCTTACCAAGAGGGTGGGCAAATTACCTTTTTGTGCAGTCGCCTAAGTTCCAACATGGCCTGATCTCGGAAGCCGCTGGTTCCTGAAATAGAATAATTTTTATGAAAATGTTGATTTTTTTCCAATTTCACATTTATTTAGTTGTTGTTATTTATCTTTACTCTTGTTGTCCCCATATTTGTGCAAATAAGTGCTAGCATTTATTGAGTACAGTATATGTGTTGATCATTATAGAAAACTATTTCCCTGTATCATTTCATTTAATCCAGAAAGTGAATTTCTCATTTTGGAACTATCAGTTTCCTCATATTAAATGTAAGAAAATGAAATTGAAATGTGGAAGGATAAATATACTGCCCAGTGCTTTGACTTTCATTGACAAATACATGTATCTTTTAGAGAAGTTCTTAAATACATGTTATGGAATGGCTGTGTTTTTTCGCATGTACATTTATCTCACATTCTCATCATTCTCATATTTTGTGGTGTAAATCCCTAAAATTTATCATCAAAAATTTTGAAGTTCATTTTTATTAACTACACTATCACATAGTTATCATATAATTATCCAATAGAGCTCTTGCACTAATTCTTCTTTTCTAAGTGAAATTTTTTATCCTTTTGCCAAGATTCCACCTTCCACCCAAGAACAAATACTCTACACTCAGCTTCTGACAGTTCAGCTTTTTTAGTTTTTGCTAATGTCTGTAAGGTCATACAGTATTTGACTTTCTGTGGCTGGTTTATTTTACTTAATCTCTTAGACATGTTTCTGCAAATGACAGGATCAGGGTAAATTATATTCTACTTTGTAGATATTTTATATGCCAGTTTTACTGTTTCTCTGATGAATAGTACTTTTGTGCACTTTTAAAATTTTATTTTAAAGAGAAAAAACAAAACATAATAAAGGCAGTCAAAATAAAAACAATGAGAGTGATACGGAACTTCAAAACAAGAAATAGGAAATCAACAATGAGCGTTTTTACATATATACAGTAGTCATGTTTTGAAGAAATGTTTATTTTCATCTTTCATGTTCTTTTTTGTGTGCTATAAAAAAATACCTGAACTTGGGTATGTTACAGCAAGAAATTTACTTAGCTCTACCTTTTAAAAATTCTGCTATTTTTCAATACCGTTACTTTGAGGACCAAATTTAAGTATATAAGCTATTTTTAAAATCATTGCAAGACCCTTTGCCAATTTTTAAACTGGAGTGCTTTTTCAACTTCATTGATTTACTTGCGTTCCTTACATATGTTGGATCCACCCCTATGAATGTGTGAATGGCAAATATTCTTTTCCTATTTCATCAATTGCTTCTTTACTGTGTTAAAATTTTCCTTGGCTGTAAAGAAATATTTTAGCTCAGGCTAAAATATCATTCCAGGTCATGTCCACAGTGGCTACCTCTTCTCATCAGGCTTCCTCCCCCCAACATAATATCCAGCTATAATCTCATCAATGGATTAATTCAATGCCACACACCTATGGTCCAGTATCACACACCCATGATCTAGTTATCTCCCAAAAGCCCTACCTATGAGCACTTGAGTCTTTGGGAGGACATCTAGACATAAACCATAGCAGGTAACTTTCCCCCATATGTCTTTCATGCATTTGTAATTTATAGTTCTGACATTTATATCTTTAATCCACTTTGAGGTGATTTTTGTGTATGCTGTGAGATAAGGAACTAATTTCATTCTTTTTCATGTGATTTTCCAATTGTCTGATAACAACATTTATTGAATAAACTGTCCTTTCCCTATTCTGTATGTGGCAAGTTGGATGAAAATCAATTGACTGTAAGTGCATTGATCTACTTCTGACTACTGTATTTCTATTCCATTGGTCTATTTGTCAGTTTTTGTACTTGTATCATATCAAAGCCAGTAACTTTTGACTCAACCGTGTATAATTAGTACTATCTTTGTAATGTCACACTCTGTGAATCAAAGAGGATTCACTGAAGAATATGCTGTTATCTTTTTTTACAGACTTGACATTTGTTCCTAATCTTCCACTGTTAAAACAATTATTTTAAATTAAACATTATTTGAAAATAACTTACAGAATATTAGTTCATCACATATTTTCATAAAATTACTTAAATCAGTATACTGTCTTGTTTCTTGAAGTAGTCTCATATCTACAAGACTGTATCTTTATCTAAAGAAAGTCAGTGCCCACATGTTTTCAAACCATAACATAGCCTGAATCTTTCCAATGCTCCTGGAAATAAGTTTCTCCAAAGCCCCTATGCTAACTCTTAGGTCAATCCACTTTGGATTTAATAGTTCCATTATTGAATTTAGTACAGTGACTTCAATCAGGAATTCATTCTGTGCAGCATCTAATTTAAAAAGTTCACTAACTTGCCTTCACTACTAGATTCTTCCCCTTGTTTTGGGTTTCTGGAAATTAGTGCCTTTAAGATGTAAGAAATGGTAAGAGTACAGAAGATTTTATGGAAATCATGGTTCACCATTATACTGCTTTGATGTCTTATGTCTTCATTCATTGGTTCTAATGGTTTTATTCTGTTTTGTTTGATCTTAATATATGTGATCATATGAATAGTTACTTTGAAGACAAGACAGTATGGTAGCCAGTGTTGATTTAATATCATCTTGCTCTGAAGTCCTACCATGCTTTTGTTTTTCTATTACCATTGGTTCTATCACATTGTGTGTTATTGGATTTTAATATGTATAATAGTAAAAACAAATTTTTTATGGAAAATGAGATAATATAGCAGCCATTGTTCATCTTTGGTTATATGGTTCAGAATGTCTTGGAATACATACATTCTCTTGAGTTGTTTTTTCTACTTTGTTATGTTTGACATTATTGTGTGTAAAGCTAAGCTCAACTATTTCAAAGAAAGAGACATTATGATAGCTACTGTTAATATCCAATTGTCTTGTTGTGAAGTGCTGTGTTGCTTACATTGTTCTGTTCTGATCTGCTTAGATCTGTCCTCTTTTGTTTTATTCTCTTTAGAATAAAAAAAAAAAACACTGAAAAAAAAAGATTGAATGTAAGTGGCTGCTAGGAAAAACTTTAGAATCTGAAGTTATAATTGACCTAATCCCACTGGCCTAAACCTTTCTGAAATTTTTTAATCTCTGTAGGATGAAATTAAGCCTCTTTAATGGGTTGATCTGCATGACTTTTCTATATGCAGTTTGATTTTACTTACAGCAAATGGATTCACTACCATGAATAAGAACCATTATCACTTATTTTCCACACTACCCTTTGACAGTGCCTCCAGGATTGTAGTCATTTTCCCAAGCTTCTCCATCCCTAGGACACAATACCACAATTTAAAAAGGGCTTCTTAATTTGGCTCATGGTTTTAAGGGATGTGGTTCATGGTAGGCTGCCTCTGAAGTGGGAACATTATGACAGAAGGGCGTAGCAGAGCAAAGCTGCTTAGTTCATGGTTACTGACAAGTACAACAATGGAACTGTGCAATAAAGAAAAGAGTCCCTTAGCATAGTACCCAAAGCCACACCTCCCTGACCCTCTCAGAGGCACCCAGAAGTCTGCTACACTAATGCCCTTGGCAACTCACAGGCCAATCAAATAGACTCAGTCAAGCTCAAGAACCACAACTTACACCAGTAGTAACTTGCTACATGTTAAGAGAGCAGTTAGCATATCTGTGAATTAATATTGAAATTTTAGATTACTTTTTAACCAGTGACTATGTTGCACAAGTACTACAAGTGTAAATCTCTTTCCATTTCTGTAATGTAATGTTACTTTTAGGGTTTCATAGAAATATATTTATATGACATTTTCCTAAGTTTTAAAAATTGCCTTAGATTTCTTTGTTCAAATTGCCTCACATTACAAACGTGCAATTAGATTTGGAATAGAATCAAAAAATAACTTGTAAAGGACTATGCATGAAGTCCCACACTTCTGGATACACACGTGTACACACCCACACACACACACACACACACACACATGTACACATTCACTTGAGCAAATATATCATATATTTTGTTGTTTTGCTTATTATATTGTTTTGATCCTTTAAGTCTGTTGCTGAAATTCATTTCCACTGATAATAATTCCTTAGATTCTAAATTAGAATATTTCCTCTTGCTATGTAAGTCTTCCAGCATGACATTTGTCACAATTCACAAGTTACTAAAGTACTGTATGCTGCCATCATCTTTTGATTTGGATGAGAGTTGTATTTTTCCTGATCACGTCCCTGAAATCTTTCAAGGTTTAGGATATAAGCCATATAAGTGAATTAATAAGTACAAATTAATGAGGTTTTTTGTTTTGGTTTAGAATTTTTATTTCATTTTGCTTTGTTTAGTTTTATTTCTTTTTTTGTCTTTTTCAGGCAGGGTTTCACTATGAAGTTCAGGCTGGCCTTGAACTCATGTTGTAGACCAGGCTGGCCTCGAACTCACAGCAATATTCTGGCCTCAGCCTCCTGAATACTGGAAATACAGGTGTGCACGTCCACACCTGGCTCGAGATTTTAACTTAAGACTCAGAGATCAGTTATTACCCACTCAAAGCATTTGAAACTACATCATCTGAACACTTATCAACATATTCCCCATGTGCGGATTTTCCTAATTGCCAATGTGTTAGACACAATCATATTGTTTTGTGACATTGTTTCCAATAGAATATATAGAAAAGAAGTTCTAGCATGTTAGCATTTTATTTTTGCAATGTTTAGTATGAGAAACATAAATAATGCATGTTTTCTTAAGCTGTCTGATAAGTTAAATTTCAAGAATGAGAATCAATCCTGGATTATGACCCACCATAAATTACTACAAGGGCACAGATCTTACAATACCTGGCACCCACAACTAAAAGCAAGAGGGATTTAATTTGCCACATTTTTTAACGTGTTTCTGGCTTTGGTCAATTGGCTCCAAGGCAGAAGCACAATAACAGGAGGGAATGTCAGAGCAAAGAAGCTTCATAGCAACTGAAGAGCAGATGATGGTGACAGCACTAGAGAGGCAGCTGGCAAATAATCATTTATGGTACACAAAGACAGGCTTCCATCCCCTCCCAGGCACATTCAGTGCGCTTTAGTAGTTCCTTTCATGACTCTCAAGCTAATCAAGTTGAAATGTGTTATAGTCAGGGGTTGCAAGGAAAAAACTACATACAGGACACAGAATTTATATTATTTCATGATGGTCACCCAGAGTTAAATACAAGAAATGAAGGAAATCTGTTCACAACACTGAAAACCTAAAAAATCCAGCCAAGAGCATGGATCCCACAACAATGTCCTGCATGAGTCCAGCTGAAGATGAAAGCCCATGACAATGCCTCCCATGAGTCCAGCTGGAGGGCTAGAGCCCAGCACAATTCATGCAAGTCCGTTTTACAGATCTGCTCTGGGAAGGCCCAAAGGTCAGCAGTGAAATCTAGAAAGTCTATGCCAGTGGGGTGAAGAATCCGTGCCAGCAGGCTGGGGGTTCTGCACTGGAGCCGTGATGCGACACTCAAAGTAAGAACCAGGACTTCCCTGAAAAGTACCACAGCCATCTTCAGTGACAATGAGGTCCTGAGCTCCTCTGATGATAAGAGCTGAGTCCGTATCAGGAATCCAGCATGACAGGCTTTTCCTACATATTAAGCAGCACATAGATCCCCCTCCAGAGCCAGAAAGCAATGCTCAAAGTGAGGACCAAAGCTCCCCCAAAGTGAACCGCAGCCATTCTCGGCAACAAGATTCCGAGTTTCTAATGGCTGATTTCATATCAGGGAAGCCAGCAGGACAAGTTCCTCCAGGAGAACCAATGGCTTCAGACAGTAAGACTTAGGAGAACCCACAACACCCTGCTCTTCCTCTCCACGTCTCCTCTTATGCTGGCAACTTTCCTCAGGTGGGCCATCTGTACTCAGCACCACGCTGATTTAATTCAGCTGGTGTTGCCTGCCAACTTTTAATCCATAACAAAATTATTAAGCCTATCTATCACATTCCAGTAGTCAGCAAGCCTCCAAGCACAGGATCAAAAGTGCAAAAGTATAAATTTAGACTTGAGAAGTGAACTTTTGGGCTCAATGCTCAAGAAGGCCTCTTGGCAAGTGGTACCCCAGGATTCATTCCATTTTGCTCAGCCATCTAGGCACTCAGAGGCCACTTGCAGTCATGATCAAACCGGCCATAGATACTCGCTACACTGGTGTCAGAACTTGGTGTCATTTTCATGATACTGGTTTTACCGGCATGCATTATTTAAGTGTTGTAGGGCCATGGGGCTTCTACTCAATTTCAAAGACCTGTAAAGTCAGTCAACCAGATCCTGCTAGGACGATGTGAAATGAAGCTCAGGCTTCAGTGCAGGTCCCAGTAAGTCTGAGGAGATATACGGAATGTCTGCTAAGGAAAGCAGCAGGCTAAGAGTGGGTTCCGTCCAAGAAAAAGGTAACCTGGACTTCGATTAGCAAGGTTATGGGGTGGGACTTTGCAAAACCTCTGGAACTTAGATATTACCACCACCACCGAGTGCCCTGGAGAGCAGATACAGAAGTCTCTTATCAATGCAGAACAAAGATGTCTAACCTAAAACAGCCAGGTAGCAGAATGTGGGGACAGGACTTGATAAAAATGGGTTGGGGGCCAGACATAGTGTCCAAAATTATGCCTCCATAATCATCCTAGTACATCTGGTAACTTCCAAGTCAATTAAGTTGATATAATTAATCTTGTGTACCTCAGTGCCTGTGTTTAAGGGTTACAGATGACTTGAGAACAAGCAGTCATCCAGTCAATATTATATTCAGAAATGCTCACCACAGTGTAATACACAAATTGTCCACATCTTCATACTGTTGGAGTAGTACAGCTGTGAGACTTAAGGGGACAATTAAAATGTCAACCAGAAAAAGCAAAATTGACAATGTCTTCTTAAAATTACTGGCTCATTGTACAAAAAATAAAGCAACAAATAACCAGCTTCTTCATGAAAAATAATGGAAACTACTTAAAAAGAATACATTTCATATGATTATATGGTAATAATGACTCTACCATTATTTTTTGTTGTAATACCACAAATCAGTAAAAATGAATATACATCAAAAAAATCTATAATTGTACTCATATGGGCAAGATCATAAAAAGTATATCGAAACAGAAGACCCTTTTCCATTTCTATAAAAGTAAGGCAATACTACTCTTGATTTTTATAATGCAATTACTATGAGGTGACATTGACTTATGACTAAGACAATGACTTATGATTCTCCAGGAATTTGTGTTCAGAGACAACCTATATACTTGTCCTTAACTCAAGATCAGATTTGCTTTATGGATGAATTTTTTCTCATACCTCTTAAAAGGGTGAATTAGTAAGTAATACCATTTAATCTCTTGTATATTCCCATTATACTACCTATATTACAGCAGGTAACCTGACTTCACTAGCAATTTGAAGCATACCTAATATTCTAAAAAGTTTCTAGCTCCTTTCAGCAGTGTAAGAGCTGTAAAAATGAAAAAAGTGCTCTTCAGCATTGCAGTGGTTCCCCTATCTCTGCTCTGCTCTCTGCTGGAGATATATTCCAATGTCCCTAGTGGATGTCTAAATCTATGAATAGCACTGCACCTTCTATTTCTGCTGTATTTTATGCATATCTATGATAAATCAGAATTCATAGATTAGTAACAGTAAGAGACTAACAATAATATGAGGAAGAAAGTAGAATGAGGAATAAAATCATACTACAATTAAAGTCATATGAGGCTGGGGATTTAGCTCAGCAGCATAAGCGCCTGCCTTGTAAGCACGTGGTCACAAGTTTTCCTTGGTACCAATAAAAACTGAAGAAAAAAAAATAAAGTCATATGAAATATGATATCTCTCAAAATATTATATTGACCCATGTATCTTAAGATAGTGTATTGGACCAATTTTCTTCTTTCAGTGTCATGACATCAAATAAAGAAGTGACGGGAATGACATAAATATTTAAGATACAATACTATATAAGTTTCTCTTAAACACAACACTCAACTGTGCTGAAGATCAGTTTGATAATCCAGAAGGTTACTAAGTTACTAAAGAAGACATGGTATGTACAGCACAGATACACTGAGCAAAACAATGATTTATGTGCTGGAATAGAAAGAGCAAGATGGAGTAAGATATAATTTCACTACTCATATTGCTTTGCATTTCCAAACTATGAATTATTTCTGATATTTCCCAGTTACTATCTTTATACTTTGGTTGATTGCAGATAAGAAAAAGCATGGATAAAGAGGAGCTACTGGAAGCATATAAAACTATTTTGTGGCTAATACACTGTCAGTTTTATAACAACAGTAGTTAACACAAAAATTTTTTAAATGCCATCCATTATAAAGTCATTTTAGAGAATTTAGGTAAATAAATTTAAACAAGAAAATCTTCAAGTGAGCATTTGCTAAACTGGGAAATGTTTTCTAAGTATTTTACTATAGATATTTTATTTGTTCTATACACGACCTGTCAAAAGGGGAAAAATTTAAAATTTACATACTGTAAATTGCCTGATTCTGAGCTCTCAGTACGTTGGCTGTGTTACCACGCAACACTAACTCGCAGGACCATGATAATAGCATAGCTGTGGAAGTGCTCCAAGCGCAGTGATTAAATCAACCTTCAGGAAAAACCCTACTTTACACAAACAAATTCAAATGAAACTTCCTTTCCTTCCTTCCCTTTAATTCCCCACTCCAATCATTCTGAATTTAATGGATATGACAGTTCCAGAACTTGATAAGAATAAAGATATTAACAAAATTGATCTTGCAACTTCTTTTTTCAAATATCACTTTAGCTGAAAATTAAATATGACACAGAACTTCATCTCTGAACTAGAAGACTGATTCATGAAGACGGAGAGAAAAATGTTTATCTGATAGACTAGGTGCATCTATATTTAGATGGAAATGCACATCAATTTGATCAAGTAGAGTATTTATGAAATTAAACAAAAGACCAAATTAGACTGACAAGACAAATGACGGATCAAGGAATTATCTTAAAAATAAATTTACATGAAAGATACAAGTTATTTTTACATTAATGTGGACAAACTGTCTTTTAACCAGAGCAGCTGTAATAGCAGCTGATAGGTGAAATGGAAATTCTTAAGTGCTTCCTCCAACATCTCGCCACATTAATTAGAATGCTTTCCACATCATAACGATTTAGTCAGGAAAGACGGCATCAAAACATAGGATTAACTGCTGACTGTGATTTAGATGATTATAATCACACTTGAAGTTGGAAAAAATAAGATGACCAAGGAAAATAGTGGACTGTAAATACAGTAAAATCAAATCTGTGTAGTCTTAAGAAGAGTAGCAATGACTTTGAATTATAAACTGCTATGCCCAAAACTTAAATCATTTAACTTTCAACATAAATCTTTCCAGAAAGCAGTGTGCATAGCACCCACCAATTCTTTCCAAATTACAAAATTTTACAGTGTTTTTTTAGCACCTACCCCGTGCTACCACATTACTACAGCATAACTTTTGTAGTGAATTTTATCGATAACATAATGACACATAATTTGACAGTTAAGAAAAGATTCAGTTCCAGTGCACTGAAATTATCAAAAACAATAGCGGTTTCAGTAAGGTAAATGTTTGTTTTTCTCCTTCATAAAACAAAATCTTCTATATTTTTGCTTTATCCTCTTGACTGCATGAGCTCTTTCTCAAAGCAGACCATCCAGGTAACTCATTGTAATTTACATGATTATATGTGTATTACAGGCAGCAAGAATAAGGAAAGAAGAAAAATCACCCGTTCCTCTGAAATTCAGCTCCTATGCCTTTCTCTCAATGGTCTCAGCACTTGTAGCTGCATCTCACACCAGCTAGAGTTCGGTCACATATCATTCCTACTTACAGGAAAGTTTAGAAATGTGGTCTTTTATCTGCTCTGTTTTGCCTAAATGGAAATGAATGTTCTAAATACCAGGCAGTGAATTTTACTTGGAAAATTGTATACTTCATACAAAGTTTTTGGCCATATGTGCAACCTGCTTTCTCTTCTTTTATTACTTTCTAACTTTGTAAAGCTTCCTAAATCTTTTCTTAGGTGAGAGACACGACTGCTCATAGAATGATTAAAATGCCTCGGAAAGTTCTACGGGGCCGGTTGATACTTTTATGTTGCCTTTACCCAATCTAAGCATTAAAGTTATGATTTTATTTTACAGGTATCATGTGCTCTGTCAAATTACCTATATAAAAAGGTTCTTCAAGTTATTGATTTTTTTATACTTGTTTACAGTTTTTAATGAAGATTAAATTGATGTGGTGGAGCTTGACTACACCTTTTTACAAATGAACCACTAACCCTGCAAGCAACATCTGACACGATCCTGTAGATAGCCACAGTGGCTATGGAAATACTCCCCACACTACCACCATGGGGACCCACTCTTTGATTTTAGTTTCCCTCCCTGCTGCATACTAGAACTTCCAATTCTCTCTGTAGGCCTTTAAGTCTAGATGATACTCACTGTGATTATGTGCATGCCATAAAGACAGCCATTTAACACTGTTCATTCTATAAATTCTCTGGAATTATCAGTTTCATTCTATACCTAAACCCTAATTTGAGCACTTTCTACATTCTAACTAGAGGAATAAAATCTTGCAATTCTCAGAGTACACACATTCTCCTTGGCATCAATCAGAAATAGTTCAGTCATGTTTTACCTAGGTGAATGCCTTGAGGCTTAGAATTTGAATGGAACAGAGATACCCTGTTTTTACTGTTTATTATTCAATTATACAACATAAGGAGAGGAAGAAGTTGAATCATTGAATTTCAAATATCACGTGGTTTATATTAACATCACAAACTACCCAAACTTTTTATTTTGTGAATTTCCTCTAAAATCAAGAGGGCTTTTTGATTTTCATTATTATTATTTTCAGTAGAACTCCTAACTACTCTTCAAAGAATAAAGTTAAGCCATTAAAGATACAGAAAAATTATGCATTTTGGAATATGGCTTATTACATTAAGTTTAGTACCAAAGAACTAGAGTGCTATCAGACAATAATTGATAAACACAGCTCTCTACCATCAGTGCAACAAACTGGTGATTAATATATAGGCTGAAAAATGGATCCACAAAAGATATCTACACTACACTCCTTAAAATCTGTGAATATTGGCTCCACTCCAGGGAGAGAACCATCATCGCTTCCTGAGCTCTGTGCCATGTTGGAACTTGGGACACTGGGAAAACAAGCAGGCAGCTTGCTGATCTGGTAAGTGGCTGTGGGCCTGCCAGAGTGCAGGCTATGAATCAAACATCCAAATCCTCCCCCCTGCGCTGCCCCTGTTAGCAAATGGGAGCGGGAGGTCTGAGTATCTCTTGGGAGGATGAACATATGCAGTCTGGCAAGTAAGGGGGATTTTCTTCCACCAACTCTTTGAAGACAAATATTTTTATCACTGTTTTGCTCAGTTCTGATTAATGGTACTGCTCTATTCAATATTCTGTTTTTATAAGTTCGATATTTCCTTCCATTTTGCTCTACCTGATTCAAAGAACAGCTATTGTGAAGAGAATAGGATGTACTATTGTGCCTATTGCTGTTGATCTGGTGACCTGCTGTGAGGTTCTGTGCCAATTTCACTGCATTGTCTTGGTTGGCTTTGTTCTGTCTTGTTCTGCTGTATTTTGCTACATTCAAAAAAAAAAAAAAGATAACAAAGTAACAAAAAAAACACCAAAAAACTCCGAACTCCACCAAAGCTGATCCATAGGGCATGGATGAAGAGAAACTCAAAAACAAAGCAACAGAATTATATAAGGTGATTAAAAAGTAAATAACAACAACAAAACAGATCAGTAAGGTACTGAGCAACCTGAAACAGGACATAACTAAACAGATAATGGGCTTAAAAAGCAAAAGGAGGGAAAGAAAGTGCTTTAAAAGATATAACTGCATGTATGTTTAAGTGTGTAGGATTGATAAGCATGTTGCTAAGTTTTTATTGGATCATTGAACAGAACTGTTTGCAGCCTCACTGTTTGAATGTCCACTTTGTATGCTTTAATTTTGTAACTTGAACAACTGTGTCTAAGAAGACAATATATAATTTATCAACTAATGATTTCTGTTTTATTTTGTTTGAAATTCCGTATTGTTTCTACCACTTTTTCTGTTTTGCTTTCTCTTTAAATAAAATTTTTTAAAAATCTGTGAATATTATATTTGGTGACAGTGTTTTTATAGATGGGATTAAATTAAGGTATTTGACACAGGGAAATTACCCACTTGGGCCTTACACACAATTATGGTGTCCTTCAAGAATGAGGCAAGAGATTGGATGCACACAAAAGAAAAGGTAAGGTAAAAATGCCAGTGAAGGTAAAGATTGGCAGATGGTTCCACAGCCACGGAGGACCAGCTGCACTGAGAGGCCAAAAGAATGCAGGGGCACAGTCCTTCCCAGAGATGTAGGGTGGAGCGTGGCTCCTCTATCACCGGGTTTTGTCCTGGCAACACAGATTTTAAATTTCTGGACGCCAAAACTACCAGCAAATAAATTTCTGTTGTTTTAAGCTACTTGATTTGTGGTAATGTGTCACAGTATCCACAAGAATGGAATACTATAGTTTTAATCAGATAAGAGTGCTTTTGAGTCCTGATTTTTGGTTTTGCTTTTTTTTGTATGGATTTACTTTTTACAGTGAATCTGTAAAACTAGGAGTCCCAACTGAATAAAATTGGTGTCAGCCATACAAAAAAAAATTTTTTGTCTTTTTTGAGAAAGGGTCTCATTATGCAGTTTAGGCTGGCGTTGAGCTCACTTTGTAGCCCAGGCTGGTCTCAAACTCAAAACGATCCTCCTGCCTCAGCCTCCCAGGTGCTGGGATTACAGGCTTGAGCCACCACACCTGGCTAACCATACAAAATTTTAAGACAATTTGTAAGAAGTTATTGGGGGGGAGGTCTATACTAAGTGTCCAGTTTGGTAAAAGGCAGTGGAAAGAACCAGAAGAACCAGAGACAGCAGTTTCTTTCTGAAGAGAGATTGCAGAGATTCTAAAGAGATGCAGTAACAGATAAAACAATAAATATTGAATAACAAGGGCACATTTTAGAATGTATGGTCAGCCGCAACTGTCAGAATAGATGATAATACATAAGCTGAGAATTAAAATGCTGTTAGTCACCTATATGATGAGCTAAAACTGCAGCGGGCCTCTGTTGTGGAATAATAGTTACTTGTGAAAGCAGATAGGAGAAAGAAGTTGTGGCATGCTGTTACAGCGGTACAACGGCAGCAATAACAGTGTACGTTTAAAAAAGCTAGAAGAAAAATTCTGAAATTTTTCACCGTAAGCAATTGATACATGTTTGAGGAGATAGACGTATTTAACCTGATATAAATGATGCATAATGCACACATACATCAAAATGTATAAGTATTATGTTTTCATATACAGAAAAAAATAAATGAAAAGTTAAATATAAAATTAAAGTAAAACATGGCATATGCATATATGACTTACTCGTGGGTAAAAGAAACCACGGTTTTCTAAATGTTGCTGTGGTACATATATTAGATGATATTTTGTAAAAAAATATTAATTTAATAGAGAAAAGCAGAGCTATACGGGAAAGTAAGGTAATAATTTCTTAAAACTCTCATCTTAATTTTGCACATAAACATGCACACACACAGTGGGACCATGGTATAAAAATCTATTTTTTACTGTGGACAATGCAAGTTTAAAGGATAGTCATTCAGGCAGAGGACACAGCAGGGAGAGAGGTTTGAGAAAAGAACAGAGTACGAAGGTCGGTGGACCACAGGAGCTGTTGAGTCAGGCAGCGGTGAGTGGAGCTCTGGGTGGGGTGTGGGTGGAGGCGCAGGTGTGCTGAGCAAGGGTAGGACACAGGGACAGAGAGGCAGGCGGGAGCCTCAGTGCGTGGACACAGGGACAGAGAGGCAGGCGGGAGCCTCAGTGCGTGGACACAGGGACAGAGAGGCAGGCGGGAGCCTCAGTGCGTGGACACAGGGACAGAGAGGCAGGCGGGAGCCTCAGTGCGTGGACACAGGGACAGAGAGGCAGGCGGGAGTTTGACTGCGTGGTGCCTGTGTTGTATCGTAAGTTTTGGTTTTTAGAGTAATAGGAAGCTATTAGAAGCTGTTAATCTGGTTTTCTTCTATAAATGAATCATCTGACATAAAATATAAAATGTGGGGAAAAGATAATGGTGGTGTGGCCCACAAATTATGGTGATAGAAAGCGGATTCTATTAAATAGGGAAGAGATAGGAAAATGTGTGTTTAGTAATTTCAATAGTAAAATATTTTTACTGAATCGGAAGTAACTTCTTGATGAAGTTTCTATGCTTTATAGCTCTCATCATATTCACCCAGGATTTCCATAAAACGTGATTAAATTGAAAAAAAATATTTTCTTGTTTTGACTCATTATATCTTACCTTGAATCACTTACTACTCTTGTTTAATATTCATTCGATTTTTTTTTTTGGTCTTATGGAAAATCAAGACCAAAAAAAAAAATCTATCAAAATGTAGAAAAAATGAGGCTGGGGCAGAAAGACTACAGTTTCAGCCCAGCCTGGCAAGTTAATAACTTAGTGAAACCCTCAAAATACAAAGTGAGAATGATGCTCATGAAAAAAACGCTGAGTTCAATCCCCAGCGGGACAAAACAAACAAACTAATTTAATGTAATAAAGCTGTTGTCTTTCTGTGCACCATGTAATCTGTAATATTTAGACTCAGAATTTTCTTGCAATAAAACTATCAGCTATGGGCAGCCAACAGCTAGTTTGTCTCCAAAACAGATCTTATCCTAGAGTTACAATGTTCACAATATATATCCTGGTTATTCAATACATAGCAGGTCAGAAAAGCCTTGTGGATAACTCTTTTGATTTTGCATTTTATTATTATTGTTATTACTATTTTTCACAACAGCATGTTTTTGTGTTTTTCCAAGCATAACAGGTATAACTTCGTCCATGTCTGTAAAGGAATCAAGGCTAGAGTTCTGAGGAAACTAGAACCTTATTTCAATGCATTACTTACTCCCTTTTTAGTGGCTTTAACAGATCAAAAAGCTACTCTAACATGTGCAAAAAATAAGGGGCAGAGAAATTACTAGGAGAGTTTGAGATGTGCAAATTATAGTCTCTCTTCCTATCCCAACCACCTCTTTTGGGGGTTGCATAGAAGGACCCTTGGATAGAAACACTTTATATAACAAAAATGACTTCTCTCCTTATGTTTGCATCCGGGTCAACCAGCAAACCCACACAAGTTCTCAAATTCTCTGGAAAGGGAGAGTCAGCCCTGCACTTTGCCAATCCAATTCCACACTACGGTATTCTCTTTTATGAAGGAAGCTAAGTAAGTGAGCTATACCATATGCACTGGGGTAACAGAAATATTTTTTCCATGAAATTTAAAAGCCTTAAGCATAAATGTTTCCCTTACATATTTCCCAAATACTATATAGAGTCTATCCAAAATTGTTTGAGCTTTCTCACAGCAAGTAATTCATTATTCTAGATCTTTATGAATTCTGAGAATTTTGTCTAAATTTTCACCTGATAATTTCATAGGACTAATTAGCCAGTTCAGCCACACAAAACTTGTGACATCCACACAAAACTTGATCATTGATGTGCTTTACATACCTCTTTGATTTAAGAAATACTTTTGAATCCAACCTATAATTCCGTATATTATAACTAAAATATTACCTGAATAAAGAGTGAGTAACAAAGAGTGAAAGAAGCATATGCAAGCTTCTCCAGTGTGGACCTAAGAGCACTCCTGCATCTTGGGGTAGTGACTGATACCCTTGCTTCAATCAAGAAGAGCCCTAGATACAGGCCGTGGGCAGCTCAGGCCCTTTGTCATCTAGTTTAATAATTTCCGTGTATTACAACTTAGTACTCTCTATTTTAATGTATACTATTTTTTAAATTCTATATCTATTTAAAAAATCAAACAGCAGCAAAAACCAAACAAGACAGAAGTCAGGATGTGATGAGCAGAGGATCTTCACTAAGTGCTGCCTATATTTGTTCTTTTACTCCTTGTCCTATATTATGGAGACAATATTTCCACATATCAGCATGAAATATCTGGAAGAAGTGATTCATCTTTCCTCCAGTTGTTATAGTACTATAGCTATTCAGAAGCTTGTATTAAGCTCTGCCTTCAAATTTCATTAATTGCTTTTTTTCTTGACATAAATCCCTGCAATTTTACATTTTTAAAAATACAAATTCCTCAAATGGAATTTAAAATAAGTACTTTTTCCCGGTGCATTTTTGTGAGCCAAGACTGGCATCTACTGGTAAAATAAACTCGGTTCACAGCTGGAATAAAATTTTGCAATCGTAGGTTGTTTTGTGAACTGTTGTGTATTATTTTAATTTTAGTTAATAATTAAATATTTAAAACTATAAAATATCACTGTCTATACTTATAATACCTAAGTTACATTTAAATCATAAAAGTAGATAACGTTTATCAAATTCAAGAAATTTAGTAAATCTACAAACTGCTATTTTGGCTTCAAAACAAACTAGAAGCAATTTTCCAGGAGTCTTTCTTAAAATAAGGGATTTCAAAACAGTTACATTAAAAACTATATATAGAGAACACAAGACATTCTCAAATCATCCTAGAAACAATTGGAAATTATGTATGTTACTACACGAAGTACTTTCATCTCTCACATTTCCCAGACTCAACAAGGTAAGTACCATTCAGAAATGTTACCAATGACAAATGTGGATAATACAGCATGAGGTGGACATTAACACTTGTCTTTCTTGGTTTTGTCCTCCAAACATGTCCTTACCCATGTCCTCCAGATAGGCTTTTAAGACGTGTATAATTACCCAAAATTGGAAAAAAAAACTCTTTTCACAAGTAAGCCTTTCTGTCTCTTTTATTGTTCCACTTCCACTTTACTGCTGCCCATAGCAAAGTCCTGGTCTTCTGGTCAAACTTTTCACTGGCCAATTTGCTTCCACAATATCGGATTCATGATAATCCTGTTAGCACAGCAGAATAGGTTAGTTTGGTTTGGTTTTTGCATCTGCTGAAAGAAATGGTTTTTCTACATAGGATATATGTGTGACACATTTTTAATCTGTCATATTTGTATATTTGACATCACATTATACCAATTAAAGTTTGAATTCAAAAAAATTCCAGCAAAATAAACTCCCTAATTCACATGCACATGCTCATTCTCTCTCTCTCTCTCTCTCTCTCTCTCTCTGTCTCTTAAACAATTTAAAAGTATATATAAATAGGTGATCAAAGGAGTAAACATGTGATTAAACTGATTACATTTGTGATATACATAGTCTCAAGTTTTGTAACATTTAGCAGAGAAAATTCTTTTTATACTTATGATTCCATAGATTTTTTTTTATTCTGGGAGTAATAAAGATTTACATGTTAATTATTTGCCTTCAACTACTTTTCATCTAAAAGCTAAATTATATATAGTTGGCAAATTCGACTCAAATTTCAAAATACTTCCAATAATTCACCAAGGTATAATTGACAGATAATACTGAATATATTTAAAGTATACAATTGGTAAGTATTGACATGTGTGAAATACCATGAAACCATTACCAAAATAAACACATTTCTAACCACCGAAATGTCCTTCAAGGCTTTTCTTAATCTCTAACTCCAACTCCTTGCCCCCTCCCCCGTCACCCATGGACAACTGATTAGCTCTCCGATGTTATGGATTAGTTTGGATTTTCTAGAGGTTTACATGACTGAAGTCCTACACGTTTTGACTGATGTCTTCATTCAGAAAATTATTTTGAGAATCATGCTTAATGGAGTACATGTTGATAGTCAATTAATTTTTTCTTCTGAATAGTACTCTGTTTTGTAGGAAAAAATACTATTTGTTGGTGATCCATTCACTTACTTTTAGATACCCAAGTTATAGTTTTTATGATTCTATATTAAATATATTGATTTCATTTTCCTTGTGTAAAAATATTGTAGTGAAACATAGGATCATATGGTATGTATTTATTGAATTTTTTAAAAACTTCCAGGCTATTTCTCCACACATCAGTTAACTCTTCACATGATTAGACCACTGTAGTGATTCTACTTAGTATTTAGTAATATCTCATTACACTTTTAATTCTTTATTTTCTTATTGACTAATGAACACCATTTCCTGTGTTTATTTTTAATTTATCTTGGGTGAAGACACTGCTCACATATCTTTGCCAATGATAATTGTTTTATTTTCATATTTCACTTAAAAAATTTACATAATGTAGATATAAACATAAATCTTTCATGACATGTATGCATTGCAAATATTTTCTTAGTTTGAGGCTTTTTTCATATTCTTCTAACGATATTATTCAAAGAACAGAAGATATTTATTTTTGATGACTCACTATTTATGAAACTCATCTTTTATACTTTATGCCTCCAGTATTTTAAGCTATTTTTGACACTTGACACAATGAAAGTTTTTTATTACCTATTGTTATTCCCAAGGTTTGTTAGTTTTATATTTTTTCTTCACATATTTACATTAATTTGCAATGAAGCAGAGTGCTCCAATTTTGTTTATCTACTTAAAGTTATTTAAGCTTTCCTACATTCTTTGTGTTTTCAAATTCTACAGAAAAGGTAGGAGAATATCTTTGCTTAAGAGTGTGTTGAATCTATAAGTCGATTTTTGAAAATTTGCTATTCCATGCATTTTAACTCATGAGCATAACACAGTACAGATTTCCACTTATTCAGATCTTCTTCAACATTTTCAGTGATGTTTTTAGTTTATATGCACAATTCTTATACGCATTTTGTGAAATTTATCTCAATATTTATTTTTATGTAATTATGAGTAGTGTTATTTCTATAATATAAATTTATAATTTGTTCATTGTTAATGTACCGAAATATAATTCACTTCTTTTTTCGATCTCATGTTCTGAAATCCTGCTAGAAAGACTTCTTATTTCTACTACCTACTTGTAAATTTGATCAGATTTTTCATATATGTTATCATGTGTTCCCATAATAAATATGTTCTTACTTTTTCCTTTCTGGTCTTCATATCTTTTATTCCTTTTTTCTTTCCTTTAGTACATGGGCTAGGACCTCAAATATAACAGAGTAGTAAAAACAGCCATCCGTTTCTCACTTCTCCTCTTGTGTCTTAGTTGATTTTCTCATGGCTGAGCCCACACACCCAACATCCAGAGTTAGAGGAGGAAAGGTTTTCTGTATCTCACAGTTTTGAGAGGTTTCAGTTCCTAGCTGGTTTGCTCCGAGGCAGGGTGGAATGGCAGAAGAGCATCGCAGAGCAGGCAGAAGACACCAAGCAACAAGCAACCCAACAGACAAGCAGCAAGAGACACACTGGCCCTGTTTCAGTCCCTTCTGTTTTTATCCAGGCTACCTGCCTGGACAGGATGGGACACCTTAATCATAGCCAGAACTACACCAAACCAGTCAGTGGATTAATTTACTAAGCAAGCATTTAATTTATTAATTTACTAGTTCCAGCATTAAATTACTAGTCCCGGTATTAATTTACTTAATCCCAGCATCACACATTCTAGATCCACTGCCCCCTGAAAAAGCCCCTCCTAAGATAACATGAAGCTTTTGGGGCACATCGAGACACAGAGACACAGGTCTTAAGATCTTGAAAGAACAAGATTTAATCTTTCCAAATATAATCCACTCGTGATGAACGTAACATTCCTCAATAAGGCTGATGTTAGCTGTCAGGGGATTGGCAATATTCACTTTGCCTCCTAATTTGTCCCTTTGAGTTCATTAAGAATGGATAATTGACTTTGTCATAAGGTTTCTCTGCATCTGTAAATTAATTTCCTTTACTATTTAGTTCATTAATAGTGAATTATGCTTAGTAATTTCCAAATGTTAAATCAAACTTTTAATTCTTAGACTAAAACCTCCCTTGGTTCTGTTTATACATGTTGTTGAATTTGCTATGGACTGTGCACACAGATTCCTGAAGAATATTGTGTCTTACCTTTCTTTTCATTTAATAATTTTATCTGTTTGATGACCAGGCCTCAGAATGGACTTAAAAAATGAGAGACTCAAATAAACAGTAAATAAAAGGGTTTGGACCGAATTGGTATTGTCTCTTTCCTAAACATTTGCATGAATTCACCAGTGAAATCACTTGATTGTTCTTGGTGAGAAGATGAACTACATATCCTCTTACTTTCTGTGAGGCTTATAGGACTAACAAGTCACTTGTTTATCTTCAAGTGAGCTTTGGTTGGTGATGGTTTTTAATTTTTTTTTCATTTTAGGTAAAATTTAAAATGAACATAAAAGTTTTCTGCCATTGTCCTTCCAAATATGAAATAATTTGTTTTTGGCCTCTCTCAGTCCTAAATTGGAAGTCTTTACTCCTTTTATTTCTGATTTGTTTACCTAGGAGTTTAATAATTCTATCAATCTGAAAATAACAATTTCAGCTTTTATTAGTTTCCTCGACTGTATTTATCTGTTCATTTTTTGTACTACCCTTCCGTTAGTGTTTTCTTTCTTCTATTTACAGCTAATTTTCTCTTCTCTTTTAGTTTCTTATAGTGAGAATTGGTTATTGATTTCACACCTTTCATTTCAAATATAAGAATTCATTCTTATCAATTTTCTCTAAATAATTGCTTTAGAAATGCACAATGAATCTAGCCAGATTGTATTTTATTTTCAGCTCACAGTTATTTGTAATTTTGCTCGTGGCTTCATCATTGAAGCAAGAATTCATTAAAAATGATATATTTGATTTCCAAACATTTGAGAACTATGAACAGATCTTTCTTATATTAATTTGTCATTACTTTCTGAACTAACATATTTTCATTGATTTGAATCTGTTTAACTTATTGAGACTTTTTTCATGGTTCATGATGTGATATAATTTGGTGGTCACTGTGCTCTTGAAAATAACATTTAATCTGCGGTTGTTAGGTGGAGTATTCTATAAATGTTAAGCCAAGCTGACTGATAGGGCTGTTCACATCCTCTGTATTTAGACTGATTTTCTACTCCCTTGTTCCATGAAATTTGGAGAGACATTGAAATCTCTCTGTAATTATGGTTTATTCTATTTCATTTCACTATTATATTAGTTTCTTTAATATCTCTGAATCAGCTGCATAAAATAATAAATATTATGTCTTCCTTTCTGTTTTATAATGACTTTTATTTCTGTCTCTCTTTGTCTCTTTTTTGGTTCCTTCCCATCAATTGAAGTTTCAATGACTGAATTTTACCTCCTTTTTTGGCGAATATTTGTAACTTTGGTTCTTTTTCCTATTTCTTACTGCAGTGATTATTTTAACATCATATGTGCTATGAAATCATGAAACTATCATTGCCCTCTCACGTGATATAATATCATGTACTAATCTGAAAAAATATAAACACATTTCTCCTGTTCAATTTTTCTACTCTTATCATTATATGTTTTATTTTTACACAGGTCAAAAACTCCACCACATAATATTTTTGTTTAAATAATTATCTTTAAAAGGAATTAAACTGACAAGAGTCATTCTTGTGATTTATCATAAATAAATTAGGTAAATTCAACAAAATTTATTTAGATTAAAATATTAACATTTTGTGGATACATATTTCCCTTTTTTTGCTTTAGTAGAATAGAATTCTTATAATTGTTGTATATTGATTACTTCAGATTTTGTATATCTGGAAAAATCTGTAATTGCTGCTTACTTTCATTTTAAAAGTCAATTTTATTAGATATAATATTTTTGTTGCTTGTCTTTGATTTGCTTGCTTGTTTAGTGCTTTCAACTGGTTTCTTATTTATTGTAAGTGCATTGCTACTAGAAAAAGACATTATCATCCTTATCTTGGTTTCATTTGAGATAACTTGTCTTACAAATCTTATGATAGTATTTTCTTCATCACTGGCTTTGAGAATTTTGCATTTGTGTTGCAATTTTCTCCAAATATTATAATGTTTATCGATCTTGGGTGTCTGGTTGCAGAGAGGCCATAAAATTTGGAACTTTTTTAGCTATTACATTTCATCAAATATTATGATCTCTTTGATCCCCTTCCTTTACATACTGCAAATTCACAGATATTCGGTTATTGGATGATTTCTTCAGCTTACCGTTGCTCTAATAAGATTCTTTCCAGAAGCCTGGAAATGCCCAAAAGCACAAAGTGGAGAATTGTACACAGGCTCAGCAGGTTCAAAGACATTTCTTTGCTATGAAAAAATACTATCCATGGTGTATAGATGCAACACATAAGAGTTCTTGTTCAATAAAAATCAAGCAATATGTAGTTAAATTAATAAGACCGATGACACAAGACAGAAAACGCCTTTCCTGCCAACATTGCTATGATCATATACAGCAGAGATTAGACAGGAAATTGAACCTCTAATTCAACAACTACTCGTACTATGTAATTTACCACTGAGAAGAAAGTTAGAAATGATTATCAGAATACTACTAAGTGGCATTTTAGATTTTATTCTGATGTACATAATTTAGGTTTACTGTGTCAAATACATTTTATTTAACAAACACATTTTCTCAATGTGTGCTGTTGATTCAGTCATCTATAAATAAACTGTATCTTCATAAAGGTCTAATTTAAATAATTTGAATAAGGTTTATTGATTTCAGAGCTGAATGGCTTTTAAAAATATTTTGTTCCTGTGTGGTTAGGACTACACCCCAGTGGACCACAGAAGGAATCTGCCTCCGTGGCATTTGCCCTCTAGCAAAGTCTGTGCCTGTGGATTGTGTGTCCTGGCTACAGCCACCCACCAACTCTAAGCCCACAGTTTTATTTTCCATTTATTACAATGAGGTGTCAATGCACAGTGACCAATCTGATCATGGATAAATCCAATAACCTGGGACAGAAAGTAAGTCCAGGACAGTCAGCACCTCCAGGGAGGAATAATGGACCTGGACAGCAGCACTGCCCTCAAAAAGAGCCCATGACTACTGGAACCAAAAGCAACCTGAGGTTTTGGTACAAAAGTGGCTCCTTCCTGGCAGCCTAGAATTGAAGGAGAAACCCAGCATGGTGTCCATCAGATTGTAAGAGTTTTTCAACAGGCACCAGTTTGGAAGGGGTTACTTGTTTAAGACTCAGCCACTGGAAAACTATAAAACAAATGCACTTCAAGGTTTCCAGCATTACCTTCCCACACTGGCTGAGTGAGAGAAAGTCACAGGAAAACTACACATGGAAAAGGTCTGGGCTAAACATAGGCACGGTGAAATGTTTAAGCTGGCATCAGGAAGGACAGGGGCTGCACCCTCATGGTCAGAAACAAGGCCCACGGAGTGTGGCTGTCACAGGCAGCTGGAGCTGAAAGCCCTGGTAGTAAATCCACCCTCTCCCCACTGCCCACAGCCTGCAGAGACCAGCAGCTCTACTGCTTTCCCTACCTACCAGTATAAAGAAGGGTTCGCCTTAGCTTGGAAAGTTGCCAGTCTGGGGTGTATGGACAGAGGACCCACAGAACCGGAGGCCACCTCATAGACCCAAGGACCATTAGGCTAAGTGGAGAAAATCATACCTTGATGGACTCCAAGACTTCAGATCCTACAAAGAAACTCATTCAAAAAGACAGTAATTTTTTTGACTGAATAATTTTTCTTTCTTTTCCTTCATTTACTTGAAGGGGTGGGTTTTTTCTCCCATTATCTTTTCTTTTTTTCTTTTCTCCTTTTTAGCCTTTCTCCCTTCTTTTTTTCTTTATATTTTTCTCATTTTTTTCTTTTTTCATTTTCTTGTTTATTCTAATCTTTTACTTTTACAGGCACAACTCTTGAGGGCAGTTGTATGCAAGGACATTCTGAACAGAACCCCAGTGGCCCAAGAAATAACACTAAGAATCAGCATATGAGATAATATTGAATTTAAAATTTTCTGCACAACAAAATAAACAGAGTGAAGAGACACCCAACATAATGTTAAAAAAATGTTTTGCAGCTACTTCTTGGACAGAAGACTGAGGTCTAGAACATACAAAGAACTCAAAAATGTTAGACCCTCCAAAATAAAAGGTCCTATCAAAAGTGGATAACAGAAATGAATATTATCTTCTCAGAGGTACAAATGGTCCATACATATGTGAAAAATTGCTCAGAATCACTGGGTATTACAGATACGCACATTGAAACAGCAGTGAAATTTCATCTTACTCCAGAAAGAATGACTATAATCAAGAAATCAAATAAATGCAGTGGGAAAAAAGAAACATTTCTACAGTATTGGTAGGAATATAAACTAAAACAACCATTATGAAAATAAACATTGAGGTTTCTCAGAGAACTATAGAAAATCCATTCAACCCAGCTATTTCTCTTCTTGGTATCTTCCCAAAAGAGTTAAAATTATATCACAGTAATACCTATATTTATAGCAGTACAATTTATAAATGATAGAACTTGAAAGTAGCCCATACGTTCATCAGTAGATGAATGGTTAAGGGAAATGTGTACTTACACATGGAGTACTATTCTTCCATAAAGAAGAATAAAAGTGAGTAATTTTTAGAAAATGACTTGGCTGTACCTTGAGACTCTAGTGTTAAGTGAAATACACACAAATTTGTGAAATAAATCTAATCTTAAGTGAAATAAATACATACAAATTTGAATACTGTATAGTGTCTCTTTATGTGGGACAAATAGTATAAATAAAGAGAAAGATATGAGAAAGATAATAGGAAACTGAGGGTAGAGGCACATTCCTGTAATCCCAGCACTCAGGAGGTCAAGGCAAGAGGATTGCTATGAGAGAAATATTGAAGACAAATAATCTAAGGATTTGAAGGAATAGATGTGCATTTTGGAAAGCAATGTAGAGTTTAGAGTAACTTGATGTTTTAAAGTTATTTTTACTTATAAGGCATTTTACTTACTTTTACTATTTTTACTGGCTCTTTTTTCTTCAGTCATCACTCTGATAACAAGATTTTAAATTAGTCTGTAGAGGATGATTAAAATATTTGGGCTTTTTAAAAATTCGACTTTACGGGAGCACGCCTTGGTAAAGCATCATCCTTTTAGTGATAAACACACAAGTATGCCTCCAACAAAGCTTGAAAACCACTCATGATGTTCCTTAACAATCTATAATCTACCACGTTATTTTCTTTCTGGGTTTATCAGCAATTCTTTCTGTACCAAGTAATACTTGAGCTGTCGTGTCCAGTGATGACAACAACCATAATTTTTCCTCTCCTTTCACAGGCTGTTCCCTTATTTTATCAGTCAGAGATGTCATTTCTGATTTTTCTTTAGTAAGACTTTCTAGCTATATTTTTTTTAAATCTTTTTTCCAGAAAGCCCCTGGCACTGAAAATCAAATGTCTCAGGAATGCTATTGTGCCATTAGGATATGAACCAGTGATGAGCTATCAGGTTGGGTCTTTATGTAGAAACTGCTCAGGAGAAGCAGAATGAATCACAGAAATCCTGTAAAATAGGGCTGCAGTTGCTACACCAGGCAGCCATGGAGTCTAGGAGAAGTCGCTGAACATTTTTCATGGCCAATTAATACATGACACCATAAGAAACACCAATTTGATATGCTTTATTCAAAGAAACTAGGGCAGTGTTACCAAATTAAAAAAATGTTAGCTATATCTGCAACTAGGACAATTAGATTTCTATTCAGAATTCTCTGCAATTGTTTTGAATATAAAAGGTGACCCTACAATTTTCCACAACTTTGTTCACAATCGAGATCTTTGTTGTACAAGGAAATCTGAGCATTGTGCTAATGGATAGTTGTAGAAAATATTAGTAGAATGATGCTTCATTATCATTTGGTGAGTGGCAAAAATATAAAGGTTTTTATATATTAAAGCATTACTAATTGGCTCAAATGTCTGTATAAACCATTTTTCTTTTAAGTCTTTAAAGGAGTTAGAATTTTCACTGCAACCTTTCTAAGGACATGGAAACTGGTAAATTATTTCTGTTGCAGTTCCTTGCAAGGAAAAGGAGTATATAAATTGTGTATTTGTTCAACATCATAAATTCAGGTCCTATTATCAGCAAATCCACATTTTCTCTTTTTCTAAAATGCTATTTGAAAGCTGGTTGCTTCAAACTCAGGGAAATTTCCAATACTCAAGAAAGTTTCGATGAATACTTAAGATCCCACAAATCACATGTGTCCTACAGTGCACTCATATTACTAATTCTGATAAAAAAAATTGATGGCTATCATACAGACAAAGTGGGTTGTGTCTCTCAATATGAGTTCCCAAGAGATTGTTGACTTTGGGGAGGATGGAAAATAATGTAAAATGTGAGACTGAATCACATTAATTCCAAGACGTATGTATTCCAAAAGTTTTAAACTGATTTTATTCAATTTTAATTGATAATGTGCATGTTGTAGGATATAATGCAATGCTTTGTTCTATGCATCTGTTGTAGAGTCAAACAAGCTAATCGATTGACATAACCACCACTTTGCCATCTTATTTTTGGTAGAAAGACTACTAAAAATCTTTTAGCCATCTTGAAATATACAGTATTTTCTTATTTCTTTTGGCCACTAAGGAGCTCAACAGATGATTAAAGCTTATCCCCACATTCTAATTAAAACTTGTACTCTTTGATCAATGTGTCTCTTCCTTCTTTGCCTCTTCTCTCACCTTTCTACTCTGTCTAAATTACATTCAGAAAAAAGGAGGGATAATAAATTATTTTCTTTGATTATCCTTGGTCTTCAAGTCACACAGGAGAAATATTCCAAGGGCTTGTCTATACCCAAATCTTTCTCTGTCTTCAGAGTGAGTATCTCAGGGCAAATATCTCAGAAATGGGGAAACAGCCCTTCTAATGATTCACTGAACCAAATAAAAATAATAATCTGAGAACAGATATATTTATAAGGTACATAATAAAAACTGATGAGTCCTTTCTTTTCTACATAGCATTTTTTGCAAATTTTACAAAAAAAATTAGAAAGCTGGTCAAAAACACATGACTCTGAAAAATTAAATTTAAAAATAGAGGCTCATATACCAATGCCCCATGAATATGGTAACCAATCATGTATGGCAAATGGGTACTAATAAAAAAAATAAAACCTGAAAGACAGAAGATCATGTTCTTTTAAATGTATACTTAACACTTCAAATAAAAAGTTAAATCAATATGAGGAAATATTTTTAACTATTGAATTTGAAAATAACCAATATTATAGCATTTTCAATTTTGTCAATGGAACAGAAAATCAAGAGATCTTAACCGTGGTGGGAAGTTAAACAAAGTATGCTATACAGAGAGCAATTCACCAAAATCTACAACCATTTAAAATGCACAAACTTATTTGTTCAGTGATTCCACTTATAAGAATTTAAGATGGATACACAGTTCTTTGAATCCATAAACATGGCAAAGGAAACTAAACATGTATATTTTACTATTCATTTTATCTAAATGTCTAGAAGGAATCTATTCATCTACAAATGATAAAATGATTATACATCATAAATATAGGATACACTAATGACAGAAGAATAATGGAACCATGTGCCAATATAAAACAGTATGAAAATGTTTTATAGCTTGGTCTCATTCGCATCAACAATGTTAGAAATGGACGGATGCATATCCAAAACTTTTCATGGATGCCTCTGTAGAAAGTACTTGTAGCTAAGTTGACATAATACTCTGAGAAAAATTGTGTTTAGATACCTCTTTAATATTTTACATGTGTATGTAGTAATGTTTTTAAAGTTAACCCTTACAAAGAAGCTTTCTTTTAAAATTTGTCCTTTCCATCCTTATAATATGAAACTTAATAACTTGATTTAAATTAGAAGTTGAATATATCCAATAGTCTTTTTAACTATGTTCCAATCTGCAATTTTATGGAAAGATGCATTTGGTGCAAAGAAAACACTTACTGAGAACTTATTCCAGGTTGTGTGTGACCTGATTCGCACAGCTACCTTCTCAGATGGGCTTTGTAACCTGCACCATGGTTGGCATGTCAGATCCTATATTATTCGCTCCCAAAGTTGCACAGCTAGACACAGAAGTGGAATATAAATTCTGGTCTCTAAAAAAACAAGTTTAAAATACTATAAAAATTTTTAGGTGGGCAAGTCCAGTGATGGGAAATATTCCATTCAAAAATGAATTATTTCAATTAAAGCAGGAAACAACAGGAAATTGAATTTTTCATCTGCTTTTTAGTTACCTTTAGTGCTTACCTATTTTTTTATGTTATATTTGTTTATACTGCTAAGTCTGGTGGTTCTCATGATGAGTCCTCCCTGTCCAAAAGGATATGCCACCACCAGCTGGCTCAAATTGGTGGATATCGTCAGACTCTTATGGTGAAAATGAAGAGAGAATAGAAGTCATAGTCTGGGAACTTCCCATGATGTAGAGCAATGGAATAAAGAACATACTTTCCATTAAAATTTTACTATGAAATAAACATTCATAGAGAGTAAATAAAAAGATTCATAAAAAGAAATGTTCATAGTTTAGAGAAATGGAATGGTGAAATGAACAAAATTGCAAAGCTCATCTTAAAGAGAATCTGGGCAGACGAGCCCTGCCTGTGTCTGATAAGGAAAACTAAACACCTAATGTCTAGCCGAGTGTCTGACCTCCCTAAAAAATTAATTCACTACTTAAAAGATTGAGTACATACAAGATTAAGTAAAGCAAGGAGTAGTAAGTCTTATTTCCACAGCATGCATGAGATACCAGTATCTTTATAGTGAGAATGAAAATCCACACGAAGACATTCTTATATTTTAGATCAATTATACTGATTATAATAGTATTCAGCTACACAAAAGGAGATCCAGGACTTGATCAGTTTGTTATACTTGACACATCTACACAAAGCCATAAGTTGTGTTAGCCCTGTCATTAAGACTTCATGAATTCAATTTTATTCCGTGCTGTTTTAGTCTATACTTTATGTAACATGATTCACTAGGCACAGAGAGTGAAAAATGAATATGACAGCATCCTTGCACTGAGAGTTGGACTGGATCCTTGGTTACAGCACTATTTGAGTAACTTGAAATAAATGTTGAGTTACCAGACCAATAATATCAGATACATTTACCCACTAAGTTGAAATAAATCATATTTTATATTTGCTAGAAAATATCTAAATCTTGCACTCAACCTTGTGACATGTTGTTCTATTTCTCAACTGTCAGTCTTTTGATTTTGCAGTCCAGAAGAGATGAAAGCAGAGAATGAGGTTGAAGCACAGTGTACTGATGCTTGAATTTTTAAAAAACCTTCTCCATGCTGACTTTAATGGAGCGAGTTTTACTCCAGGGGAGGCAGAGCACTAAGTGACTGGCACTATCTTCAGAAGCAAATCTCGAGTCCTGAGAGTCCTGCAGTCTTGGAGACAAGGAAAGACATGAAACAAAGGAAACACACAAAAAGTGTGAGTGATTGTAGTTTAGGAAATGTCAGAGAAGGTCACAGAAACCCAGTACATAAATACATTAGTTAAATCTACAAAATTAGGAACTTGGCTCTATTTCATCTCTTCCTTGGGACTTCGTATTTGGAATCTAGCTAAAATAGTCTGTGTTATTGAGAAATATTTTATCTTCAAGTAAAACAATGTTAGAGGAAGCACAATAGCCTATTATATTGAAGTCCTTAAACAAGTTAATAGGATTTGACAACGTGAATTTATGTGTGTATGCTAAGAAAGGTCATAACAAATGATTCCCGGTCTTCGTGCAGGTTTGAGTGCTCTCACCATCTCCGTGGTATTGCGTGCCTATATTTTTATAGCGTCTATGCATAAAACTTTGTGCCAGTTTCATTCTAGTCAATTATCTTCACAAGCAGCCAACTTTTCTGAAAAATATTCTCGGTAGGAACTGGAGTAGGGTACCTCATGCTATATTTGGGCTCGGTTATCTCAAATCTCCCTAACTTAAACTGGGTTTCCTACCACGAGTCGCACTTCCATTCTTCACCTTGCTCTCCAACCCACCCTCTGTCTGCCTAGTTTTTGACACTCAGTGGATTAGAAAACCTCTGGCCACGCCCGGGACACCACATGCTCTCCATCTACTGATGTGCGCAGTCCCTTTTCCCTGCGACCCATCTTCTGAACTGGAAATTGAGCTAAGCAGGATCTGGTGGTGATGGTGGTGGTTCACACTTTTTCTCTTGTCTGTGGATTTCAGCTGTGCCTCCCACACTAGAATACTCTTTTCTTAAAGTGGGATTATCACAAAACTACAAAATGTAGTTTTACAATCCAAGGATCACGGTAGAGAATTTACAGGACTTTTACGCTTTCAGGAAGTTTGTTTGAAAGTTTATGCTATAGATTTTCACTTGCTCCCTTCTTTTTACCATAGGGCGAAATATATTATTTATAATTTGAATGTTTTCAATCAATTTGTTTCCGTCAGGATAAAAGCTATGTCTATTTTTGTCTTTTACAGTAATTTATAAAGAAAGGGGAGAAAGTAAAATTGTGTTCATTTAAATTTAACTTTATTTTACTATCTTAGTACCCATTGTTGGCAAATTTTCAGAAACGTATGCATAGCTATTGAAAATGCAAATTTCTACAACCTAAGATACAGTAATTTGTATATCCATCAAGATCCTTAAGAGATTAAGGTGGGGTGATATCTCTCTGATTAAAAAATTCACTTCTGGAAATGGATCAAGAGGACATAAAGCATTTTTATCCAGGGCAATTAGATAAGAAAAAGAAATGACAGGACTAAAGATACAAAAGAAGAAATTAAACTATTGTTATTCACAGATGATGTTATTCTACATAGAAGACTCCAAAAACTCCACTAAAAAAAACTGGTAGATTAAATGAGCAAATTCAGAGGAATAGCTGTATATAAAGTCAACACTCAAAAATCAACAGCCTTCCTATAATGAATAACAAACTCACTAAGAGAGAAATAAGGGAAATAATACCTTTCAAAATAGCATCCAAAAAAATGAAACACATAGGAATCAATCCAACAAAGGATTTAAAAGACCTCTACATTGAAAATGACAGTGCTCTGAAAAAGGAGATTGAAGAGGATTTCAGAAAATGGAGAGATACCCTGTGCTCTTGGGTATAGGAAGAACCAATATAGTGAAAATGGCCAGATTTCTAAAACTGGGATACAGATTGAATGCAATTCCAATCAAAATTCCAATCGCATATCTCACAGAATTAGAGAAAACGATCCTAACATTCATCTGGAACCAGAAGAGACCTAGAATAACAAAGGCAAGACAGGGGAACATCACAATACCTGACTTGAAATTATACTGTAATGCTACTGTGTTTAAAAAAAAACACAGTACTGACAAAAACAGACTTGAAGAACTATGGGACAGATCAGAAGATGGAGAAACAAATTCAAACATATTAAGCCACTTTATCTTTAAGAGAGTTACCAAACACATTCACTAGAAGAAAGATAGCCCTTTTAATAAATGGTGCTGCAAAAACTGACTGCACATGTCGAAGATTAAAACTGGATCCATATCTTTCACCATGTACTAAGCTAAAATCATAATGGATTAAAGATCTTAATATTAAAACAAAAACATTAAAACTACTGAAAGATTAGAATAGTTAAAATGCTTGAGGACATTGGCATAGGCAAAGACTTTATGAATAAAACCTTGATTGCATAGGAATTATCACAAAGAATCAACAACTGGGATCTCACCTTATTAAAAAGCTTTCACAAATCAAAACAAATCGCCAACAGAGAGAAAAGATAACCCACAGAGTGGGAAAAAATGTTTGTCAGCTGTTTCTCAGACACAGGATTACTATCGAGAACATATGAAGAACTCAAAAAAATCAGACCTTCCAGAATTAAAGACCCAGTCCAAAAATGGGCATCTGATATGAATATGCACTTCTCAGATGAAGAATAAATACAAATATCAAATAAATATGTGAAATAATATTCAACATCACTGGTCATTCAAGACATGCAAATTAAAGTAACACTGAGATTCCGCCTCTTCCAAGAAAGAATGACTTATCAAAAAATCAACCAATAACAAATGCTGGAGGGCTATGGAAAAAAAGAAACTCTTCCCTCCTATTGGTGCAAATGCAAACTGGTGCAACCACTTGGACATCAGTGCAGAGATTTGTGAAAACCTAGGATTGGAGGTCCTGTTTGACCCAGCCATTCCCCTTCTGCATATCTTCCCAGAAAATTAAAAACATTGTACCACAGCAATATATGTGCATCCATGTTTATAGCAGCACAATTCACAATAACTAGATCTTGGAAACAATATAAATGTCCATCACCAAAGAATGGATTTTTATACAATGTATTTTTATACAATGGAGTAGTACTCAGCCATAAAGAAGGATAAACTTGAGATGCTTATAGGTAAATGAATACAACTAAGACCATACTCATAAATTCAATAAATCAGACTTACATACATATATATACATATATGTATATATGTTTATATACATTGTATTGTCTCCTTAGTGTGAGAAACTGAAAGAAATAATGTATGTGTGCATATATATACACATACATATCAAAGATAGTTAAGATAGTCACGCTTCTAATTTCTTTTAGCTCATTGAAATGAAAGGCTTTTGCTAATATTGTTTGGACAATTAAGTGCAGATATCTTGTACTCCAAGTAAAGTAATTTAAAGATACTAATGCACAATGTGTTAATCACTGTTACCTTCTAATTAACGAGTTTTGAAATTTTGTTTTTTTCTCTTTAAAATAAAAAAGGACATAAAGATATTGTCTAAAATTAATGCATCATGTATGATTGCTACAAAGTTTTATTGAATAAAATGAAAATTCTAACCACATGAATAACTTAAATTTAATGTAATAAATAATAGAATAACTACCATGATTTAGAATGATGTTATAGAAATACAATATGATTATGGAAGAAGGTTCATATTGTGTCACTATTTTAAAAAGTTTAAAAGCAGTTATATAATTTTATAAAAAGAATACATAAGTAATAAAAACTGAAAAAGAAACATCAATATAAATAATACAGAGCTTGTCAGTGAACTTATTATTTATGTATGCAATTTTTTTCTACAGTGAATGCTATTTTGAAAGTGGATTTTAATTTCTTTAAAAAGGTTAGAAATAAACTGATAAGATTTTATTATGGCCAGTGACTTAGCTTTTATTATTTTCATTTCTTGCAATACATGTAACTATTTTTTAAGTTGAAATATTTCTCGGAAATTTCAGATTTTACTTGAAGAAACTTTTTAAACTTAGATGTAAAAAGTTAGTTTCACCAAAATACTAATACAATAAAATAATGGAAGAATTCAGAAAACTTAAAAGAGATTTAATAATAACTAGGTATTTGGGGAAAATGGAATGGAGTTTTAAAACCATTTAGCTGTTTCAATACTAATATTCTTCGTCTAGTTTAAAATATTTGTGTAATAAACAGCTATTCTAAAGTTCAGTTTGTCAGGCATGACTGCTTTGTCTCACAAATAACCAAATTAAAATTAATATTTTTTCATAAAAATGAGACTCTATTGGGTCATTGAAGGTAGAAATCCTTGAAGAGAGGCATCAGTGACTGCTACCCCTGGATAAATACTGTTAGCAAATTCCAGTTTTTCTCTTTACTCTGCTTTTCTCTATCTACATTCCCAGGTTGCATGCATTGTCTTTACTTCCTCCTGAAATATTTTTCTTTTTTTTTTTCACTTTTACTTGGGAATCTCAGTGTAAAACCATGTCCCTTCTTCCTAAGTATTTCACCTGTTTCAGTCCTGAACTCATCGATTGGGTCAGAAGGATCTGAGGAGCCAAAGGCCACATGAGCTGGACGTTAGAGTTAAAGTCAACATCGCAGGAGTTTTGCAGAATGAAGAAGGTGTTTCCCAATGAAAACAAAAGTGTTTGTACAATAAAGGTGAAGATTGGGCTGGAAAAATTAAATGGCATCACTGAGATATGGAGCCCAATTTACATCAGTTGCTACCCAACCCCACAATTAATAGCTTCTTGCCAAGTCATGGAGTAACATTTTATTCAAAAACCTTACTGAGTTCAAAGCAGTGCTTTTTGACTTTAAAGTAGTGTTCTAAGTTAGAGGGTGGAATTGATGAGACATAAGGAAAATATAGTTTATTTCCTTTGGAGATACAGCCAGTCGTCTGTAAATAAATAGCTAGATAGATAATAGATAGATAGATAGATAGATAGATAGATAGATAGATAGATAGATGATGGAACTTTGGAAAAGCTTTGAACCAAGGGAGTAGAAATCTATCAAAATCAACAGATATGAGAACTTTTATCTTTACAGTACTAATTACATGACTGAAGAATACAATTAATTTCTCTTAATTGTCTCTAAAATTAAAATTATATTATGCACATATCACATATATTTGAGGGAATTAAAGGTGATTAAATGTCTAAAAGTTCTATACCAAATAGTTAAACATTCTCAAAGAAAGGGCTAAAGTTCCACAAATACATAAGTGGTATAGATGCTGCCTTTACCACTATTTTACTGCCATTTTAGTTCCATCAATTTACTCTTAGTTTTCATGGCTGGTAGGATTTTAGAAATAATAGCAAACTGAAATTAAAATCAACACATATGACTGAAATTAAAGTAAATTTAGGCATTAAATATCTTTAAAATACAAAGAAAAAATTGAATTGAGAAATTCTTTGAGCCATTTGTAAAATTGCTCATAAGAGGAAAATAAGAGAGACTTAAGTAACTATAAATTAAGTGACCCTTCCAAAAGAGTATGTAAATTCTCAACAGAGTCCTCTGCACAAGGCAGACACACTATTTAAGTTATTGGTTATACTGGGATAAGTGTGTAAGACTTTAATAATAAGTCTTTCTTATTGACCTATGTCTTATGAAATGGTAATTATTTTAGGATCTGATAAAATGAAGTCTCTGTCACAACTACTCAGCTCTGCCTATGTTACCCAAAAGTAACCACAGACGATATGCATGCAGATATGTGTGACAATTCTCTAATAAGATCTTATACAAAGAGATGTTGGCTATATCTGGCCTGAGAACAGTAATACACAGGCCCTTGTATAAGGTAATGGGGTCAACACATTTTTAACTGGACATAAGTAAATTTTTTCCTGTCTTCATCTGGAAATTGTTAGCTATTTACCTAAAAGCAAAGTAGAAGTAAATATTATAAAACTGTAAACTTAGTATGGTAAAAGTTCATTATATATTATAACCTGAAGCTAGAAAATGTTATGTAGGTTTCTTTAAGTTCCATTTTAACTTGATTTAACAGAATAATGCAATTTTATTCAAAACTTCAGGTTGCCATCTAGTTACTCAACTTCTTTACCATAAAAAACACTATTTTGATTAATACCAGTTAAAAACTCAAACTTAATTAAAATAGTGATGGATGCACTGTATTACTTGTCATAAGACACAAAAACATCTTACCAGTAAAAGGCTTTAATGAACATGGGTCTTTCTTATACTTTCTTGGGGAAAGCCAGTCTTCTGCTGTTAACTGAAAAGACAGGCACATAGTCATAGTGCTGTGAGTCTGCACATACGTGTGTATGTGTGACACCTGATATGGTACACAGGTGTACACTTATCTATGAAAAAGTGTAAAAAAGTGGAAAATATACTAGTTAGTGTTTTCAGTTTCCCAAAGTCATTCCACTGTTCTTCTGGTAACAGTTCTCCCAACATGAGGAATTAATATGCCCCACTGAGCATGAGACCCTCATTCCCTGAATATAGGGCTGAATTCTTGTCCCAAGCACAGCCTGAAGAGAACCTGTACCTTCCAAAAAAGTACTTGGCTGGCGACTGGAGAGCCTGATGAGACAAGAGTTATGAGACAAGAAGGCCAGCACTATTCAAACTGTGTTTGATACGTTTCTACACAGAAGTAAAATAACTTCTTTCCCAAATAGGGCATCACAGTACAGTAAACAAGTGTTAGCACTGCTGTTTCTTACTGTTCCAAAACGCTAATAACCTACAGTAAGGATATTTGACAAGAATTTGTAAAGTTCACAGAACAATTTCTTCCCGAAGATCAGCTTTCATGTTTGCAATTGTCAGTCATTTTTAATGCTGTGCACTGCTGAATTTTCCCTCTAGATAGACAGATACACACACACTCACTCTCACTCTCTCTCTCTCTCTCTCTCTCTCTCTCTCTCGCTCTCACACACACACACACACACACACACAGCAATTAACAATGAATGCTCTCAGAAAAAAAATGTCTTTTGTATCACAGAATAATGAGTGAGGCTGGTTAGAAGTGGTATCTCTATATACAATGCTCTCTTCAAGAAAGTTTTGAAACCCTGTGTCATTATTTTTATTCTTTTCTTGTTTTTAAAATTAAAAAGTTACTCTCTTCCCCCTCGCTCCCTCATTTCAAACGTGAATAAATTAAGATTAAGTGATTGATGTATTGAGCCATGGTCATGCAGGAGTCAAAAGCTGACACCTTGAAATCAAACTTAAACTCATTTAAATTTACTCCCATTTTTTTCAGTACACTATGCCCCTTTCCCAAAGAAATTTTATATATGTACAGGATAAAGGTATTTTAGTAAAGCAGTTCTCCTGTATAGTTTGGGCAAAAGCCATTGCACAACTGAAATTAATCATATCCACGTTTTTCTAATTGAGAAGCACACGGTACAAGATCAACAGTTTAATCTTTTCTAGACTACATAAGATTTTCCACAGCTCACTGATGGCATCATTTCCAGTTTTCCATAGCCTACTTCACTGGCCAAGTATCAGTAGTAAGACAGAAAAAAAGGGTGTGTGTGAGATAACCCCCGTCCCAGAGTTGTACATTTAGAAAGGAAAGTGAATAACAACATAGCTTCACACAGAAAAGTGACTGTAGACAGTAGATTGGGGTTTTTTTGTTTTGTTTTTTGTTTTTTGGTACCAGGGATCAAATTCATGACCTTGCACTTGCCAGGCAGGCACTTATGCTGCTGAGCTACATCCCCGGCCCTGACAGTAGATTGTTTTGAGATCTGTGACTGGGGATGCTCTGTGATTTCAGAATGTGACTTTTCCTGTTGGGGAAATTAGATTCTGATAAATATCTCCAAGTCTGAGGAACAAAAATCGGTCTTTAATTTTTTTGTGTGTAGTGGGATTTAAGTCTCTCGCACCTAAACTCTTTGGCAATCATGCAAACATCAAAACATTTCAAGGAATTCTTAACTAGAAAACCTAACACCTGCTTGCACTATTGTTAGCTTCAGTAGTTCAAAGAATGCAAAGTCAATAGCAATTAGGAAGGAAAACCTTTGAGAAAGGAAAAGAAAGCAAGAAAACACTTATTGTTTTTTCTTAAAACCTACTCCCACGGTAACTTCAAGTTCTAATAAAGTATCATTTCTCCATGACAAACACCACACAGGTCTTTCCCTTCTCAGGTGGAAAAAAATACCATGCTGCAACAATGTATATAATATCTTTCATTATTAAAACTTGTATTATTCCAATGTTACTAGCTTATAATTATGTAAGCGATTCTACAAGCTTACCCCCACCACCTATTTGTTGCTTAGCAACAATCAAGCTGCATGAAATACTGTTAAATCTTGACTGTGGGTCAAGATGGGTAAACTAGCTTAGGAATTACTAAGGAGGGATTTCTCCCTCTGGAGTCATTAAAATCTTGTCTCTACATAATTTAGTGGAGGCAAACTTGCCTAACGAAAAGAAATCTGGTCTATCTATGGAACATAAGTAAAGAGCTTTATTGTAGACTTTTTACCACAAGAGCATGCCAGTTATCTTTCAAGAACACAATGTCTTCTACTGCTCCTTACAATTTGTTGCTTTAAAAAAATGAATGCTAATTGTAATTACGGTGCAAATGGAATAATTTTGTCTTTTACTTGAATCTCAGCAGAACCAGGCTATGTAACTCACTGGGTATTCGATGCAGCCTAAGAGCATTCATGTGTCTAAAACTGTAAAGTGGAGTAAGCAATGTGGCCTGTTTTCCAAAAACCCAGGCTCAGTCAGAACTTTTTCAACACAGAAAATACAGGGAAACGGGTTTTACCATGTTGAAAGGACCATGTGAACATATATATATATATATATATATATATATATATATATATATATATTTTATCTACCATGTTTACATATAACCTGATCAGCTCAATTACTACTTCTAGAAGGCCAAGTGGAGAATTTTGATCTAAGAAAAGCTGAAGCCAAGTACCATAAGGTTATCTGAATCTTTCTTTTGTCTCTCTCTCTCTCTCTCTCTCTTATATTTTCTGCATCTTTCATAACATTATAGCCCTATGAGTTCATCTTTTGTTTTCCATTTTACACACATACGTGAATTAAATATTTCTAAAAACACACTAGAATGTACCTTAAGAAGGTATTTAATGAAAAATTCTAAAAATACGTTAAGATGCAAAATTATTTGACTGAAGCAATGATGTATTTAGTATGGAAAAAGCCTAGTACAGTGGCTCAGCCAGGTCAAATTTGTGAGCAGTGAAGATGCCTATAGATGTGAAATTATAATTCTGCTCTTTGGTTTTTTTTAGAAAAATGAGAATGACATAAATTCTCTTGATTTTTAAGGGTTAGATTGACAGACACACAGTCATGTAACAAAGTTCTTAGAGGAAGATTGCCCCATAAGATTTTAATGAAGCTGAAAATCTCCTACTGCCTCGTGCATTGTGCTTCTCATGAGTTGGTGGTGATGCCACTGTAAACAAACCTACTACACTACCGGTCATGGGAAAGCACTGTGTAACACCTGCAGTTATGTACAGTACTTAACACTTCTAATAACAATGACTGACTGGATTACTTTTCTATATAATGTATTATGCCATGTGTTTTATTATTTTAGAATAATCTGCTTCTAATTATACAAATATTTTAGGGGAAAACAGTATGCTATGTTTCACCAGCAGCATCTGTGCACATCTGAATTTATTGTACTTTTTGGTCACATCTTTTGATGCTGTACTTGATTTAGTACAGTGGTCTATGTTATGTGGTAGGTATCTATAGTTGTGTAGAAGCATTCCATGATGTACCCAAAACAATAAATGACAAAATCATTTCAGAACACATTTCTTAGATTTATATTGTATTGTTGCTATTAACCTGTGCATAAATAGATAAACATATAAATAGAGGATAGATATCCACACAGCTGAGTGGAATTTTTCACATTTTTTACCATTTAAACTTTTATCCTATGTATGGATTTACCTTGTACCTGAAATCTAAAAATACATGTATATTTCATTGCAGTCAATAATTTTTAACCCTAAGCTTTTATAAACCCCATAATTTTAACCCAAACACGAGAAATTGAAGTATGCCCTCAAACTAGGAATCCATTCTTGGTGACATATACTCTATGTAGAAACATGAAAACATATAACAGGAATAGCATATGTATTGGTTACTCTTCTCTCATTGCTGAGACAAAATACCCAGCACCCAAAATTAAAGAAGGAAATGTTTAGTTAGTTCACAGTTTGTGGAGGTTTCAGTCCATAATCTGCTGGGTCCAAGGCAGGGTGGCAGGACAAAGGGCAACAGTTCATGGCAGCAGAAAACAGCTAAAGCAACAAGTGCAAAAAGGGAGTAGCACCGAGAGAAGACTCTTTCTGGCCCTTATATTATATGTAGGCCACACCCATGGTGGGGGTAGCACTCACATTCATAGTCCCAGCATTGGACCATGAATTAATCACAAACTCTAGAAACCTACCCCCATGACTGCATGAGACTTTGGGGGGACATCCAGATACAAACCATAGCATTTTTAAATATCACTTAAATACAGTACCTCAGTTCACAAACTTCATTCCTTCCATGCTTCTGGGGAAGATAGCTGTTGTATTCACCACCTGATGCAGAGTTCCTGAAGGAAACAAAATTTTGCTTCTATCGCAAACCAAATTGTTCAGGAAGAGAAGCATTTGTGAGCCAAGATGTTACCATATTTAGAAAGTAAAACATTATTTTCTCCTTTGTATAGCTGTATTATTCATTTTAAATTTTGAATGAATTTTTGAATGTGTTATTTTATTCCATAATCCAAACAAAATTTTAAATAATCCAGTTACTCTTTTATTAAGTATGCTATCAAATTGAACAGACTATATGAGCTAGAAATTTTAAGTACTATAAAGTAATATTCAGTAAATTCAGTTTTTTATTATTTATAAAACTGTAATATCAAAAACATTTTGACCCATGTCTCATGCTGGAAACAACATTATATTCACTGCAACTTTCATGTAAAACAATGCCAAACACCAAGAAAGCCATTCTTTACAGGGATCTTGGTGTCATTTGATAGAATGTCATGCTTTTAATAATAGTCTATAGAAAAGAACCTACACTAAGAGATATATGAACATTTTAAGGAAGCTATAAATACATGAGTAAGAGCACCTACTTACAACATGCTCTTCATTTTAATGAATTTTGTTAATTCAAAATCTGAAGGAAATCTAAAAGAGGCTCAGCAAAAGAAAAAGAACAGTTAAAATGGTTAGTCCCTTGAAGAAGGACTAACAGCTTTGAATATTTGAATTTAATATTTAGTATAATTGAATTTTAACATTTGAGTATAATCTTTAGTGGAAAAAAAGATACAGTTCTAGGTTCTCTTAACATAAGTGAATTAGCCATTAAGTACTTACTCAGTTTTTCCAATTATCTATTCTTGCTGAATAACTTTTCCATTTTAATTTAATTTCACATGTAAATTTGCCTTCAGAAAAAGTGATAAGCAACTGATCTGATCATTCAGATTCACTAAGCAACTCTTTTATTTATATATATGATAGTTTATATAGATATAACTTTTAATTGGTTCTACAACTAGATAATTATTAAGGTTGACTTATCATTATGATGAGTTAGAAAATAATCACTTTTGAATACAGAACTAATCAAGTTCACTGACCTGCAAAATAGATAATTGAATGTTAACATTTGTAAACACAACATTTATTAAAGGGATTTTAGAAAACAAACACCTAACAGAAGCAACTTGAGAAAGTCTGATTAATGAGGTCAAGAATGATACACATCTTTTAAAACAAGAGCTTTACTTCTGACAAGAAATTGTGTACATATCAACACAATAAAGATCAACAAAGATTACATGATTTGATCACAACCCAGCATATACATGTACATACTTATACATGTACATACATCATATACATACTTATAAAACTGTATCAAATAATTACAAATATTATATAACAGTAGTTAAAAATAAAATGAAACTTCAGCAATGTTGTAATTACAGACTTGGAGCAACACAATTAAACCATTAGAATTTAGTAAAAAAAAAAAAAAGAAAAAATTGAAATGCTAAATAGTACATATACACAGTTAGTAATCAAAAAAATTCCAAAAAGCAAAGCCTAAGCCCAGATGGGCTCAGTGCTTGGGAGATGTCAATCACTTTCCCTCTAATTATTTAAACTGTATTAAATTCCTATAAACCACAGTTACCTTCTGTGCTATAGAATGTTTGCACTAATCCTCTCACCTAACTGCATTTTGGTTTGACATCTGGAATTTTGTCATCTTAGAAATTTTTCCATAGCACTCAATTATGCCATATAAATATAGATGAAAATTATAAGCAATATATTAGCAAATATAAGTTAATGATATGATGATACTTAACCATATCACTACCAAATAGGATTCACCACAGAAAAGTTCAACTTGATATAAGGAAATTCATTTATTCAACCTGATTCATGGTTTTGTTGCAAATGATAGTGAGCTTTGATACACACCTTTCCTCCTCCTCTTTTTGGTGCCTTACCATATGAGCATGAAAATAAAGCAATGTATTATATATCTCAGATAGTGATTAAGGCTGTAAAGAAAATTAAAGTGGAATAAAATCTGAAGTGAGCAATGTCCTGAGGTTACTGTAGACATGAATGAAACTAAGAAAATTTTCTTAGGAAGAGCACTTCCTTGATGCCATCTAGAGGCCCTAAGACTCGGTATGTTGATACATGATATTATTGCTCTTTATTTTTTTATTTACTGCAACATATTTTGATCTTAAGCTTACACTAGCTTTATAATGTGAATTGTAGAAAGTTTTGTCTATTTATAGTTAGGAAGATTTTGAAAAGCATTCAAACTGTTTTTTGCATAAGTCACTATTCAGGAATTGAGCATCAATTTTTAAATATTAAACTTTACTTCTTCATTGATGAGGAATGTATTCAGATTTCAACTTTTCATGAGCCAACTTTGTAAAATTTGCGTCATGTTTTGAAATTCTTATTTTTAAATGTTTATATTTTTGATAGACTTTAACATTTGTTATAATTTCTTCCATATCTCATTATATTTCCAAACTTTCATTTATAAACTTTTAGGTACTTCATTTCATGTTAATTTGCTCTCATCAATTTTATCTTTTCTAAGAAACACTGTTAGCTTTTATTAACTCCATTTTCTTTCAATTATGTTTAATACATTTTTATGCAGGTGTTCTCATTTTTATTATTTTAATGCCTTATTTTATTGTTCCCCTAAATGTAACAGCTTACTATTCCAGTCCTTATTCTTTGTGTTTTCCTTAGTAGTAGTATTTACATTACCATTTACCTTGCAATTATGTTATTGCTATATCTTATTTCAGTATAAAGTGTTGCCTTTTCATCATTCTTCAGCTAATTGTAAATGTTAGTTTTAATTTTATGTTTTGTTACAGGGACATTAATCACAATATATCTCAGTTTTCAAAGGTCTAAGACTTTTGATTAACATCTATGTAAAATATTGCTTTTTGATCAAACTACTAAAGAGAATTTTTTAATTCAGAGGCATATAAATGGAAAGATTTATCTAATTAGAAATTCTAAACATGCACAAAGTATTTATGTAAAGAAGGGGTTAAATGATGTCAGAAATTATCTAATATATGTGTGTATACATGTGAGATTATATATATATATATATATATATATATATATATATATATATATACACACACACAAACATGAGCTATTTGGTGGGACATTTTATATTCACAACAAAGTTGAATAAAAATATACGGAAAATTTCTATATTTCTGAAGTACACTCATCCAAGGTCCTGTGGATTTTACCATTAACCTTTGGAATGTGAAAAAATACTGACTTTATATTTCAGACCTATTTTTGTATAAAAATGGTTAGATCATACAGAATCTCTTTTTTTTGAGTTTCAAAAGAATATTAAATTTTTCAAAGCTGACATAAACATTCTACAATAAATAAGACAAATATTGCTAATGTGTAGAGATTTTGGAAAGTCCATGAACACCAAAGTGAGAAATTCTATTAAATATTCTAACACAATTTTTCTTTAGAAATTTTTCGCAATTATATCCCCTGTGTCCAAAACTATTACACACGTCTTTAATGATTTAAGTAACAATTTCCATGCTTCACAGAAAACCTGGTGTTTTTTCTTTGTTCCAATGTTCATGATCTAAATTCTAATAATTATTTTGCCTATAGTTTTTATTGTTCAAAAACCAGAGTCACATTTTATCTATTAGTAAGTTTATGAGGAAACCAAATTTTACAATCTAGTGGCAATTTTCTTACATTTCAAAACGTTTCAGTTTTCTAGTCGCATTTTAGTACTGTCTCATTATAGCTTTTCTCCTATACGTGTGTTTAACTTTATTATCATTCAGTAATTTCCAGTCTTAAAATTTATATTTAAATTCCAATTCAATGATTTCTCTCTGGTTTTTCTTTTGTTGTAAACCTCACAGGCAATTAACTTTCCCTGGATGACCTGCCTCCTTGGTCTCCTATACCAACAGTGGCAAACAACAGGAGAGCAATTTCTTGTGAATCTTTTTTTCAACTTATATTTCTTCTTCCTGATGATTGCTGTCAAGCACTGCCACTCATTTCTGAGAAATTGCTCTCTTCACCCTCTCTAGCTCAGGCTAACTAGATGGGCTCTTTGTTTTCCTCCAGAGTGAGTTGCTTATTAATAGAAACAAAACTTTGTAACTCTGGCATTATCATTGGTTTTAAAACAATCTGGTAGTTTCCAGGCTAGTTTTTAATTAATTTATAATAGAATAAGATAAACAACACACTTCAGCAATGGGTAAAATCAGGTATCCCACCAAGGCATATGAGGAAAGAAAATAAAATGCAATGGATTTCAAATAACAGTGAGCTAAGGATAGAAACAAACCGAATCCAAGTTATTTGATAAATCTGAAATCTTCTTCAATCCATCATCTATAATTTTAAACCTGAGAGAGAGATTTCATAGAAAACAGGTGGAACTGGCTTACACAGCTAGTAGGTATCGCTTCATTAAGTTTATTGCTCTTGCATTGCCTGTGTGATAACTTACTCTAGAATATTTTAGTCTCCATGATGTCATACATGTGTGTACAGCATCAGGCTTTCTCAGGACTTGGAGCCTTAATTACGAATCAATATTCCCAACATCTCAGAGATCACCATAAAAATATATACCAGATAGTATGTTAACCTGCTAAAGAATTTTAGAAGAAATACTTTTATTGGCAACACAGTTACAATCAAGAACAGTATTTCCTGAGGAATGTTTATGGAGTTCGTTTTTCTAACATGATTTCTACATTTGTACAAGTGATTTAACCAAAGGCTACAAAGCATCTGCACAGGTGCATGCTCTTCCTCTCCACTATGCTCTAAAATGAACTTTACACAGATAGCTGCTTCTTCATTTGCTTCGACTCCAAAACAAATCATAGGAAGAAACTCTGACCAGATAGAGTTCCGGTTTAAGCCAGATTCTCCCACCTGAGTCCATGCAGAGCAATCAGACTCCTTATTCTAACCTACCGATATTCTGAAAGATGAGGGAAATACTTACTTTTCAGAATATTTTAATTAAGAAGCTGTGTCTATTGCATAGTATTACTATAGCAATTACAAGCCGACACATTTGTACATCCTGACTTACATGAAACTGAGGCTGATCTTCACTACAAGGCTGGCCGAATTTGTCTTCAAAGAATCCAGGAGTTCAGTTTGCAGTCACAGCTTCACAGAACATTGCTGTGACAAAGGAGAGGCACTTGCCCAAATGACTGAATAGGTAACCACTCTCTAAGAACTAACTACTGAACATTTGTACATTAAGTACTATTTGCTTTCTTTGATACCAAATACCTGGCACTAAGTATATGAAAGAAAGGAGAGATAGTTCCCACCTACCTCTCAACTCCAGAGACAATGAATATTTATCCATATCCCTGGCGTTTGCCGAATGGGCAAAGGGGCTTCCGTGGGTTTGCAATAATAGAAAAGAACAGTAATGATTAATTTTAGAAAATCACATTCCTTTTATCAAGGAAAATTTCATGTCTGCTTCATAAGATTAAGTCCCAACTAAGAAGAATGTTCACAACCATATTCTTCCTGTCTCCATAGACACAAAGTTAAAATAGAATACTTTCAGGAATGTCAGGTCACATCCTGAAAGCTTTAAATTATATTCTAATATAAGCTGTAGCCATAGATGTTTGAAAATGTGTACTATCTTATTTTATGATGTTCAGATTTCTACAACTGATGACAAGTTTTCTCAATCACTTTCATATGTATGATAATTTCTTTCTGCTTCTGCCATTTATTTTTCATTCACTTATGCTTTTCCTGTCTCCATTTTTCACATTCAGCATTTACACCAACTGACATTTTTCAATCTTGGGAAGCACAATTCATGTGAGGAATTAATATCTAGATATATCTTCAGTTATTCCAATTCTTGTCTAAACTCTGATTCTCAAAACTCAATTAGTTCTAATTCCTCTGACTTTAAAGATAAATATCATGCAGTTGTTTGAGAATGGGAAAGGAGAATTGTTTTTTTAAAAAAATACACATCTGAAAAAGACAAATAAGTACAAATAAATTCTCTCAAAAAGGGATAAGTTTTCTAGCTTTGATGTGAATATCTTCCATATGAGAAATAGTAAGAGAAAAATATTTTAAGGTTATAGCCCCAATATCTACATGGTGAGGGAGAAATCAGTGTGCCCTGAACTCTACTTTAGGGGAGAATGGGGTAGATACACGAGAGAATGAGAGTGTTTCCACTGCACCCATATTTCCTGTATTATCCTGAATTCATTACTAAGCAAAATTTCTGAAGACTTTAATCTGGAAGCACATCACATGGAACTGTCTGAATAATTACTGGACTTGGATTTTATTTTAAACATACAGAGTCAAGACAATAGTTTACCTACAGTCTCAGAAATCACAATATGACATCCAAACTAGCTGGTGATCACTGATTCAAATTACTTCTAGTATCAGAATTAGACATTTTGCCTGGATTCGGCTCACCTGAAAGTGCCAAGTTTTCTCTTTGTTTTCTCATTTTGGAAAGAACTGCCTTGAGTTTCTCAAATGTGGCATAAAATACAGACATCTGCCTACATAATTCACACTAGAGACCTGGAAGTTGAAGTGAGTGATTTGGAAGTGGAGATATCACCAGAGATGGGCACTTCGCAGCTTAGGAGAAGCCTCATTGCATCGCATCAGCTATAATTGCAGCATGGCTGACTGTGAACTGTGAGGATGAAGACACACATATTAGCTCAGGCAAAAAATGTTTGGAGTGTGATAAACTGACTTTGGCATTCACACCAATGAGTAATCCTTTATCACGAAATTACTGATTAGCAAAGGAATTTAATACACAAAAACAGACATGAAAATCAATGAAATACAACAGAGAATTCAGAAACAGCCCCAAGCAAATTCATCTATTTGATCTTTGTCAAAGGGGCCAAAAACATCCACTGGAGGAAAAGAAGACAGCTTCCTTAACAAATCATATTGGGATTTGGGAAAACTGGCTATCCACATGCAGAAGATTCAATCTAAACGCATGTCCATTAACCTTCCACTAAACTGAAAGAAAAGTGGATCAAAAAACTAAATGTTAAAACAAACACTTCACCTACTAGCAGATAAAACAGTTAAAACCTTCGAAGTCATAAGTGTAGAAAAGGGCTTTCCAAAAAACCCTGATTGCACAGGAAAAAGCACTGAGAATCAACAAACAGGATCATGTCAAAGTTAAAAAGTTTTTGGGCAGCAAAAAAAAAAAAAATGACTAGCAGAGTTTAAAAACATCTTACTGAATGGAGAAAATCTCTCCATCTCTTCCCCAGAGGGCTAATAGCTATAATATGTAAAGAATTCGAAAATATTAGATCTCCCAAAATAAAAGATCCAGTCAAGAAATAGGCGACTGAAATGAATGGGCAACTTCCCATGAGAAGTGTAAGTAGCCAAGACAGAATGACAGTTGACCATCAGAGAAAGGCAAACTAAAGCAACACTGCCATTCCATCATAAACCAGAAAGAATAGGCACCACAAGAAATCAGATTACAACAAATGCTGGTGAGGCCACAGGGAAAAAAAGAACTCTTTTACATTTTTGGTGGAAATGTACATTAGAACCACTATGGAAAATTGATTCCTCAAAAAGTTAAAAGTAAAAATTCTACTTGACCCAACTATTCTCCTTCTAGGTATCTTCCCAAAAGAGTTAAAGACATCATATTACAATGATACATCCATACTCATGTTTGTAGCAACATAACTTATAATAGTTAAAGCTTAAGCAGCTACATGTCCATCGACAGGTGAATAAATAAATTTGGTATTTATACACAATGGAGTACCACTTTGCCATAAAGAAAGATGAGCTCTAATCATTTGTGTTAAAAATGGGTGTACCTGGTGACAATAATATTAATAAATATTAATTGTGTGTCTGAAATAAATCAGACACGCAAGTTTAAACATCACATGGTTTTTCTTATATGAAAAATCCAAATTATAGGAAAAGAGCAAAATTAAAGACAGACACCAGGAAACAAGATGGAATGTCCTTTGTAGCATGGCAAGGGATCAAGACATGGAGGGAGGAGAAGGGAGGTCAGGGAAAGGGAATGAAAAAAAGGTGTGTCACTACATGGACCAATTCCACACAAGGAATGGAAACATTGTGTACTGCAAACATACTAATAGCAAAAAGGAAAACAAATACAGATTTGTAAAAGGACATCATTGACTAGCATAAAAATTCAGGAAAACAAATTAGTTTGGGTGTTAGCCCAAAAGTAAACTAAGATAAATAATTATTGAAAATGTTATCTTAGAACTCAAACAGGGAATGTCACTTTCTTCATGAGCTATTTATGTCTATTAAACTGAATTTTTTTTCCCCTGGGCAGTCTTGGAACCTTCTTTTCTCTGCATATTTTATGTCTTCAGTTGATCATTTATCTGTATGGATTATTGTTTCCAAATGTAGTTTAAAATGATGATATATGAGTACAATCATAGCTGTATCATGTATTCCTGAATTTACAGACACTTTAACTTGAGCTGTGGATATTCTTAAACAGTAATGCAATCGATAGCAGTTGATTATGTATTTACTAATGACGTACCAAGAGCTACTAATTTTGTCAGCTATACACAGTATAGATTTTTCTCATTCGACTTAAATTATTTTTAAATATTTAGAACTTGTTTATTACTTCCACCAGATATATACTTCCCATCAATATCTATTTAAAGCTTTTTAAAAAGAAATGCCTAATTATTTGCTAATCAGTAAAGACCTGAGCTGACTGACACAAAATTCCAAGTGTTAAAGGAAAGGTTAACAAATACAGAATTATTGACTGTTTTCTTCCTGTATTCTTTTCATCCTTTTCATTTTAAATTCTATATACTTTTTGTTTGTTATACTTTCAATCATTCATTAATTAAGATGTTCAGGTCTCTTCCTTCTTATCTATTTTAGTTTGCTTTTTTAAGTCCATCTAATGAACTAAATAAGAGTTGACACTAATAAATCGGACATTGTTTCTTACAGCTTATATATTTTAACTATATTTGGTGATTTTCATAACATGTAACTGTTTCACAGCTGACATTTTGCCAGTGTTTCGTGCAGCCTGTGACAGTTTCTTGTCCGGTATTTGCCCTCCTCCCCTCCCTTAGCAGAGAGAAGCAAAGCCTTAGCTTTGTGTCCTAACCAGGGAGATGAAGGTAGAATTACTGAATAACAGCTTTCAAAAACTTTCTTCAAAGTTGGATTGTGTTGTCATTTCACAAGGTGTACTTCAATAAAAATATGATCTTGTACACCATAAATATATATACATAATTTGAATTAGTCATTTAAAAGTGAAATACAAATAAATCAAGTCAAATTATGCATGCATGCATAGTCTTTTATACTCATCCCTCTTGCTTCCCTCCACAGTGCTGCTTGAAAGTCAGCTTGGACAATAAAAATAGAACTTTTGCCAGCAATAATAGAATGAAAGGAGAAGGAATTGTTTTTAAGTACAGAATGTTGATATCTAGTAAGAACTGCTTTCTTCTTGGCATAATTAAAATAACATCTAATTTACTTCCAATTTACTAAAATTACCAATACTTTTGGATTCTTTTGTTGTTTTTAATCACACCACTTACTCAAGATACAATCAGTAAATAAGAAAATTATATATTGATTTACATGGTTTGGGTTCTATCATTATTTTGAAACTACCAAGGAAAACAATGCACACAAGTTGGGGAAAACACTGCTTAAGAAATTGATGCTCACATTTATCAAAAAGAGAGACATAAATAACTAATTTTGAAAAAAGTTACTTTTTTTCCAGCCATAATTGATCCTCTGCTATGGAGCATAGTTTCACTGGTCAAAACAATAGGTTTGTACCAGGAGAAACAGATCATGACAAACCTCTTGCCTGAGTATCAAAATGTATGGGTTGTGCATAATTCCTACATCCTTTTTTAATGACCTCTACTTCTCTGATCTCCGGCAGAATTTGTAGTAATTTTTGTACTACATTTTTGTATGTAGCACAACCTTTGCATGCACATACACATCTTGGCACCCACAGAGACACATACAAATAATAATTTAGACAGCACACAATTATACCAAATAATTGTGAAATAACAAATTGTATAAAAGCTGAGAAAAGCAAAGGATCATGAGTGAAAGTTTTCCCAGAACCACAGAAGCGTGATCACTACCGAAAGTTCAAATAGAATATGAGTGAGGAGACTAGAGACAAAGTGATTATACATAATAGACAAAGAAGCAAAATGACTAGAAAGAGAAGGCATTTTGCTTGAAGGAGAATAAGAAACTACTATTTATTTGGCTGGTAATAGCTGTATTGAACATGACCAGAATCGTGAGAATCTGCTTCTCTAGAAGCCATCTGCAGAGAACTATTTTTAGCATTTTCTAAAAGTTATTTAGCAGACCTTGGTCATCTTTAAAAATTTCTCACATTGGAAATAATTCAATGAACAAATACTGTTGGTGTGGAAAATGTTTCACAATAATCATTCATTATGTTGTATGCAAATATTATCTGTTATTTTTCAAAATCACTTTCCTTTCTGTTTTGAATGTTTTGTTTCTGAGCTTTTACCATAGATGCAGAAGTGGGCCAATCACAGCTCCCTACTCCCAAGGTCCATTCTAAACCAAGCCTATTATGTGCTTTCTAGCTTTTATTCTCTTAATTGGAGAAAGGCCAAACCCTCTTTAGCAACAAAAGTGAAATGTTGCGTGAAGCTGTGAAGAAGTCAGTCTACAAATAAGAAATTAAATGTACAAACAGAGAAGAAGAAATATCATGGTGAAAACCGTTACAGTTTTTCTCTCCTTGTTTCCATTTCTGATTTGAACCATTCCTTAATTTTGCTGTGCATTTTTTGTTCTTTGGTGTCCATAAATTAATTTTTAAAAAATTTTGTTTCATTTTAAACTCATTCCAACTGATGTTTCCTTACTTATAACCAAAATAAAATCTATTAATTCAAGCTATAGATTTTGTTATCTGTTGAAGATGAGCAACACATAGTATTAGCACATCCACAGCTCTAAAACTACTGTTCAGCTACTTAACTTGACTTAATATTTTCCCTTAGGTCTAAATCCATGCATACTTGGTTCTTCCATGGTGAATTAATTTGCACCATGACTGAGGTATGGGAGCTGCTTTTTGTTCCTCTATTGCTAGAAAAATAAATTTTTGTCTTGAGTACCAGTTCTTACAGATGTGTTGTGAATCTTTGGAGTACTGTGTTAAGAAAGATTATAATGGTATACATGGGCTTGTAAAAGGGTGCCATATTGGTTAATGATATCCGATGTGGATTATCATGTGTCGCGCTGGTCTAGGTGTGTCAAATTCGCCCTTCTTAAAAGGAAGCTAGCCTGTGCACTGATCCTTCCTCTGAAACAAGAAATCATGGATCTAAGGAGAAGTGAGGGAAGTTGATCCAAGTGCTTCTGTAATTCTTTCTCTCTCTCTCTCTCTCTCTCTCTCTCTCTCTCTCTCTCTCTCTCTCTGTTTCTCTTCCTCCGATTCACCTTCAGTTCTGCTGTACCTTTCAAATATGGGTAGCCCTCTTGGTTTTCAACAGATGCAAGGTTTTTGTCCTGCATTCCCAAAATGAGAATTATGAGAGAAAAAAAAAAAAACTGAGGTGCTCTTAAAATGTGTGCAATTAAAAAAACCAATAAAATTTAGCAGTCTTATTTTCTCTCCTGGAAATGTTTATAATGCCCATGTTTGGGGTCATGTAAACTCTCCTCTTGGAGGATATTCAGTGAAGAGAATTCTCACCCCCAAGTGAAAGGACAAGAAAGCACAAAATGCAATATATGTATCTGTATATCTGTGATACATAATAATTACATTCATCTTGGGAAAAGGTGCTGTTGTAATCAGGAGTTGTGAGGAGAAAAATTAGAATCAGGACACAGAATTTATAATATTAACATATATACGGTCACACAGAGTTTAACATAAGAAAGTGCAGGAAATCTATCCACAACACTAAAGATCCGGAATATTCAGCCAAGGGCCTGTTTCCCACAGCAACATCCTGCATGAGCCCAGATGAAAACCTAGAGCCTATCACAATGCCTCCCAGGAGTCCATCTGGAGGTCTAGAGCCCAGGAGAGACTCACGCCTGTCTTTTTTATGGATCTGTGCTGGGAAGGCCCAGAAGTCAGCGGTGGAAGCTAGAAAGTCTATGCCAGTGGGGTGAAGGAGCTGTGCTGGTAGGTTGAGGGTTCTACACTGGAGCTGAGAAGTTACACTCACAACAAGACCAGGGCTGACCTGAAAAGCACCACAGCCATCCTCAGCAACATGGAGGTCCCAAGCTCCTCCAATGATAAGCACAGTTGAGTACATGCCAGGAAGCCAGTGTGACAAGTCTCTCCTGGAGATTAAACAGCACTCATCTTCCCCTCTCGAGCCAGGAAGCAATGCTCAATATAAGGACAAGAGTGAACCACAGCCACTCTCACCAACAAGGTCCCGAGCTCCTCTGATGACAATGGTTACACTCACACTGGGGAAGCTGGTCATGATGAGCTCTTCCAGGAGAACCAACAGCTCAAACAGCAACACTTAGAGAAACCCACAGTGCCTCCCCTCTCCTTCTCCATGTCTCCATTTATGCTGGCAACTTTCCTCAGGTGGAACAGCTATGCTCAGCACCATGTTGATTTAATTCAGCTGGTGTTAAGTTAACCACCAGTTTTTAATGCATAACAGGTGCTTATACATATCACCTATTTATCATGGCCTCCACATTTCTTGATATCATTTTGTTGGTTCATAAATAAAGGTGCTACTGATTCTTTGGCCATGTTGAAAACCAATCTTCCCCACTCAGACCACTGTCCAAACTCCACCACATGCACTTTCACAGAACACCATATTTCTAGGTATTTTTTAACCCAGTAATGTTGATACCTAAAATTAATCATACTTGCTAGTCTCTGCTAAAATTTTATCTTTCAAGGGTCAGTGAAGATCTAAGTGCTCTATGATTCTTTTCTTATCATCTTTAGCCAGAAATGTTTCCAACTATTGAAGTGTTTCTACAAGTTTTATGCTCCAAATTTTTATTAAAACTGAAAATTCTGGGCCTGATCTGAAAACATGAAAGTCTGAATCTAAATAATTAACAAGGTTCCAGAGGCCTTTTACACCAAAATTTAAGAAATACTACTCCAAATGGATACAGTATTTTTATTATTCTAATTCCTGCTATAGATTTCAACTATTCTGAGTTTCTCACCAGATCAGAAGTATTCACAACCATGGACCATGTTTTCATGTTTATATCTTTTATAATATTAAGTACATTTTTCTCTGTGTATTAAGTAGATGACTAATGAACAATTGATTTCATCATTTTTTGGAAATAGTTTTGTTACAAGTCCAAGGACATTGTCTCAATCAACAATTTTGAGGACTTATTCTTTTTATTTAATGGGTATTCAGATGCTAGTTATGCTGATACTGTATTTTATGTCTATTTCTGAATCTTACAAGCTTCTCCAGACTAACAGGGAAGCATGGGGCTTGAAAGTTTCCATCCAGATATTCACACAACCAGAGTCTGAGCAAACTCAGGCCAGTGGTCAGATGTAAAAATAAAAGAATTTAAATCCATGATATCCCTTAAGCTACACAGCAGTCTTGCCTCAGTGACAGGAAATGCTCCAAGGAATGTGCTCCCAGTCTTTACTGACACCATGCTCAGATCATTTAAAGACAAGCCCCACTGAGCTGCATGCCTCATTTTGAAATTATGTCTGCTTTAGGCAGAGCTAGGCTCAAAGGGACCAATTACAGTGACAAGGGAGGGGGTATTACCGCGAAAGTCCCTTGGCACCCTGAAGTTAGCTCCACTTTCTTGAAATCTATGAGTATTTCTTAGGACTCTAACCCAAGTTGGGCAGACTTGTTTCTCCCTTATAATTCCCTGTGGTACTTCACTTAATGCTCCTTGCAACACTCTCAGAACTTTAGTAAATAGCATTAATGAAATTTAGGGTAAAAATGGTCATTCCTGTTTCTACTTCAGAGTGCTTATCATTTAGTGGAAGCTGAGCTTTTAAAAGCAGTGTATTTCAAGCAGAAAGAATTTAGTTCTGAGTTTTTAGAGAGGTTAAAATCTATCTAGTTATCCAGAAAGTTTCACATGAAGATCAATTAACTTATTTTTTTTCTTTCAAACTACACTTTTTTGTCTTTGGGGAGGTTGACTGTCTTGAAAGCCAATCAGAAAGGTTTTTATTAAATAGCTCTACAGGCTAGCAACTTCCCTCTTTGAATACCTTAAGTAGATATATTACTATGGAGGAGACTTTATGCAATTAAATCAAAGAAACCCAAACCATACACACATTATCGGCGTTTTGACAGTTCTCCTTGTGACAGGCACAGTGCAGGTGAAACTCTCTTTTGTAACTCCTCTTCTCAAATTTGACATGGTTCTGTGAGGTCTATCACAGAAAAAGGGAATTCAATCGTACAATTCAACTGTATCTTAAAGTCTCATCTTGTTCAGCTAAGACAGCTGTGACTTTTATATAAGCAAAGTATAAAGGTTTGTAGAATGCCCTTTGTGTATCATTTTATTGACTGCGAAAGTATACATATGGTAGAATAACATTTAGACACATTTAATATCACATTAATTTTTTTCTGTGCAATTTTATTAGCACTAGCTCAAGGTGTGACATTCTTAAATATAACATGAAAGCAAGTTAAAATTATATTCTGGTACTATGGTTTTAAATGATCGTTTATTCTCAGACAACGTAAAGCTTGACTGTTTGGTTATTACCTCAATTAATCTGACTAGTATAAATTGAAGCAGATTTTTTGTTAATGAATTATAACTTCTGGTCTTGCTTTCTTGGAGGGCTAGAAATATAGCAGGAAAAAAATAAAGAAAATCAATTGTTTATTATATTATAATTCTTATAAAGAGAACCCAACTGGAGTAGTGTTCTTGAATTCTATCCCTACTGATGCTGCTCAGAAAACTAAACCTTTGGGTGCAAGTACAAATGATGCGGTTGGGAAAGAAGGAAAGAACACCAGTTGTAGTACTTATGTTTTACTCCTATAAAAATACAGATATTTTCTCTCTTCCTTAATGTTAAGTCTTATCTAATTCTTAGATGGAACATACAAGCCCAAAACTATAACATAAAAGAACATGCAGTCTTAAATATAAGGTCTGTCTATAAAAATTACCACCATTAGCAACACTAAACTAAGCTTTAGTGTATATAAGATCTTTAGGAATAAATGATCCAATACAAGACAGTTTGAGTTGATTCACCTGCAGATGTCTGCATGACTGAAAAGAAGTAAAGAAATTATCATTAATATTAACAAAAAGTACATGGAGTTGTAGGCACGTAATGAGTACCATTTCATGCCATATCCCTTGTCCACATTAGCTTACATTTACTGTACTTTTGGAGCTTTGTAGAGAAGTGTTTATCCACTCCAATGTCATCAAGCCTTTCTCCTACATTTTATTATAATATTTCCATATTTTATTGATTTAGATCTGTCATTATTTTATGTTGACTTTTATAAACTAAGGGTCTATTTTTATTATTCTGGATAGGGTTATCCAATTTTCCTAAGACCATTTGTTGATAAGACCATCCTTTCTCCAGTGTGTATTCTTGGTATCTTAATCAAAACTTGATGGTAGATGTTTGGGGTTACACCTAAATTCTTAAGTATGTTAAGAAAAAGATATTCTTGCATATGATTGGAGGAAATGTAAAGTAATAGTCATATGGAAAACTTTATTACCCAGTGATCATATTACTTGAAATATGTAAAGAGAAAATGAAGTCAGTATATTGAAGAGACATCTCTAGGCCACACACTTACATTAGAACTGTTCACAATAGCCAACTGCAACAATCTAATATCCATCAACTCATGAACATGTAAAGAAAATGTGATGCATATTACAATGGCATATCATTCAGCCATAAAAAGTATGAAACCCTGTCATTTGAGATAACATACAAATAAAAGCAGATGGTATGGTTTAGACATAAAGTGTCCCCCAAAAAGTTCAAGTGTTCAGAATTGGGGCTGTCAGTATGTAATGGATCACTGGGTGCCAAGGCTAGCAATGTTAGGACATGTGACCTGACTTCAAGTTGGTCACTGCAGGGGGGTGACCTGAAAGAATGTTTCTCCCTTTCTTGGTTCCTCTCTTTTGCCTTTGCTTCCTTTTCATCATAACTTGAGCAGCATTTCTTTGGCTCAAGCCCTTCTCTCATGCTGCCACAGTCTTGGAACCAGGCAATTATAGTCTGTAACCATGAGCTAAAATAAACCTCTCCTTTTAATTGTAGTTGATGAATGAGAAAAGTGACTAAAACAGATTTTTGGAACTAGGTAAGTGTGGTCTTTGCTGTGATTAGACCAACCCATATAATTTAGAAGCTCTTGGAATTGGATCACAGGAGGAATTTGGAAAGGTTTGGAGATACAGCTAGAGAAACCAGAAAATGTTATAAGTCAAGCATGATGGGACATTTTGGTCAGAATTTAGAAGTTCAAAACTCTGATAGAAATTGAGACAATATAGGCCAAGCTTAGGAGGCTTCAGTTGGAGCAAAGGCTCAAGGAATGTGTGGTATGCTCAAGCAGAAAAATTGTCAAAATATTGCTAATATCCTGAGACTTTGTGGGAGACTGGAATTAAAGAAAGCAGATTAATTAATCTGGTGGAAGAAATTTCAGGGAAGCCTAATATTTATTTTGTGCCATTGGTACTTCTGTAACTTTTAACCAGATTTATATTAAAAATCAGGAGCAAAAAGTCAGTTTGAAAAGTTTTTAGTTTCCTCAGAGAGGAAATGTCTACAAAATTGGATCAGAAAGAAGCATGGTTAGTATTAAAATGATAAAATGATATTAAAAGATTATTTATTGGCTGGGGATTTAGCTCAGTGGCACAAGCACCTGCATGGCATGCACAAAGTGGTGAGTTTGATCCCCAGCACACACACACAAAAAAGATTAGCTATTAATACGAAGTCAAATACTTTACTTGCATCAGAATAATAAGAAAAATGCCTTGAAGGCATCTCAGGAATTAGTAAGAATCTACATTTCTCAGGTTAAAAGGTATAAACCTAAGGCTTAACTTTGAGAATAGAGCATCAGGACTTCCTCCTCTAGAAGGAATGTCCAGGGAATTGGTTCCCCAGAATTTGATTCAAAGTGCTCAGGAATTCAGTGATCTGAGGCCTCTGCATCCATGATCCAGCTGATAAAACACCTTGCAGTCATCCATGTGGTTCTGGTTTCATGGCCATGCAAATGTAAGAGTTGTGGGGTCAGGCAGGTTTCCACACAGATGTCAGAAGGAAGGCTAGGAGGCCAGGCAATGCACCTCTGCCGTGGCAGTGGTAAAATTTAAAAAGTGAAGCAAAAATTGCAGTGGAGACAAAATGAATTCAAAAATGCGAGAAGCAAGGAGCATCTGCTGAGGAAATCCACAGGCATTGAGCAAAGTGACCCTAAGTGAGAAATCGGAAGGGCTCAATCAGCAGGGTTGTAAGAGTTAGGCCACCCAAGGTGTACGGAGTTCACGTGTTGCCACAACTTGCCCCAAGTGCTAGACATGAACTATAGGCTCCAATATCTGTTCTGCTGGTTTTGCTTGCTTTGCTCCTTTCCCTTTCTACCTGCCTATTTCTTTCTTATGGAGTAGGACTGGCTACTCCATGCCTTTATGTGTGTTATTTACCTTTCTTGTCCATTTTTAGGGGGTATCCACTAAAGGTTTGTTTTGAAACTTAGATAAACCTTTGACTTGGACTTTTCAGCAATGCTGAACTATTAAGACGTTCATGACTCTTAGGAATAGACTAAATTCATTTTGCATAAAGGAAAAGACATGAGGCTTTTGGGAACCAGAGGCCAATTGTTACTTTTTAGATTTAGAATGTGCCTGAAAAGACTCGTGTATTCTGAGGCAGGGTTTTGGGAAGGGGATTAAATCATAATAATGCTATTGTTGACTTGTTGTGAGGACGCAGGTCCTGTTGAGAGGCAGGTGGCTGTGAGCATGACCTGCAAGGGCTTACCTACTTCCCTGGCTCTTCCTCTTTCTCTACGCTTCCTGGCTGCCAACCTTTAACTATAATTGGGACCCAAAATAAAATGGTCTGCTTTACATTGGGAGTACTGGGTATTTTTCCCAGTGGTGAGGAAAGAGACTAAAACAGGAGACGATTCTATTAATAGGTATAATCCAGGCACAAAAGATAAATAGCTTATAATCTCACTCTTACATGGAATTTAAAATTTTTACTAACAGAAATCAAGAGAACTTTGTGGCTACTAGAGATTGAGAAGAGTGGGAGGGAGGTGAGATGGGGAAAATGTGTCGGAGACACGCAGGAGTAAGAGGCTCTGGTTGTTTTATAATGATGATGCATTATACATTTCAAAAAGACTAGAAGAAAGGACTTTTAATATTCTCACCTCGAGGAAATATAAATACTTGAGGAAATAGATATGACATAGTATATAATTTTGTATATAATCACCTTATTCTACAGATGTGTGTGCATTTTTATGGCTTTATGTATCAATTAAAATAAATTTAAATTAAACATGGAAAATTCACCAGTGTTTTGTAAGATACATAAAAAGGCTATATTATGGATGATTCAACCTGAACAGTTAGAGAAAATACGTGGTACTTAACAAAAATGTGGCTTATTAATAAGAAATAGAAAAGATTACTAAAGTATAAACAGTAACACAATATAATAGTACCTCATTTCACGAACATAATCCCGTTCCACAATTCTGGAAAAGATGGTCATGTTTGTGTTAATGTGAGACAGATGGTCACAGCTGTGTTTCTCACCTGATACAGAGTTCATAAACAAAAACGAAATTTTATCAAATAGTTCTGTTTGTGAATCAAATTGTTCACAAACAGAAGCATTCTTGAAGCAAAGTACAAACTGTATGTAAAAGGAAACGGGGTATAGAGCTGGGCATAGAGGCTCATGCCTGTAATCCCCGCACTGGAAGGCTGAGGTGGGAACGTCGTTGTGAGTTCGAGAGCAGCCTGGGCTACAAAATGAACTCAAGGCCAGCCTGAGCTGTATAGAGAGACCCTGTCTCAAAAAGACGAAAAAAAAAAAAAGGAGATAGATATGAGACAGAGGATCAATAAAACACCATCCAGCCACATACAGATGGGACAAGAATTCATCATAAACAAATTATTCCAGGAAACTGAAAAAAGTAATTTCTGCTCAGATAATATAACTTTAGTAATATCATTCATAAAATTTTAGTGAACCCACGACCAGAGATCACATTTTTTCTTTGCCTTCAAAACCAAATACAGCCGTACATCTATACATTAGCTACTAACATGTGAGCAGAAGTCATCAGCAAAACTATTTCACATCTTTCCAGAGCGTAGCACAGTTGCCTCCCAATCCTCTTCCTCTTTCTCCAGCGCTGGAAGTGGATGAAATAGGAAGAAGCTGCTTTGACCTATAGATGAGAATAATGCAGTGGGGGTGGCGATGCATGAACCAGACAGAAATACCTCCGGGCTGAAGGTGGTCTTACTTAATGCTCACAAGACCCCTCTACATCTTCCAAGAGCAAATTCCACTTCTGTATCCTGAGTTATGATGATAGAGCCTCTGAGAAAAACAGTCCTACTCTTGTCCTAACTACAACCCTGATTCCAGACAAGGATATCATGACACAGTATAAATATGCTAATTTCACTTTTGTACATAAATGCAAAAGAATGAATCAAATAGAGTCTACAGTCAACGTGAATGGCTAAAAATATATTTAACAGAAGGAAAAAGAATCAGATCATCCAAGGAACGACGGTTTAACTTCTGGAATTTCTTTATCATTTAACAGTTTACAGGGGCACACATAATATTTAACAAAAAGGTTACCAATCAAGAGTAAAAGAGAAAAATATAAACATTTTAATTTATGTGACAATATAGAAAATTTTCTTAATCTAATAGTACAATCTTACAACAGCATAATGAATATCAAGTTGCAGAAATAGCAGCTTTAAGAATTTGAATACAATAGGACTCAAACCACAGTAGGTATCAAATATAATATAGAACTCCATCAGTGCAGCAAAACAAGAAGAAAAGTAAAAATTAAAGGTGAACATAGAAAATATCATCATTCATTGACAATTTAATTATATTTTAGTTATTGAACTAAAAATTACATACATTTCAAATAAACAAGGCAATGATGGTTTTACACAGAAGGTTATACATAGAAATCAATATATCTATTATATAAAAAAGGATATAAAAATCAGTAATAAATATTTCTAAAATGTATTTTTAAGCTGGAGACTTCTTTCAATGGTGCAGTGCTTATATAGGATATATAAGACCCTTGGTTTAGCCCCTAGCACTAAGAAAAACAATGTTTAAAAATAGACAAATTTTCTCATCTGTGTAGGCATTAAAATATGATTACACCAGTAAAAAATCTTAATGATTTTTATTTGTATGTAGAAAAGTTATTTTAAAACTTATGTAGAAGAATGAAAGGTAAAGAATAAATCAAACATCATGATTAAATTATGACCAATAAAACAGTAATGTATTAATGCAGGACTACATGACCACACATACGGAACAGAAAAGGGACCACAAAACATGTTTCTATAGGGAGTGTCATTCTTAATAAACATAATTGAATATTAGTGAAAAAATACTGCATTGTTTAAGCAAAATGCTGAAATAATATATCGATAATATAAGTGAATTCTTATTTTATGCCACACAAAAATATATTACCATGAAAAATACTGTTTTAATTTGTTATTTAAATAAAAACTTTGTATGAACAGCACACAATGAAGAAAAAATCACAAATGAGGATTACTAGCTACAGTGTATATATTGACAAAATAATTTTTACAATTATCTATCATTTCAAATAGAAAAATGGGATTATAAATAAGCATCTGAAATTCAAATTCTCAAACATTAAACTGGCAAAAAAAATTGATGAGAAGGTGAAGAGAATGGAAATTTTAACCACTGAAAATGAGAGTACAGTTTAGCGCAACTGCATTTTAAATTTAAATAATGAATTCTGAGTAAACACAGTGAGCTTCATGGACTTCATTCAGGTTGATCCATTTTAGGGTTATATCCTAGAAAGATTCCTGTATATTTTGCCTTGTAGACATGTACAACAATGTTCAAGGGAGTACTATATTTGGAATCTCAAGAATTTAGAAATAAATATGTACTGGCAGGATAAATGACAAATTTTAGTAAATGTATACACTAGAGCATTCTATGGCTATTGAAATGAATTCTAGAGTCACATAGATTATCATAATTTTACCATACATATTAAAACATCAGAAACAATAACATATGTTTTAATTTATATCCACATATAAAGAAATAATTAAACTAGTAGTTACTAATTGAAATTCAAAATGAGAATTAACTGTAGTTGGAACAATATGATCCAGGAGGATTCAGGGAAGTTTTCCTGATTACAATGTTCACTATTTTCAATTGAATTATGAATATATTTCTATTACCATTCAATAGATAACTTTATCAGTATGTCTCTCTCTTTTCTAAAATTATTTCAGAATAAATATAAAACACATAAATGTAAGCTATGTAAGTAAAATGTATAAAAATGTAAGCATATTCAGTTATTTTTGCAGTGTATAACTGCTCCTGCATATAGTGATTCATCCTTTTGTAAAGATTAGAAATAAGCACAATTTTAAGACAAATAAAGGATTGAAGTTACAAAACTGTATGTGAGTTGACTTTAATGCTGATGTGCCAATCTTGAAATAGAACCCAGTCTCAATGAAGTCATTCTTTGAAGCATCTGGCTTTCTTTCAGATAAAGTTTCTCTTATTCAGAAGCATGTAAATAATAACACTGTAAAGGCATTTGAGCCATAAAGTGCATCTCATCGGGCAATGAATTCATCTGCTTTCTGATGAATATTAAATGTGAGCAATTTCAAAATACTGAGAAGATTTATCAATAATGAATGCAATATTATTGTGGGTGATTAAGGTTATTTCTTTTAATAGAATTCTCAAATCACATTTAACATCCCAAAATAAATTATTAATGACATAGGGCCCCACATACACTTTGGAAATTCTGCCAGACAAACTTTGTAAGAATGAATCAACCAATCCCAGGACACTAAGAAAAAAGTTTTACACCAATCATGACTTATTGTGAGATATTTCACAGTAGCGAGACTATTCTTTATACCTAGCCTTAGAAATTATCTTTTATCTCTAGTATTTACTTTAATTTATTTCATATTCATTTATTTTTATTATATATCTTTCTCACATATGTGAAAAAAGTGGGAATAACAATTTGGTATATCAATATTATAGTATATTATTGGTATGGAAGGGTTTTTTTTGGTATGTGGGTACTGAACAGAAAATTTTATCAAAATAGAATGCCTTTATAAGAAAAGTAAACCAGACTATTATTTGAAGATAGGATTTTTTTCTGCACTGTTTCCCTGCCGTCCAAAAATAGTTACTCTATGGAAAATTAACATATGTACTTACATGCTATGTCTAATATGAAAATATATCAAATTAGAAAATAATGATACAATTTATTCAAGCTAAGTAAAACTGCAGTGGAATTGTTGAGCAAAAGAAAATCGCAATAGAAGTAAAAGAGTGATATCGACAATTTGAAATTTACACAAATTTGTTCTGCTCTTCTGTTTAAGTTATATAGGAATTTTAAAATATTCCATCTGCCCCAAATTTTGCACTGTTTAAAAGATGCACAATATATATTGTTATACCTTGTTAGCAAGTTTAACATAAAGCTACATGCCCAGTCCTACTAGCACAATGATATTACATATCTATTTATTAATTGGATTTGAAATATATAGTAATAGTACAAAAAGATGACAAACGTTAAATGATCTATATTTTTTATTTTAACTAGAATAAATTCAAACAAAATAAAACAGAATAAGGCCAATCAAAATGAACCAATGTAAGTGACATAGGATTCTGAAATAATACGAAATCAACAATGGATCTTGTTATCTTCAAAATAGCTGCAGATACCTTCAGACATAGGAAAAATCAAAACAGAACAGAATAGAACCAATAAAAAGAAAACATGAATGCAGTAAAGGACTTCAAAACAGGATAATAACAAATTGAAAATGGCTACCATAGTATGTCTTGTTATCTTTGAAATAGCTGCCTATGCCATTGGACATAATAAAATCAAACAAGACAACAAAGAATAAAACCCAACCCAACAAAAAAATGACAATGATACAGGATTTCAAAAAAAGATAATAGAGCATTAACAATGGCTACCACCTTCAGAAGATCCCCATAGATGCTACATTGTGTATTGTTATCCTCTGAATAGATGGTCAAACTACCAACTTTAGATCTGCAAAGTCAGTGAAATACTAAGCACTACAGGTATTAAATTGTATTTTACCTCAATCACTATCATTGCAGCCTGTGTTTCTCTGGATCAGCTGGTTGCTTACAGAGAGGTAAGAGAGTTGATTCTTCTTGTTTCCCAACCATGCACCAGAAGGGGCTGGCATCTGACTCTCCCCACAATGGCCTGTGCATGGTGCTGATTCTCAGGGAAGGCTTGCTTCTTGATGACTTCTCGTTCTTTTCCCCTGCAGTCTGCAAATGGCCCTGACTCGTGGGAAAAAGCTAGTGTCTGGCTGTCCCCCCAGTGGCCTGCACATTATGCCAATTTGCGGGGGTCTATAATTTTTAAAATAAATGAATAAACAATTTATTGCTGGATGAAAAACTTCAGTATGAATTTTAATAGACTAGGAAGCTCATAAGCAGATACCTATACACAGTATGTTAAACTTATAAAAATATTTGATAATATATGATGAAATAGAAATCCTCTGAATACTGAGTGTTCAGCTGTCTTCTCCGTAAAACACTTTATGTTAATTATAGGACATTGCCTAAGACCTCAATAGTGGGATACAAAATATATGGATGTACATAGCACTACTTTTAAGTTGTGAGAAAACCTAGGTTTTACCACACGTATGATTCCTACAGCTTTAATTTGTATGTATTAACAAATCAAGTAGATACCTCAGATAACTACAGGTTTTCAAACATAAGGAAAATATTTGCAAAAATCAAACAGATTCTATGTCCTTAATGTGAAATGAGTTTTTTGAAATATGAACAAAGAGAAATATTTATACTAATTTTTCAAACCTTGGAAGAATACAATGTAGAAAACCACTAAAGACAAAAATAATTGGTTCACAAAAACAAAACAGTAAAATTTTTCTAATCAAATAGATGTTTTAAAAAATCACTTATATGACATAATTTCTTACACTCTACACATATGAATAAAATTATAAGATTTTACATAACTTTTTGTTGAAATTATATGGATTTGAAGAGATGGATGTACTCTCAGGTAGTAATACAAAATACCAGTACATCCCTAAAGACCAATTTAACTATTTCTATTATCCATCAACAAAATTATGCAACAAATAAGCCTAGAGGTTTTCATGACACAGAGGCCGGCCGGCACTATGAAGTGATGTTTTCTTAACACTCAGCTATGCACTAAGAACTGAGACTGGCTAGATACAAATTCTTGGTAGTTCTATAGAGGTTGAGTGAAGAAGAGAAAAATAATTCTTGGTGATCATGTGGACCAAACAATCAGCAACATCTAAGAGCACATTCTCTAGAATCAGATGATGTGAGTTTGAACTTCTGCTCCACCCTTTTCTGTATGAACTTCAGCAAAATTTTTTGTTTATCTGTGTTGCACTTTATTTATATAAAGTGGAAATAATAACAGCATTTATTAAACATATAATTATGAGGATCCTGTTAGTTTATATCTATAAGAATCATAGAACAGTGTTTGGATGTAAAAATACATTGTATTATTAATACATAAATTACAAAATATTAATGCCTTTCTTTACAACAGTTGTCATGGATACAACAATTTGCACAGTAGTCACTATGACCTCAGAAAATATTCATCAATAGGAAAGATTAAGGAAAGTAGTTAGTTTAATCTCTTATTACTAATGTCACAAAGTGAAAATAGTTCAAGATGTGTATCCTTAGAATGAACAAGATAAATATTTTATGGCAAACACCAGTGAAGAGCATTTACACTCCAGTCTTATTTTGAAAATTGTTCACTATCAGCTTCTCAGAATGTATGAGGAAACAGAGCATGGGCTCATTGTGGGACAGGTCAAGTTGCAAGATACCAAGACTTGGACCAAAGTCCAGTCATTTATTTTTCTAATAGAAGTTAGTCAGAGGGTGGCCTGGAATGGTGGTTCAGATCTTGCAAGAGTCAGTTGAAAATTTCAGCTCTTCAGCTTTTGTCACATTAGTAAAAAGGAGAAAAAAAAATCAAGAAAACAAAGGTGACATGAAGGCATTACTTATAAGTAAATAAGATGCATTATCAGTCTAAAATTCTGGTAGAGATAAATATATCTAGCTATGAATGATGGTCAGCAAAGACAGAGTGTATAAATATATGCACAGTATACTCCTGGTACGGTGAATTGCTCCAGTGAGAAATTTACACTCCAGCAGCAATGATAGAGTGTATAGAGTAGAAAGAAGTCAATTCTCCAATTAGATATTATGACCAGAGGCTCTGCTATGTTCAATATAAATATTAAGGAAAGATTTTCATGAATGAAAATGATGCATATTTGTACAGATACATTAAAACTTGAGTTCTCACTGGTGAAATAATCAATGAAGAGTATTCAAAAAGGTGGACCAGAAAAATTCTGAAAGGTTATTACTTAGATTTGTATAAATGACATACAAGAATCTAACAAGCCCAGTAGTGTCTGACTGTAAGGAAAATGATTCATGCTTAAACCATATGTAGCTCTAGTCATCAGCCTGAAGTCTCCTAAAATGAGCAGATGTGGAGCTAAATCCTCAAAAGGAAACGCTGGTGAATACTCTTTGAGTGGTAGAGAGTTTGCAGCCATAGCCTAGCATCAGATAGAGGTAGGGATAAAAGCAGAGAAAGAGTGCTAAGACCACAAAACTAAAGCAACAATTTTTATGACAGGCATGTGTGTGTGTGTGTGTGTGTGTGTATCCTCTGAAGTTTTTTCATTACAGCCTCATTTGTGATCTGTCTTCTATTTCACAACTACAGTTAGATATTATTTTAACCTAGGTTTCAGACAGCGTCTCATCCAGTTCCCAATTCCAAACAAAACAAATCCAATACACTCCACCACAGTCACTGTGCATTAATAAGTTGGGGTATATATTTTTTGTATGGGAAATTGAACTCAGGACCTCACGCTTGCCAGGCAGGCTCTGTACCACTGAGCCACATCCCTGGCCCTCAACTCATACTGTCAGTCATATGTTAATAATAAGAAACTGTTGTTTCTTACAGTAAACAAGTAGTTACTCACATATATTTAAATGTCATGCTACAATAATCAATCATGTATACAATGTTACCATTTTAAGATGGCACATATTTAATTTGGTTAATGGGACTTATGAAAATTTGATTGGCAGGAGTTTTTGGATCTAGGAGGAAAAATTAACTGATAATGGACCATAAGGGAGAAAACTCGAGAAAATTTGGAGTGACTGCATGGTTAGTGGGTTCCAGTACTGCTGTTAGATAGTCCATGTTGCTGAAAGTATTAACTGTCCATTGATTTATTTGACACTCATCAGAGAACACTGCGGACAGCACAGTAAGCCTACCCTTTTACAACAGACTTAAATTTGCAGCCATCTGTGTGGTTTAGAAACAGATGGTGACTATTCCAGCCTATTTTTCTAACCTGGCTTTACGGAAGGCGAAAATCACTCTCAATTCACAAATTGGTACAAGCTGTTATTTGACCTATTTTAGTCTCCATGGGTTCTAAAACTACTGTTTTTATAATCCTTACAATATTTGAAATGGGATCATTTGATTCAATTAACATACACATTTTCCTTCTCAAAGTAGATTTATGTGATGAAGTTGAATTTATTTTGTTTATAAGGTATTAAAATAGACTAAAGTAACTACTGTGTTAGTATGGTCATATTCTGTTAAAGTATTACCTTCCTTACTTCTAAACTTAATCTAATTTTATCAAAAGTTTTAATATATCAGAATTTTAAAAGATGCCTTTGGCAGTTTTTGTGGTTACTACTTTAATTTTCATTTTGAATAATTTTCCTTTTGTTAGAGACTAATATTTCAAAAGTAGTAGTGATATAGAGATTTCTTGTGTGTTACTGATGAACATTCTTACTTAATTTGGAAATGGAATTTAGAAAAAAACAATATTCCACACCTTCTTTCTATAAATGGCTTGTGACTGACACTTCGTGATAAATTTAAATTTCAACAAAATCTGTTAGGAGGTGGGGGTGTTATGTGGCACCACTGTAATTCAAAAATGCCCGAACCTCACCCACACACATCTCTTTTACTCAGTGGCAAATGAAGGGGAAGAATGTCAGCAGAGACTTTGACCTTGAAAATAGAACATTCCCCATTTTGTGACCAATGTATTTCAAAATATGATGGGCTTCAGGAAACGCCCAGATAGCCACCTCAACTCTGTTTATCCACACCAAACTTTCCAGCTGATATGCACAAATTTGCGTCTGGCCTGAAACCAGAAGTGAAGATGGTGAGAGCCGAGCTGGAAGTGGAAGACTTAGTCTGGCGTGAGAACATGGAACAGCCAGAGCCAGCAGCCGAGTCGGAGCCAGCTGGATCCGAGGAAGAACTGGCATCCAACAGTGGTGGGATACGTGCCCAAGGCAGAGACGAGGCTGATCAGAAGGGAAGGGAACGAGTGGCCACATGACGCCGAGAAGAACCAGGCATCCCGGATCCCCGCAGACCGGAATCAGCCCCATTCCCTGGTGATCCAGATAAAAGTTTGTCTTATTGCTCCACAAAGACAGGGTAGCCCAGCACCAGTGAAAGGTTTGTCCTAGCAACGATGCTCTAATTCAGTCAAAATTCATAAGAAAAAGTGTTGAAAGAAAAAAGGAATCTCGGTTCCGATCATCTATTATATAGCCTATACTCAAATTTGAGGAGAATATTATTATCCTGACAGTGTGATGACAACATCAAATTTCCATCATGTGTAGGGAATTTAAATAAAGATAGCAGTATGTAATTAAAATACAGTCATTATTATATACTGCAGATGTGATTTTAAAGTTCACCACAGGTAATCAATGGTGCCTTTTGGTAATGGTGATGCCTTTTAAGAAAATATTGTTCTTATTCCGCTTATTTAGTACCAGAAGACACAATGGCCTTTTCTTTTACTGTCATTATCTAAACATCTGAAATTCACAGCCCACCTGCCTTTTCCTGCTGTCTGAAGAAATGTCTCCTCAACTAGTGATTTCTTTTCACCAATATGTAAACATGTTCAAGTCTCTTCCTTATTAAGGCAAAACATCTTTCCCTGGGATGAGCTTTATACTTACCCGTCTATAATTTGTTGAGTATGGGACATTTCAAACCAAAGTGTAACCTGAATAGCTTCTGAAGGTAATGACAGCTTAAAATTGCACAAAACTGGCCAAAGTTTTCTCTTGAAATACCATATTACAATGCTCAGCACAATTCATCCTTTAATTCTTTGAATCCTCATCTTTGAATTCATTTCTAAGAAGATCTCTCAGAGGGTTCTGGTGAACCTTATTTTTCCCCATGAGAATTATAGAAAAACAAATGCAATGACCCCACAATTACTACTGCTCTTGTCATCTCTTTCATTGGGTATCCACTCTACATCCCCAGCAAGCATTTATGCTTTGGTAGTAACGTGTGTATCTACAGCATGATCCAGCAACCAATCTCTGAGGATCCTGAGACTCTGATCACCAGACTCTTGTCAGGCCAAGGTTGATTAACATGTTCATTTACCCTTAAAAGGGTCACTAAATTTAATCATCTCCTAAAAAGCATGTTCCTCCTTTTCCCCATTGTATAACAAGGGTCTCATCATTGTTCTATGGGACCTTCAGCCTTTAGGCAGGTTACAACTTATAATTGAATGGCTCTCTCATATCTGAGATAGAAGCATCTTTCAGCAAATAATAAGTAGGTCTTCCATTGTCGGGTATTTTTTCCAGAACTTTAACAGATATTAGCAATGGCCATTTAATTGCATTTTCCATTTAGTTACTACTTTCAAATTAATTCTCAAGTACCTAAGGTGTCATACGAGATAACACATACCATTCCACCAGAACACTATCCTCATTTGTTAATTTGTGCAAAGACTAATAGATCTACCTCCATCGATACTGCAATCTGTATTGTGATCTGGGGAGCGAGTTATGCTACCATAGAATTTCATCTTCAGTACCCCCTTTCAGACTACTTGAGTTTATATGTGTTTTCTGTTACAAAATTTAGCATTTAGGTATTTTATTGAGGAATGAGTGAAAGGAAGCAGGAGGGAGAAGAACAAAAATCAGGCTACAATGCAGGACTGTTATGTCTTCTGTCTGGATGTCCCCCCAAAGCTCCATGCAATTGTAGATGTTGTTTTTCAGAGATGGCTGGATCAGGGTATGTGATTATTAAATTAGTCCACTGACTGGTCTGGCATAGTTCTGGGCATGGATAATGGGAGGCCCAACCTAGGTGAGTGCTACCTGCCCTAAGGACATGTAGCCTGGATAGACTATAAGGGACAGAAAGAGGGCTGCTGTTGTTTGCTTGGTACTTCACCTGCTGCTTCACTACTGGGCTGATTGCTGTCTTGCTACCTTCTGTCTGCCGTGGACTGCTTCTCTTCTCTGATGCCCCTCTGCCACCCACCCTGCCTTTGAGTCAGACAACTGTGGGCCGAAACTTTTACAAGCTCTGAGCCAATTACACCTTTTCTCCTTTAAATTTTGATGTCAGATACTTTGTTTCAGCAATGAGAAAAGTAACTAAGATGAGGACCAATCAGTTTTAGGGTTCCTGCTTTTATGCAGCTTTGCATTAAACATTGTTACTGTAACGTGTACAAATCATACCTCACTTTGTAGTAGTGTCTGAAAAGTTGTAAGAAGAGGTAACTTACAAAGCATTGTGGCAAGCCATGTGACAGCCATGTTTCAAGAGTGTTAAGGGAGCACTTGAAGAGGATTTTTTAATTATCTTTGAAAAGCTTTGATACATATTTCAGAGATTTTCATTAGTAAGTTCAATATTGTAATCTTAAGAAATTACATTCCTAGGTAATATAGTATCCTGGGCATCACACTATTTTTAGAGTAATGATCTAATACATTTTTTCCAAGTAATTGATCTAATTCATTTCCTCATCATTATTTATCATTAATTAATACAATGCAGTTATGAGACAGATACCTTACCAATGACCTTAATGTTCTTATACTTCTCTGCTGAAGCAGTATGATTGTAATTCACTCATCAGCATGTCTGGAGAGCTGCTCAAATTTAAATTCTCCTTTTGTTGTCTAGTTCTTCCCAAAGAAAGACCTTATACTCAGAAAGCACATGTATGTGCCCTTGAGTTCTTTACTTCCTGTCTAGACTTAGATTACAAATGTGTCAATTTATCTAGGCTTCAGGTCAAGTGGCAGTAGCTGGCATTCTCTAACCCTTATGAAATGCCCAAAACTGTGGAAAAGATGGAAGTAATCACAAATATCTCTCGTACTTATTTTTGGCACATATATCCAAATCAATCCCCAGGAGAATTTACATTAACTTACAAGTATAGTCCATACACTGGAACTTATAAAGGTCTTGGGTTATGCATACTCTCAACAAGGTTTGAACACTAACAAAGATTGATATTTTCTCCTATAATCTAGCAGACTTCAAAACCAAAACTAATGAAGAAAAAGGGACATCTGTCTAAAGAATTATAGAGTACATGTTTTAATTTACCATTTTCTTAAAGCCTTAAGGGAAGAAGAAAAAGAAAGAGGGAATAGAATATTTCCATACACATTCTTAAATAAAAAGACAAAAGGAAATATCTATCAGTTACTAGACTTTTAAAGAACAGAGAGTGAAACAAATATAAATTCACTTAGTCAGATTATTCTTTTTTTAAAAACATTTTTGATAAAACATTAGGAAAAATAACAAATTTGATAAACTAACATAAATAACTGGGCAATTTACATTCCTGAGAACTATATAAATGTAAAATGTATATTTACCAAAATACCATGAATTTAAACTTGATATCTTTAGATGAAATATGGGGGGGAAAGATAAATACTATATACCACTTTTATGCCTAATTGATTTCACTTAAATTCATGTCTTCTAGGTTTACCCAGGTTGTTGAAAATTACACAGTATTCTTGTTTTCATCATTGAAAGCTATTCAATTGTGTACATATTTCACTTGTTCTTTTCCACTCATCTGCTGGGGAACACGTGAGTTGAAGAGGTAAATATTAATTAGCTGACGTTAGATACTCCATGACACGTATCCTTCAGTCCCGCACAGTGTACATGATAAATGCATACACTTCATGTGTCCATGTAACAATTAACTAGTTATTCTGAAAGACTGTATTTTTTACAACTTCCTCCAGCTGAATCAATCTTAAAACCAAGCTCCTGAGACAGTAATGGACCCAGACACTAACCACAAGCAGTATTCATTTGCTGATGAGGAAATCATTGAGTTGAGGTAAACCATCACTACTCTTCAGGAAAAGCCATACACATAGCTAAGCTGACAAAAACAAGTGTATCAAAATCAGAAAAATATTAACAAACGATCTTAGTTATTTTAACAAAAACTAATCACTTATCAAATCTTATAGTAATTTAAATCTTCTATTATAAAATTTGTGTACTTTATTCCAGTCATATCTATTAGCTTTTTCTTCACATAAGTCAATGGATTTCCATTATACTTAAGTTTATTTTTAGTAGCTCTTAAAGAAAGACGTTTTTGAATAACTGAAAAAAAAATCAATTTAAACTTTAAATATTTATATATTATATATTTGAATTCCAACAAATGGTTTTTCATTACTCAGGTTTTGCCTTAGTAACAAAAATAATATAAACAAATCAAGATCTTTCTTGCATTACTTAAAATCAATATTATTAGTTAATTTTACCTTGTATTTTGAACTTAGTTGTTTGTGGTTAAAGATCACATTAGTTACTACAGTCTCTCTGCTACACAACATTATTCATTTTCATTCCCATGAATTACTAAATTTCATGCTTTCTACTTCAATTTTTCTTGAGACAGAATGCAAAGCAAGCTCTCTAACCATGGAAGTCAACTGCTGTTAATCTATTTTAGGTGACAGATTCTGGGACATTATGGCAAGAGTACATAGATGACACCTTCAGATAATCCTGGAAGAACAAATTGAAGCCTTGTGAAATAATTTTTTGAGTCAACTCAAACCAAAAAAAAACACCATGCAGAACCAGAACGTTTACAAAAATGTGAACAAATGAAAGGGATTTGTGGAAGCCATTTTTAGACTATTTCCATATGGATCCTGACCCAGCAAAAAAGGCACTGGAGTACATAACACTTTTTTCATGCTTCATTGGCAGGCACCTCTCACTTGGGGGAGCTTTATTTTATTAAATGCCTGTCAGAAAAGAAAAGGGTCTGCATTATCACATTTTTCAGGAAGGATAATCTGGTACAACAGCTGGTAGCCTTTTTACATTATTTGTAATTCTGTCTTTTCCAAGGTATGTTAGGAGCTTGACTTTGATTTACAGGATTTTATTTCAAGTGTAAAATAGGTTAGTGGGAATGTGTGCAAAAAAAGTCTAGTTTTCATACCATGCCCATTTTATTCAGGATAATACATGGAACTCAAGATTGTTACATTTTTCTATAGTACTTTTAAAATGCCTTAAATATGTATGCTATTTAAAATGATTTTGTATGTAAAGCTTATGTTAGGGACTTTTCATAAATAGGACTGACTTTGAATTACATACTTTCTCTTTAATAGAATCTTCAGCATACAAAAGATTACCTCTTTCAATATCTCTCCTCCTCTAACCAACCAAAGAAACAAACAACCAAGAGATTGGGGGTTTCTTAAATTCAGCAATCATGGCTTGTTAATTTTATTTTACTTGGAGCTTCACCTGATATGTAGTATTTGATAACTATTTTCTGAATGATTGACAGTAAAGGAAGACAAATAGATTCTTTCAACAGCTATTGCTTATTACCAATGACAGACACTTTGTCTTCAGTTACACATGAGTTTATGTTATTACGCAATGTTCTCTGTTAGAATATATACAAATCTAGAACTAGAGTTAGGCAAGTCAAAACTTGATTTCATTCCCAGGCTTCACGTACTTGATAGCCCATACCCCTTCTCTCCAACTCAGCATTTCTCGAAGTGTATTTCATATTAGCTTCGGCCAAGCTTTTCCATTCTGTCAAATAAGTTCCACAGTTAAATAAATTTGCAAATATTACTTATATTTTATATTGCACTTTTGAAAATTCATACAGACATTATAAGATTAAAAAGGAAAATTTTTACTGTTTTATTATAATCATTTAGCATGTGAAAACCAGTTTGCCATTCTTTTTTGGATAAAGAATTTTCCCCATAAACTCTGTTACTATATCATGCCAATTATAAAGAAAGCAAGTCAGGTTTTTATACCCAACTCATTTTTAAATTACATAAATATTTAATAGAACTTGTTTTACTTCTTCCTTGGTCCTATTATTCCCAACAATTTATTGTACAAATATGTAAGTCTTTTAAGAAAAAATAAAGAACATTTCTACTTTCCAATATTTTTACACAGTAAGATCTTAGATATTCATCTTGATATGACTTACTCTTGCTTTAGAATCTCTACTACCCCCTAGTAGAAAATTCACTGAGCTAAGAGCTTATCAATGAAAGGTGTGTGCTGTACTTCAACTTGATCTAAATATTCTCTTATAGTTTTGCAAATTTGGCTTGGATCCAGTGACCCAGAATTATGGTACTTCTATAAGATATTTCATTATAAATTTTATAACCCTTTGTCTTGCCATAGGTGAGGGACAGAGGAACATGTAAAGCAGAATAACTTGATTTGAATAACAAATTCACTGATGCAAGAAACAGATATTTTATTTTACCTTTGAGCAGATATTTAGCAAGGTTCAGTTGAGATCAACACACTTCGCTAGGCACATACAGCTATATCTCAGAAATTTATAAATACAGTATACATGATTAAATACAGTCAATTAAAATATGCATTACTTCACATAGTTACGTTATTTGTGGTAAGAACATTTTTTTATAGTCTTCAAGTATAGGGCTGGGGATTTAACTCTGTGGCACAAATGCCTGCCTTGCAAGTGAAAGATCATGAGTTCAATCCCTGGTACCAAAAAAATACAAAATAACAATTAAAAAATAAACTTATTGATATTATATATAGTTACTATGTTGTTCAGTATCAGTTTTGTGCTGACTCCTCCTACAAAATGAAGAAAATAGTCTCTTCACTGTTGTTGAGACACCTGGGTCCACACAAATAGAAGAATTAAATTGGATCCTGGTGTCACACCATACACCAAGTCAGCCCAAAATGGATGAAATACTCAAATGCAAGACTTAACACTACAAAACTATTAAACAAAAATAGAGGAAATATGTCAGGACATTGCAATGAGCAAGAATTTTTGTTGTTGTTGTTATTACCCCAAAAGAACAGACAACAGAAGTGGAAATAAACAAATGACACTACATCAGACTGAAGAGTTTGTGCACAGCAAGGGAAATACTCAATAAGATGCAGAGATAACCTACCAACAGGGGGAAATCCTTGCAAAGTAAACATCTGAAAACTGGTTAAAGTCTAAAGTTCATGGTAAGAAAACAAACACTTTGATTTAAATGAAGATTTAAGGATGAATTAATTAAAACATCAGTGAGGATTTTCTGGGAAGATTGTGGAACAATAAGCAGCAGAGTAAACAGCCTCTCTGAGAGAAACAGCCCAGATGCTGGGATATAGCGTTCTGGAGAAGACCAGAAGGAAAGAAGTGGGTTCCCTCGACCCAGGAAGAAACTAAAGTGAGAATCAAAGCCCACAGAGAGAATAACAAAAAGAAAAGAAAAGAAAAACTTAAACAGAGGGTGGGAGCCAGAGGCGCCTTCACCAGAACAGGTCCCACAGTATGAGAAGCACCACTGGAATCCAGAGATAGGTGGTCACAGAGAAGTGAGTGGCTGGCAAGCCTAAAAGCCTCACTGGGGAGACACAGTGGCAGGGGAGCAGGGACCAGGGAACTGCACTGGCTGGCGGTGAGTGTGGGAGACTCAGTCCTCCCACAGGAGTGGGTGATTGGCCAGGTGCCATTTTGCAGTTGGGTAGAATAAACTCAGAACCAGAACTGCAGCCAGTTTCATTCAGCCACTCCTAGCACAGAGTAGATTGGTGAAAATTGCTTGGACTGAGTCCCAACCCCGTGTGCAGTCCAATAGCCAAGGCCGAGGTTTCCCTAAAGCTATCCCTAACCAGCCCCACCCACATGGCACACACTAATGTGGTGAAGACTCCCTGTGGTTAACCAGCTAGGAAAGGGGGGGTCAGCCTGCCCTGCCCCTGCTTATACTCCAGTAGTCACCAGCAGATTGGGGAAAGCAGCAAGCAGCAGAAATCCCTCACCAGCATGCTTCAGAGAAATTCTAACCAAGACAGTAAGTGCTGGGGCCCCCACTAACCACTTGTCTGGAAGAAACCAGGAACATGACAAGAGGAGGAAACCAAAGGCAGTCTCCAGTCTCCAAGCCAGGCAGTGCTGGTCCAGGAGAGGTAAACGCAGAAGAGATCGGGAGCCGCACATCTGCAGTTTCTGAAGCAACAGCAACTGACATAAAGAAACAACTTCGTAAAACTATAAAAGAACTTAAAACAGAAATACTATCACAAGTAAAGGAAGATACTAGAAAAATAATAAAGATGGAAGAATAGAGCAGCATAGAAAAAGGAGGGAAACCTTTAATGAAGAATATGAAAAAGTTTAGAATACAAGACAGAGATTCAAAAACATTACTGGGAAATTAAAAACTCCATTGAAAGCTGGCAAAACTGCTTGAGAGAAGCTAAAGATAGACTATCATACCTTGAAGACTGGTTTGCAACTTGCGACCATGAAAGATCTCTTAAAAATAACAAGGAACCAGGAAGTAACAAAACAAAGGCTAGAAGATGACAAGAGGATCTATAACTTAAAATGAGTGAAGAAGCAGGGAAAATACAAGTGAAATACAAAGGCTATTTACAGAAATAATTGAAGAAAACTTCCCAAGCATAGGAAAAGGAAATGATATTCAGATAAGTGAGGCATGCAGAACTCCAGCCAGCTATAACTGAAATAGATCTACACCCAGACATATAGTAATCAAGATTCCAGAAATTCAAGAACAGAATATTAAAAGCTGTCAGAGAAAAGAAACCAATCACATATAAAGGAAAACCTATCATAAGCATGACAGACTCCTCGACACACACACCATCAAGTAAAGAAGTGCTTGGTGTGAAGCATTCCAAGTCCTGAAACAAAATAACCTCCAATCTAGATCAATGTACCCTGCAAAACTATCTCTCAAAATTAATGGAGAAACAAGATGCTTCCATGACAAAGAGGAACTGGGGGAGTTCATGACCACCAAACCAACACTACAAGAAATACTGAAGGACATTCTAGAGAGATAGAAAAAAGACCATGGTTTCAGTGGCAGAAGGGGTTCACTGAATGGGGCAGACAGTGGAATGAAGGGGAAAAGTAGACAACCAATGGCAGAAAAATGGCATGGCAGAGATGAGGCAGAGAAGGTTGGCCATACACTAATATAGATGGCCTCAATACACTAATAAAAAGAAACACAGGCAGAGTGGATCAGGAGATAAGGTTCATCGAGATGCTCTGTATAAGAAATATAATTAACCTGAAAGAGGATTTATAGACTGAAAGTCAAAGATGAGACAATGCTATCTATGTGACAGGGATCCAGAAAAAAGTGGGGTAGCTTGCCCATCAGCTGCAGATTGGTTGGAAAGACATGACACTTGTATACAAAGAAGAACTACTCAGCTATAAAGAAGGAAAATCTTGAGGCTTTTGTTAGTAAATGGATACAACTTGAGATCAATCTCAGGGGTAAAAAGGTTCAGAATCACTTAGGTGAATAGCGGGTTGCCTCCCTAATCTAAAAACTAAAGGAGTTAGTGGGATACAAAATGTACAATGCACCCTGTGAAAGTGAAAGGGGAGGAATTGTCTAAAAAGGGAACACAGTGGACATTTTTAATCTTGAATCATGATTTGAAACCCATATTGTTTCCACTGCTCCATTTAGTTTGGTTATATTCTGTTCCAGTTTGTCTACTTATACTAGATTTGATGGCATGGACAGCTATTCCAAAGATAGCAAGATATACTATGGTAACCATTTTTGATTTCCTATTAACTTAATTTGAAGACCTATATTGTTTGCACTGTCTTTTTTTGACCAATTTTATTTGAATCTGTTTTGTTTGATCACTGTCTTGTTTTGACCAATTTTATTCGAATCTGTTTTGTTTGATAGTATCAAGTCTGAGGATATAGGTAACTACTTTGGAGACAATAAGATTCACTGATACCCATTCTGGTTTGACTATTATCTTCTTATGAAGTCCTATAATATCTCCCATGTTTCATTTTTATTGGTTTTGTTCTGTACTGTTTTGTTCAATTTATTATGCATGATGATATGGGAAATTCTCTTGAAAATAACAAGAGGCATTATGGTAACCATGGTTGATCACCATGAATTTTGGTTTTAAGTCTTGTACCTTGTCCATCCTTTTGTTTTGACTGACCCCAATTTGTTTCATCTTATTTGGTTTTATTCACTTCAAAACAAAACAAAACAAAAAACCAGCAGTGATTACTTGAATTGAATACCCACTCTGTGACAAGCTGTTGCAGTCAGAGGTTGTGAGAAGAACAATTAGAATCAGGACACCAAAGTCATATTATTTTATGATGGTCACCCAGAGTTAAACACATGAAAGTGCAGGAAATCTCTCCACTAAAGACACAGAATATTTAGCTGAGAGCCTGGATCTCGCAGCAATGTCCTGCATGAATTCAGATGAAGACCTAGAGCCCATGACAATGCCACCCAAGAGTCCAACTGGAGGTCCAGAGCCCATGAGAAGTATTCATGCCAGTTATTTTACAGATCTGCTCCAGGAAGGCCTCAGGGTCAGCGGTGGAATCTAGAAAGTTTATGCCAGTGGGGTGAAGGAGCTGTGCTGGTAGGTTGAGGGTTCTACACTGGATCCGAGAAGTCACGCTCAATACAAGGACCAGGGCTGCCCTGAAAAGCACCACAGCCATCCTCAGTGACTCAGAGGTCCTGAGCTTTTCCAGTGACAATAACATTGGAGTACATGCCAGAAAGCCAGTGTGATGAATTTCTCCTGGAGATTAAACAGCACACATCTTCTCCTCCAGAGCCAGGAAGCGATGTTTGATGTAAGGACCAGAGCTACCCCAAAGTGAACCACTGCCACTCTCACCAACAAGGTCCTGAGCTCCTCCAATGACAATGGTTTAACTCACACTAGGGAAGCTAGTCATGACCAGCTTCTCCAGGAGAACCAATGGCTCAAACAGCAGCACTTAGAGAAACCCACAGCACCTCACCTCTCCACATCTCTATTTATGCAACTTTCCTCAGATGGAACATCTACACCCAGCACCATGCTGATTTAATTCAGCTGGTTTTAAGTTGACCACCAGTCTTGAATCCATAACACAAGTGTAACTCATTCATTCAATGGTGCTGTTTTCATTATTTCCATTTTATAAATCAGGATGCAAATTTTTAGAGCGCTAACAGAAATTGCCACATCCTCACAACTGAAATGGAATGTGAATTTGAGGCTCCCTTGATTTGGATACCATCAAGCTTTCCACCACTCCCATGTCTCCAAGCCTTTCCAATACTGTAACCCATAGCGATAAAAAATATTCAACCGTATACCACATATGCAATATTTATAAGTGAAATATGCATGAATTATATACCTAATAAAAATTATGTACATATATTAGAATAAATTTTAAAACTAGAATTTTTTAAATTAGCATATAATCTAAGTACGATTTACTTAATCTAAGTATGATTTCCGCACCCTCATTCTTCCTTGTTACCTTTCACGGCTGCTTGATGTGTACGTGTGTTTCATTCTTGGGCAATTTCTATCACTGTGACACTAGTTAACTTGCATCCTGTCCTTCTAGCAGGAAAGCTGATCAGTAATGAGGTCCTTTGCCTCCCTTTATACTTAAATCTTAATACTTAGTGCTCTGAATCATTTAGACCCAGAGCTCTATTTTTCCTTGCAACTCCAGGGAGGAAAACTTCACATAAATTACAGGGCAGTTTATCTCCAATGTTAATTGCTTTTCTAGTTCAGTTTACAAAAATATAGCATTTGTTGTTGCTATTGTTTTTTGTCTGTGTCCAAGACTTATATTTACTGGTATCTAATTATTATTTCATGTCAAATTTTTGTCATATTTGGCATCTACTGCTCACCATTATACCCTTATAGTGTTTTGATCTATCAAAATAAAACCCATGTCTTTGTACCAGGATTTGAACTTATAAAGTCAAGCTCTAATTCTCAGCCCCATCTGGTCTACCACATCCAACATAATTAAATTTTTCCTGCCATGTCTCTTCTGATTTCCCATATTACAGAGAAGCAACATTTTGTCTATTTTGCTGGATACCAAACTGACACCTTTATAATTACACATGAAACTAAAAGATTTTCTTATCACTTCCTCCTCTTCTTTTTGATGTGTATGCTAGTGCTTCTCAGAGATAGCTAAATGTCACTTACACCACTCTAGTTCCATGCAGAACTTTTGATAATCTCAATATCTCTCCTCCCTCTCTCTCAGTTTAGTCTAGGGCTTTTGACTACAGAGTGTTTCTGTTTGTCTCAAAATTGTCCCAGGGACCAGATATGCAGATGTGTGAAGAATCCATCACTATTTATGGACAAAGTGAAATCTCCACCTTATGCTTAGAGTGCTTTTGCTAGCAATGCTGGCTTCAGACAAAACCATGGTGTTATCCTTCTATTTTTATCCCTTTGTACAATGTATCTTCAACTTGGAACACTGTTGTCTCACAGATGTTCTCATACTATCTTGAATTCTTTTGTAAAACAAGAAAGAAATCTGAAGAAAAAAATCACTTCTAGTAGTAATATGGACTCCTTCCAAGATATCTTAAATTTGTAAGAACTGAAAATTTCATCAGAGAAGTACTGTATATTCATTGCAGAAAAATATACTTATCAAATAATCATAATTTACCTGGTCTTTTGGCAAGCTCAATCTCACCTTTGAAATAAATGTTGCAAGATATTTACTTTACAGAAATTACATCTATTAAGTTACCCAATTGTTTTCAACACAACTTCATTAAATATGAAGTATGCCCTAATTGAATAAGAAATTTAAAGGAATTAATGAAAATAAACAAATTTTAATACTTTTTAATTAAAGTCATGTATTTTATTTTATTTTCACCATCTCCTTTAATGTAGTTTTTCAGTTCTGAAACAATAGTTTATTTTGCCAAATACCTTGTAAGCCTTCTGATTATGAGAGAATTCTTTTTTCTGTTTACTTCATGTGAGTTCTCATGTACACAGAGCATTGAAAATTTCAGATGTACTAAAAGAATAAATTAGTATCTTACATGTTTTTTCTCACACTTTTCTTAATATCACTATTCAGTCAACAATTCTTAGCATTCAAAATCTTATAAAGTCATTTTTCAATCTCTATTCTGAAAATTATACCTAAAATCAATCCTATGCTCAAGATTTGAAACAGTTTAATTTCCCTGAAATAACCCTAAATATTCCTACCACATTAGAACGCATGATTCACTTTCCGTCTCTTCAAATTTCTTAAGGGATAACTAAACCTTTTTAATATTTCTTAAATTGTGAAAGTCATCAAGAATGTGATAAATGCAGTGGTCTCTGTTTATAACACACACACACACACACACACACACGTTGTACACGATGTTTTCCTGTGCTATTTGGGACCTGTAGGCTTCACATTAGGAATTTCTGGTCTACCTGATAAACTACTTCTTCAGTGTAATCTTTATTTTTCTCATTGTTATATAGTGAGAATATTACAGTAGATATGATCCAAAATATCTACAATTTCAGTTCTGCAAGTCATTTGCTCAAAGGAGTTCACCATCTTATTTTTTAGCGCTGAGTACAGAATAAGAGTTGGCGCATACATGTGGACCACATAGACTATGTGAGGCACAGTTGGCACATATGTGAGCTGTCACCCAGTTGTCAGCAATCTGATTTTGAGATCTACCTTCCAAAATATAGTTGGGTACAACTACACTGATAGCTTCTGTCTTTTTATTCATTAATTCAACTCATATTTATTAAGAGCCCGCTTGGCACTAGGTACTGAAGTTAAATATTTTAATATTAGCTTAACAAGGCAAGTAACAGTAGAATTTACTAGAATATTGTAAACTAGAGAACATACTGTAATCCATTGTCTCCATGAGCAGATCTCTCTTATTTGACTAAATAGCAGAGTCTAGTATTTCTTTCAGTTTCACATTCATGGGGCCAATAAGTTCTCAACAATGCTGTAACTGTCCTCCTTTCTCTCACTGATAGATAGATGCTAAACAATTGGACTTCTCAGCAGGAAAAGCAAGCCATCAAGTAAAAGCTTTGCTGTCATTTAGTCAAATGTTTTAAATGTCTTTATTTTTAATTTTGTATTTGTTTCACTCTTACGTTAAACTATAAATAAGGAGAACTTGTTCACTGTGAATTCTGTATTTCTTGCATGTGATTGGTGAACAATATGAACTTGCTGATTTTAATTTTATTACTTATCCAGAACACATCTCTGTCAATTGTAGTCTCTGCTGTTCCACTGAGCAAGAATTCCTACTGCAATTATTTCTTAAATGACTTGCAATTCTTCTTAGATTGTGATTTTATGATATCTAATAATAATAGCTATGTTTAAACCTTGTGTGGTGGTGCACATCTGTAATTCCAGCATTCAGGAGGCTGAGGCAGGAGGATTGGCATGAGTTTGAGACCAGCCTGGGCTACATCGTGATTTCAAGGCCAGCAAAACCTTTTCTCAGAAAGAAATAGTTATACTTGAAATGAACACTGTCATGTACTTCACACAGACATATCAAGTTTCCTGTTAGTTTAGCAAATAGTGGTTGCTTACATTTTAGAATTTGAATATGGGGTTAAGATAATTTAGAGATCAGTAAGCTTTCATTTTGATGGGAGAGAGAAATTAAAAGTATGCCCATACATGATCAAAATACTCTCAAGACAATAGTATATATCAGAGGAAAAATAGAAATTGGTGATGCTACCATATATTGATTGAACAGAGAAAGATTATGAAGAGATCACAGTAAACTCAGAATTGATGTGATATTTGGTCATTGATAGGATATTTGAAATATTCTACGTAAAAAAAGTCCAAGTATTTTCAAACTGTGAGCAAAATATAATGTAGCTAAAATGTAATTTCTAATAGCAGTTGCAGTAAATCACATTAAAGATAATTGTAGAAAAATGTGGACCTTTTTTTAAGAAAAAGTAAGTGCATTTCAGAGATTCAGAATTCCCATGCCACCAAATTTAACATTCAATAGTAAATAATATTCTATTTCATAAAGAAGTAATTTGAAATTCCAGGATGGAGCTGACTGGTGGAGGTAATGTTTGAAAACAAAGAATTTTGTTCAATGATCCCATATCCATCCTGCTCAACAAAGCTAGATATGTCCCCATTCTCCACCACAGCTGCTTTAAGGACTACGGTATTCTCTTTTTCCTGTACAATCTATTCTCAAAGCTTCTCCAGTCCAGAGCAATGTACCACTCAAAGTTTTGAAATGCCCTGATGAATTTTTGATACTAATCATCACAATCCATCTGCTGCTTTTTAGATTTTTAACTTTATGAAGTTACAAAGTGATATAAAAAACTGACCACATTCAAAGCGCACATCTTCTAGAGCTGGAACGTAGGCGTACTGGTAGACCCAGGACACCTGTACCACATCAACGGTGCTAAATGTTTCCATCAACTCTGAAAATTTCCTTGTTTCTTCTGTGGCTTTTAACTGAATCTGTTGACTCTTGGTGCTGCGTGGCCCATAGATTTCATTTTAGCCCAGCCCTGTTCTATGCCAAAGCTGACAACCGGTTTGCAAGTTTTGATTTATAGGCATAGAATTACTTAATGTCTCAAGAAAGAAAAATAAATCATATTTTTTCAAACAAAAAAAATGTATGCTGCACATACTATTTTTGTATTACAAAATTTCAAAAGTGAGTAAGGCAGAAAGAACGCAGAGATGCAATTTTGTTCTAAACAGAGAAGTTGTTTTAAACAGATGGAATCTTTAATGAGTAGGATGTAGAATCTAATCAGATTTTGCTAAACAAGATTGAGTGGTTAAAAAAAACAAACTTGATTGTGTATTGCCAGACTCCAGGGTAGGCAAATTCTGGAGTTGATTTGATTGTATCTATGGAACTGTGGATGCCTAAGTTACTGAAGATGGAGACGAAGTGTGATCAAATTATAGTAAAAGGGCATTTGAGATGCCACAGAGGCATATGAGCAGCTCAACCATTTAAGCCTCTGATTAAAAAAAGAGTATATAGATGTCTCCAAACAAGGAAAATAAACACTTATAAATAAATCTTTCTGCCAATCTTAGGAGAGCAGGTAAATTAAGGAGAAATCATCAACTTATCTACGCTTTAGAAAAAAAAAAGCTTTGGTAAACAACTTCGAGGGAAATTCTTGAAACAGAGAAATAGCTTTTGTTTTCCTTGCAGTTTGCCAAGCCCTACAGTAATCAGGTTTATCAGGAATGGCTAATCTTATGAAATATCACATTAGCCCTTTGGTCATCTATTTGATACATTAACAGCTACCTCACATGCAGCACTCATTAGGTGACAGAAAGCATGTTTGTTTGTTTTTTCCTACTTTTTTGTTCCTGTTGATCTATACATCAGTTTTTTTAATAGTCACAATCACTTTGAAAGGAGACTATTACTGCAATATTGGTTTTACAAATGAGGAACATGTTAATATATTTGGTCTTAAAGTAGAAGGTAGAATGTAGTAATAGATCTTGAACTCAAATCCAAAAGTTTTGACTGCTCTTTCTATGTTTTGACTCACAGCACTTTATTGTTTATATTTTGCCATAGAACAAAGGGATCTAGAGATAAAAGCAATGTACATGGTTGACATATTATAATATGGAAATTTCCATTACTCAGCTTGACTTTTAGAGAGAACTCTGTTATGTTCCACATATCACCTTCTATCTTCTTATCTGGGTTGGTTATTTGAGATTTTTAGTTATTCTGTCCTCTTTCACTAATTGATCTCCATTTCTGCCTTAATCAAAATTCAATTTTTTTTTCTATTATCCTTTCTGGTCATTCAAAAACTGAATTTTTCACTTACCAAAAGACTTAAGAATCAAATACACATTGGTATAACCAATAAAATTTCAGGAATAATTCTCTTCTAATTGCAAAAAATCAGCCTGCTCATCATTTTTCCCAGTGACTTTTACGGGATAAATTTCTAAAAATCCCCAAGAGCCATCCCATCAGATCACTCCCTCTATCACTCTATTATCTGTCTCCAAGATTCAAATTTGTCTGACTTTAAATTTCTATAATGAAGTGATCCAAGAGCTCAAGATAATATTCTAAAGTTTCTCTCCAATCCTTTTTAAGCTGCCTATTTCGATACCTCTGGATTTCAATAAATTCATCTGACTGCCTTCACCTGCTCCACAATAGGTCTTCCTATTTCCTTATTTACAGGAAGTCTGTATCCATTCTTGTTATTACCCCTTCCCTTAAGTCACCATGTCAATCTCTGCACAAAGAATTCAGTTTGTGAAGCTGACTCAGATCTTCTACTCTAAGTTTCAAATTTTCAAAATTTCCACCACAGTCATACAAGTAACTCTGTACCCCTCCTCACTTCAGGCAAAACTTAATGGCTTTAGGAACCGAATCACAGCTGTTTTATGTGTTTTTTTCTCTAATCCCTTTCAACAGCCTGGCCTCAACTTTCCTTATCATTCTCAATTGTGTGACTCTGGTTCACCTCTCTTCAAATTCATAAAACAAGTACAGTCACACTAGAGAGCTTGTAAATCATTCAAAATATTGCCAAACCAAGATTACAAACTTTAAAATTTCCCTTTCCAAAACAGTCAGAAAGGTATCCACTTATTATACATCTCTTATTTCTCTGGAATATTCGCTAAAGACTGTAGTTCTTTAAAAAAAAAAATCAGAAGTAGCCTCATGTATCACTTATTGAATCATATGTAAACTACTCTTAAAGATGGACATGTAGATTCCACATAAATTACGCAGTATTTTGTGAAGGGAGCTATTAAGAGGTGATTAATTTGGACTTGTGGAGATTTAAGAGCTGATTAATGTGTAAACTTATGCATTGACCTTAGTTTTCAGCTTAAAGCAATACACAATTTATTTGTCCACTCTCAGAAAGACTCACAACTTTAAACATTGAAGATAAGCCTTCTCTTTTTTGCTAGTTTCACCTTGTTTGTCCTCATAATGTTTGCTCTTGCTAAATGCATGCCAATTCGTAAATGTTTTCACTAAAAAATGGGTGCAAAGATATCAGTAGGCTCCCACTGTTTGAAAAAGGTGTACTGTCAGAAAGAAATCAGAAATAAAGCCGTGTTCACTTTGGTAGTCACAGTGCTAGGGATTACCTGCGACACACTAGATTCTCAATAAATATTTATTAATGGAAAGTGTAAACTGGAAAGTAATGCCAGATTTACTGTATTTAGTGCAGCACACAATGGAGTAATTGTTACTTTACACAACACTTTTGTTTGCAAACACTTTGGTAGATACCTTTGCTTACAAATACTGAATTGTTTGCTTACAAATATTGAATTGTGTGATATACTCCTTCCAATGTTATTACAGAGCTTACTCCACACTCCAGGCTTTGGCGAGGCTACATTTCTTTCATTATGACCCACTTTCCATTGTTTCTTCCTTTGCTTCTCATTCAATGATTGGATGCAAATATATTCTTTAAACAAAGTGTAAATTATACAGTTTTCTTTTCACATTTCATTTTTGCAGATGTAGCCTTCATTATCATTTTGTTCAAAAACTTTCTGAATCATGGTACTGCAGTACACTACATTAGGAATTCTTGCTCAGGCTCTATTCATCTAACTGGTTGATTCAAATCTTTTTATTTTGCCTACATCCTAAGCATTGTGTAAGAAAAAAAAAAGTGCAGAGTTTTTTCCCAACACATCTCTTCTTTATTAATCTACTTTCCCACTCTGGGAAAATTACCCAAGACCCATAATTTAAAGCAGAGACTTAAAATGAAATTTAAAGAAATGATTTGATTTGGTTCACATAATGAGGGATTTCCAGCAGCTCCAAGCCTGCCTGAGGCATCATGGCAGAAGGGTGTAATGAAGCAAAGATGATCGGGTCATGGTAAACAAAAAGCAGAGAAGAGGGACTGAAGCCTAAAGTAGCAACTTGGGAATACTCACAGAACCCAAGGTCACACCTCCGTGACATACAAGTGCAAGTGTGTTTCATCAATTCCTTGGGCGTTTCTTAAGCTGTCATCAAGTTGACATGATTAAGGCTAACCATCACATTCCACACTTTGTCACTTGCCACCCAGATACCTCTCCTTAAATCACTGGTAATCCCCAGATAAACACAAGGTCAAAATTCTACCCAACACAATAATGATAATGTATGTACATACAACAAAACTTTTTTTTTTTAAAGTCATGATAGTCCCAGAAATTTTCCAAAATTCACCATCAGCTGCCTGAGACTCAGGCCAACTCTTAGCTGTGAAACTGTAAAATCCAAAAATAAACTGCATAATCTCAAAGTACAATGGACCAGCATAAAAACACACAATTGCAAAAGGGAGGAATTGGGAAAGAAAGTAATCAAACAAAAGAAAAATCAAAATCCAGCAAGCTAAGTGTAAAATCCTATAGGTCTGTATCTGCATTCAGGGAAACATGGTGGTAAACATGAGTCCCAAAGGGGTTGGAGCCATCCCCACCCTTATGATCTTGCTGTTTGCTGCCCACAAGGCCTCGCTCTTAAAGTGGCTCTGCTTATAGTCTGAAGCTTTCCTTGGCAGATGTTTCACAGTCCTAGAATCTCTGACTTCCTGGGACAACTACTACTCCTTTGGTTTTATTCTCAGAGTTGTATTCACTGCCCTCTCAGAGGCTCCTGGCCTTACCTCCAAGGCCTTTGTGTAAAGTCTGGTTGAAAGCCACTGCACAATTCTTGCATTCTGCATGCTGATAAAACCAGCATCTTGTTGGTGACATCTAGGTCTGATATCAGTGGGAACAGTATCCAGGCCCCCTCTGACCAGGCCTGTAGTTGGCTCTAAGTTCCTGGATGACTGAACAAAGTTAAATCAATCCTGGGGAACTCCTTTTTTACGAAGCCTTTTGTGAAGACACAGGCACTCTTTCCTCAAATGACAGGTTTATATTTTGTACCCTAGAGCATGTGGTGGACAGCATCTTTTGATTTCTGAGATGGCCTCAAGTGTCTTCTTGTCCCTTAGGAAGTAAGTTGTTTCTTTTTACAGGAGTGTATCTTCTCAACATTTTCATGTTCTCTGGCATCAACCTCATTCGCTGTTCCTTCTGGGCCAAAATTCTAGTTTTTCAAAATTTCTCTGCTCTGTTTTTTGTCCCCATTTCTCCCTAAAAATTTGTCTAAAAGCAATCATCAGTACTCATGTCACAACTCAATGTTGTCACCCTTTAAACTTCTTCTGCCAAATCAATTAGACCACCACATTTAAACTCAGTCTACCACAAAATCTCAGATCATGAGTAAAATGCGTTAAGGTTTTGCAAGAGTACAACAGATACAGTCACTAATTCAGTTGCCAGTGGAGTCCTCATTTCTTCTTAAAACTTCCTGAGCCTGGATTTTACTGACTTCATTTCTCTAAGCATCCTGGCTCTCTGAATTATGAGCAGAATCTGCAATCAAACTCTACTTAGAGCACTGTAGGGCTTATGTCTGCAAACTTCTCCAAACATCTCCCAGTTACAAAGCCAGTTGCAATGGTTTCTAAATCACATGATCAGGTACAGTGAATGTAATGACCCCACTTTTCTCTGGCATCAATTTCCTATATTAGCTAACTTTCCCATTGCTGACACCCAATGGGAAATTGTGCGTGACACCTGACACCCACAGTTTAAAGGAGGCTTAAATCTGGCTCACACTGTAAAGTGGAACCAGTTCATGATGTTTCTGGCTCCAAGGCAGAAATGTCAGGACAAAGAGGCAGAGTGGAGTAAAGCTGCTTAGTTGATGGCAGCCAGGATTCAGAGCAGAGAAACAGCGCCAGGGAGGAAGCGCCGGGGAGCGGGTGGAGTACTCAAGTTTACGCCTCTGTGACTCTCACATACGCACCCGGAATTTTGTTCCACTGTCTAGGGGACTGCTAAGGTAATCGACTGGACACAGTCAAGGATAACCATCACATGATCCTCCTCTTGCCATCTTCTTTAAATTCCTCTCATGATTTTGATAAGGGGTCTCCTATGTCAGTTTTAAACAAGACAGTGCTACACAATTTCACATGACACCCAGTTCTAATCACTGATTTAAACATTTGTGGATTCATTAACTACATCATGAACTCTTTGCTAGGCACATTTGTGAGCCCAGAAGAATTGCCTTAAAAACAAGTCCTTACCTTATAAAACAGATAAATTCATAATACAGTGGTCAGTACAATATCGAAAAGTAAACTCTGAAAGTATGAATTGAGTATACGTGTATAGTTATATTCATAATTTTTCTAATTTTTGAGACTGACTGTGCTGTCAGGCTATTTCTGAGCTACTGGAGACAGGGGCTGCCCCTGTCAGCTTCCTTAATGCCATGGTGACAGATATGGAGCACCACGCCTGGGCAGACACATGTGCTCATAATAAGTAATGAAAGAAGACCTTCCTTTTTAGCAGCCAATAAAATGAAGTGAGTGAACGCCACGAGAATGTCTAGGTGAGGAGAGGCAGAAGGCAGAGCTGTGGGGTGAATTTAGGCTTGGAAGAAGCAACAAGAAAGAGTGAAGTCCTGGGGATACAGCTTAGAGGAATAAGTACCTGCCTAGCAAGTACAAGGTCCTGAGTTTGATTCCCAGTACTGAAAAAAGCAAAGCAAAGAAAAGAATAAAAAAGAAAAGTCAGAGTGAATGAGTCAGAGAAACACCAGAGATGAATCCATTGCCTATTCAAAATACTTTGGATGTAATTAAATAAATAATGATTATTCATAAAACCATGCTATAACCATTTTATAAAGACAACAAATAAGAGAAACAATATAAAATATTTTAGTCGATCCAACATCTATCATATCATATGTATGATGTTGCTGGATTCAATAGTTTGCAGACTTCCTAACTCCACTTGCATCTCAGATCAGTGTGAACCTAGGGATTATCCATTAAATCATAATCATGATGTTATTATACAATCTTTTACTTCACCATTGTGATAAAATTGTGTGCTGTCTAATGTCTCTTGAACACTAAATGTTGTTTGAATACCCCTAGTATTTCTATGTAATATGTAAGCAGGAGTAATTCCAAATTCTCTCCTACTACATCAGCTTCCAGCTGAGGTCGGGCAAGGAGTACTATTTTCTCAGCATGACCTCGCTCACCAAGAAGATTTATCACTTATTTGCTCATTATCACTTCTTCCCTGGTGTTTTTTGATTTGCCCTCTGTGGCCCCCACTGAATAGTAAGCTTAATTTTTCATAATTGGCATGACTTTGCAGAACTATAAACCTACCAGACTTTGAAATGTTCACTGTTGAATTTCTTTATCTCTAAGAAACTGAATTTTAATATAGCCATCTGCCAATTTCTTCATCTGCACAATGGAGATAACAGTATAATTTCATACTAGGGTACTTACATGGACCTTAGAACACATCTTTTTGTGCAAGTTGTCTTTGCCTCAATCTTAGTGATTTCTACATCCTAGTAAACAATTTCTGATTGATTTGATCCTATTAAGCATTTCCGTAGGATTTTGTGTATGATTCTAATATAGTATTTTGTGTTTGTTTGTTTGTTTGTTTGTTTGTTTGTTTTACATGAGACTGGAAGATAATTGAGGGATACAGTGGTGAATTTATATTTGTGGCACCTTTAAACAGTCCTGGGACAAAGTGTGACATATATATATGTCAATACCAATAGGTATGTGTCTATATAAATGCACAATATGAATCCATATGATATGCATGCATAATTTACAGACATACTCTTATATTAACCTTCAAGAATGAAAGAAGTCAGCAGTATATTTCACATCCCTAACTCAAAAGGAAGATTTTCTAACTCTGGATTTCACTTCAACTACCTCCAGGTTATATTACCTAAAATTTACTTAATCTCTGAATATCAGTTTCCTAATCTGTTCACACTGGTTTATAATTACTCTCACCTCACAGCACTGTAGTAAGAATCAAGTGAGTGCCTGTACCTATAGGTCATCTGATTTTTTTAAAACCTTCTTCATACACATATTCCTCTTTGGGTCTGAAAATATGTCTTTCATAGCTTAAGAAATCATAGGCATCTTCTACTAGCTCACAGAGCACAGCCTCTGGAAAATAGTAGATAATAAATATTTCTAGCAGATGAATGAGAAGAAACACTGCCTCTGCACATGCTAATTGCACAGAAATTTTACTAGAAGACAATTAAAATTCTTAAGACTAATTTTTTTTCTGAGACTGTAGCTCACCTTTTTTCATTTTAATTTCAAACAGTACTTTTTGTTCCACTGAATTTTCATAATTTGTTATGTGTACTACATAAGTACTTAAAGAAAGTAAAAAAGAAGGAATAAGGAAGCAAGAAAGAAAGGGAGAAGGAGAGGGAAAGAGAGAAAAAGAGCAGGGGACAGAAAAAAGTACACAACCTAATTGCAGCTTACAATGGCCTCTGGACAATGGGACAGTATAATAAATATGGTGGATTTTTAACCAAATTTGTATTTGTGAGTTGGAGATTTATGATGCTCCCCTTGACTGCTTCTTTGTTCATACTGCGTCACGTTTTTATTCTATACAAGGGTACTCTCTACACTACTATGAAAGAAAAATTACCTGTCATTACTTCTAGTCATTTGTTTTCTCTAGAAATAGATGATGCAGTCCAGAAAGAATCACAATTGCCTGAAATATTAATATTTAGCAGGAATCCCTAAGGTGCATTCACTTGCCAAACACAGAATAATTTGTTTTTCATTTGATAACAGCATGGCATAATTTCACCTGGAAATGTAGTTGAAAGCTCCTAAAATTGCTAATTAACGAAGAATGACCATGAGTGCTTTGTTATTGGGAAGGAGAGATGCGTATGACACACATAACCAAAAATGAAACAAAGGATTGGCTCATTTTTTTCCTTTAGATACTAACTTCAGACTTAGTGATGAGACACTAATACAAGCTAAGAGACCTTCACGTAAGGAAATCCATATGACGTGTGCTCACAGCATGCACTGGAAGCTGATTAAAAGAAGATTTTTAACTATGAAACACTTTACATAATCAAAGATTTTCATCATAGGTAATATAATAAAACTTACTGAGTTTTATGCTAAAAAATCCCTATGTATATAAATATGTATATAAATATATGTATATGATAATCAGAATGTATATCAGGGGATGTACATAAGTAATTTTATCAATGAAAATGTTTTTCTCCAGAGTTATGTTATCTTCCCATTTTAATAGTTGTTGTGTTATGTCATTTACAGCTGATAACACCTTCACAAATGCAAGTTACCAATAAAAAATAATTTTGCGATCAAAGCCAAATGGGAAAACCTATCAATTATCTGAAAAGCACCAAAACACCTATGAAAAGTGTTTTGTACAAATACCACGGACACAATGATGTTTTCACAAACAGCAACCGTGTTTTCTCCTAAGGCAATCATCTCTGAACAAAGTTATGACATACATTAAATTAGTTTTCAGTAGCATTTTAATTCATTCATTCATTTTCTTATCATACATTGATAATTGTTTACAGCAAAGAATCAATTGAAATTACCAATCAACAGAATCATAGATTATTTTATAGCAAAAATTATAATAATTCTTAGAAAGTATTCCATTAAGAATATTTTTAGTCACTAGATTCTAGACAGATAAACTTCTTAAGCGTATAAATATGCTTCAAAAGCATCCTGTTCTATTGTTTTAATATTCAAAAAATCAACTGAATAGAAGATTTTTCAAGTTTCTTTAGCGTGCACGTGCGTTTCACAGCGTTCGGCACTGCAGAGCATGTGGTAAGCTTGGTAGCTCCCCTTTTACTTTCATTACAACTACACAAGCAAAGCTTTCATTTCTAAACTTTAGTAATATTCTCTCGGTGAATCTCCTTTATTCTTTGTTCACTTGACAACCCATCTTTATTCTTTAAGGATAAATCCAGAGTAACTCAAGGATAACTTCTAAATCAACTCAGTTCCCATAACACTACAAAACGCCGGTGTGCCGTTATTTGCAATTCTGTGTAGTAGCCATATACTTAACTTCATGATCATCAGCTAAAGGCAGTTTGGGAAAACAACAGATTGGGAATCTTATTCATTTCCTCATTCATCACTTATTAATTGTATGGCAGGTATTTGGTACTCAGCAAATATTTTTATAGCAAATCAACTTATTTTCTATATAGTAAATAATATAAGAATATATAATTTTTAGATAACTTTAGATTTCTTTGTTTTGTTTTGTTTTGTTTTGTTTTGTTTTGTTTTGGAGCTGATGGTACAGGGCCTCACTATGTATCCCAGGCTGACCTCACACTGGTGGCAATCCTCCAGCCTCAGCCTCCTGAGTGCTTGTATTACAGGTGTGCACCACCACAGCTGGCTTCAATTTATTTTAAGTAAATAAATGATATTCAATTATGTAACTCTAAATTATATTTAAAACCCACATTAGAATCTTCTCATTACTGTTGTTTTATAGAAAACATCCCTGCACAATACTATTTTTCACACACAAATAAACAAAAACACATATGCACAGGTTAATATGAACTTGGGGGTATAAAACTAGCAGCCTATTGTGTAAAAGCAACTAAATTGTGTTGATTATCTCATGAGCAACCCTTGAAAATCAATGGCAGATAGGGAACATCATTAGTATTTTCATAATTTCCATTCAGGAAAAAATCAACACCGTTAAACATCTAGACTGGTAGAAAGCTTACAAGAGAACTCTGAAAACCAGATGCTGCAGTGCCAGTCCCCTCGCCCTGGACCTGCAGGACACAAGGACACTCCCAGCATCAAGGAGCATCCACCTTCCCAGTGAATTTTTTGTTTGTTTTGTTTTGTTTCTTCAGTACCCAAAGTTGAATCCGGGGCCTCCATGTGCTTCACAACTCTACCACTCAGAAGTATCTTGAGCCACTTCCAGTCCAAGAAAATTTTGACTTCTTGTTGTCATGATCAGTTTAGTGCTGATCAATGACCAAATTTTATGCAATGACAAAGTTTCAACAATAACTTCTCCCTAAACTAAATATATGAGCAACACTAAAAGGCTGCAAGATTTGTGTTCAGTAATTATCATTAATGTTCAACCATTAAGGAAAGCTGTTTGTATTTTTGCGAGTGTGGTCAATGCTTTGTAGATCTGGAGCTGCTTTTTACACTTGAATATCTGGAGGAAGTGAATTGATACAGCTGAGATGCACAAAAAGATGGGGTGGGGGAGCAAAAACAAAAGCTGTGAGCCACAGCCCTCTTAAATCATGCCTGGAGCCTGAACTCTCTCCTGAACTCTCTATGGTCTTTTGGTCTTTTCATTTTGGGTAGGAATATTTCTTTGCTTAATACGAATATCTCTATTCCCTAATTAAAATTCTTCAGTAGTTATTTGTGAGTTCTCAATCATCAGATGGCAATTACTGCAACACTCAGTACTTGAATTACCACAAGACAGGTCTTCTAGAAGCCACACCACCCAGAAACCAGAGCATCATAAGGGTCTCCTACAGTGCAAGTAACCAAGATCTAAGATTCCAATAAGAGATTTAGAAGAGAACAGTTGTCAAATAAGCAAAACTCTTCTCCTTGAGGATCATTATTACCAGCAATTAATAACACTCTAGTATGAAAGCAAAAAGAAAAAAGCAAAATCCATACATCTCTTCTCATCCAATTAATAGACAAGAATAAAAGAATCGAATAAAGTTTAAGTCTAAAAGGTCCTCCAAAAGTCACATGTGTTTCAGAGATGGGGTTTCAGAAGGTGATTAGCCCACGGGGTGCTGTGTGCACCAGTAGAGTACTCCACTGATGATTTCCTAGTTGAAAGTACTATCAGGAGCCTGGTTCTGCTCTAAGGAAGCGAGTCATCAAGGGCCTGGCCCTGAAGAATGTGTTTTCATCCCGGGCTTCAAGCTCCTCTTTCTGATGTGCAGTTGCCATGAGGTGAGCAGCTTTGCTCAGCCAGACCTTCCCACCACCCCAGCGCAGCCTAGCAGCCAGCCCATCAGGGATGGAAACTTCCCAGCCAGCAGCCAAGGAGACCTTTCCTCCCTTATGTGTTTTGTCCTAGTAGTAAGAAAGCTGACTGATGCAAGAATACTGAAGGGTGTGTGGCATAAAAGAACCCATACACATTAGTAATTATTACATAACATGAAGTAGTATACATTTTGCACAAAGAATCAAATTTATGAAGTCTGATTTTATCTTACCTGAGTGCTGTTCTCCTTACCGGTAGGTGAATGTAAACAACTCAATTTTCCACCTAGTTAGTAAATTCATTTTCACCTGCTTTCCCTTCAGCTGTGTGAGGGCGATAGCAGTCTCTCGGACTTTACAGGTGGTTCTCACTTCCTGAAATAAAAACTATCTTCTTTATTCCTATGTATTGTGTGTGGGGTTGTTTGTTTTTGTTTGTTTTTGCTTTAGAAGTGAGCCCTATTTCTGAAAGATTGTGCGACTTTTCCCGAGTGCTATTTTCTGGGCATTTTCAATTCTTGAGTCTAGAAAGGAAGATAACCATTCTCACAGTTTCGATTTCTAAGAAGACTTCACCAAAAATCTGTCAAAAACAACCACAACAAAAATATTTAAAACAGGGCTTTAGCAGTTCTGGACAATACATTTTCCAGAACTCTGCTGTTCACTTCTGTTAAGAGAAAGCTTCTGTGTTGATCAAAATCTTTTCAGCTACAGTGCCCAAAATAATTATCTCTTGAATGGGGATAGATAAACATATGGCATTGCATATCCTTCCTGAAAACATTAAGGGATCAGCTTTTTAAAGAGGTAGACACAAGTAGTGACCAGAATGTAACAATGCAAAGTACGTTTTGTGCATAAGTATTGTAAGAAAAATTTCCATGTGTCCTGTAACTCATAATAAACAATGTGAATTTATTTATTTAAGATTTGATCTATATGATCTTCAAAATCAGTCTTTAATATGATTCCAACATTTAAGAACACTCACTGGTATTTTTTGTAAGTTTACAAAAAATGTTTTAATAATAGACTATATCAAATGTGCAGTATATTTGGTGCTTAGGGATGTGAAAATCTATTCAAAGCAATATCAAGTCTTGACATTTCACAAACTTTGTAGCAAACCCACGAGGCCACGCCAAAAAGAAACTCACTATTTTTAGATCATAGAAAATCACTCTTAAAAGTGTCTTTGTTTCATGAAATATAGTATTATCTTCAACTCCCTTGGTTCTTATGACCCAGAGTTTATTTTTGATTGAAGTCACTACAGAAATGCTGTTCAAGCAAGCTGGCACAGTTTTGCATCTTTATTTTGTATGAACCTAGAACATGAGGTACTCAAGGGGGAGCACTCATTGTTCACCATCCTAATCTTATCTTTTGATGGGGGTGGTTTTCTGGAAGTCACTGAAGCCATCTGAATTGATATGAGTTGTCTGAATTCATCTGAGAATAATCGGTTAGACTGCACGAACATCTATTTCTCCAAATAACACCTCATAAAAGGGAAAGTAAAGATGAGAGGACTTCAGCTGACTTCCTTTTTCAAGTGTCAACTCTTTTACGTACATTATCCTATTTAATCCTCAGAAGGTCTCCAGGAAGTGAGCTTTTGGTATCCCCATTTAATCAGAATACTGCTGCTAGACTTACCCAAGGCCACCCCAGGAGAGAGAGATTAGAATTCTAAAATCCAAACTGCTCCCCCTAACCACACTTCTTTTGATCTAGGGCAAGCTAACCTGTTTATAATGTTGCATAGAAGTCCTTTGAATTTCTCAAATATATTTGACAACGAAGGAGTGAAGAAGTGATCTGAAAATCTAAAGTTCTAGGAACTCAAATGAAAAGGACTCACTTTGGGACTATAACCACACCAAATTCATGTCTGTATAACATAAAACACAATCCTAAAACACTATCCTGTGGGTACTTCCATGCACACATGAAAAACACTAAAAATAAAAAGTACAAACATAGAGATGCACCTCCTGGCTGTAACAGAGCTGATATGTTTAAGAACTTTGTTATAGAAAAGAATTTCTAGCAAGGAATTGAAAAACCAAAACAGACTTTTAGAATTTTAGCACTCCTTGAAAATCTTGCTTTCTTGTTCCTTTGCTCCTGGCCTTGCTTTCTCCTTCCTCCTAGGAAATCACCATCCCAGGTGACAGCTAAAAGAGCAAGACATATGCAGTATGAGGTATTAACTGTGGTTAAACCTTACTGAATAGGGTCTTAGTTTTTGATTTTTTTTTCTTAAAGACCTTTGAAGTCAGCTTCATTTGAAACCCAGCCTGAAAGCCAACTGGACTGGAAATACCTACAATATTCTTGTGATTTTTAATTTACTTTCTGAGTCAGTGGCTGATCATGTCACATAAAAAATAAATTTAAAAAAATAATAAAAACAGTTAAAAGCCACCCAGAGGCAAAGTTCTTATACTACTGCTAAAATATTCAGTGATGGCTTAGAAAATCAAATACCTGTATAATTTAAATGATTATATTAATGACTAAAGAGCAACATTATTAACCTTTTATTTCTCCCTTTAGAATATTTAGGAAACTGTAGACTTGCTCCATTCACTTTGGAAAATGTGCTGTTATGCAGTGATCCAATCCCCTCAAAGATTCAAAACTCATTAGAATTTCTTTGGAAATTTTCGTTTTCACTCATTCGCATTGCAAGAGGTCCCTACAAACAGTGGTTTCATGTGGGCCACAACAAATTTTACAGATGTGAACATTTAATTTTGCTTTTGAACTTCATCTACATGTATTTTTAGTGCATATTTTAGAGCATTTCCTTTTCAGATTTTCCCCTTTGCCCTATTTGTACACACCTGCTACTTGGCATGATTTTGTTAATTTCTACAAGCTTCATTTGTCCTTTCACTCAAAACTTAACCAGAAATAATTTAAATGAAGTTAATAAAAATATTAACATATTCACTTCATATGTTTTGTTCCTGTTTTTTATGCATCCAACAATTTTGTGTATATACACACACACACACACACACTTTTCTTAGATTAAAAAGGCCTAGGGGAAGAAAAACATTTATTTTTTTTTCTATTGCACTTCTTACATTATTCAATAAATATAGTGACATGTTTTTGCATTAAGCAGAACTTTGTCCTCACTACTAAAAAGGGGGAGGATTCAATGATGCAGAGAAGAGAAGCCTCTAGCAAAAGCAGTCTCATCCGCCACTTGCATCGGACAGTGCACTACAAGATAAAGGAGTAGAAGTCCAGCATATTAGAAAGGATATGCTCCTTAATTCCTGATGTGATTCAAAGCTTGGATTTAATCTAGACATACCATAAAGCCTGGGTTAATAAGAGCCATGCCAGCTATTGTTACTGTGTGTCACCCTTTACAGAATCTCAATTTTCTAATGCATAGTGTAACAGCTCAATAATAAGTTAAAAACCAGAATCATTATAAATGTGTAATTATTTTCTGTGTTTGATATAAGACAATTTTATCCTTAAATGGGGACAGCAAAATGAACATTAACAGTTCATATACCTGCTGCATATATTATTGGTGCTATTATAAAAGGTGAAATAAAAAGTTAACTGGAAATTGAATTATACATAGATTTTGTATGCTGAGCAGATCCACTAATCAGACTCTATGGAGCATTTAACACATTAATGCATTTTGAATTGAGAAGCCTTTAAAAATGCATTTTCCCCCTCCGATATTAGCCCATTTTCTTAGGTCATCAAGCTTCTACCTGGCATGGTCATTATATAACATAATGCTACATATATTTGAGATTATTTAATGGAAGTGGAAATAATTTTAAAGCATGTTTTCGAGTGTAAGAAATCGCTCAATGGCTCCTGCAATCAATAGAATAAGAATGCTTAGGCAAAAGCTGAGATTAATTGCCTTTTGAATTTTTTTCTTCATCTTCTTTCTATGTCTCAGAGAATGTTCAGAAAATTATTTCTGATTCAATGACATTAAGTTCCAAGAAGAACGTAAGTAACACAGAATTTTAAATTCATTATTGCTGGTTTTGGTTAATGTCCTGTTGTTAATGCAGTGAAGTGGTTTTTAAATGAGCAGGCGAGTTAAGTATTCAGCTGGATCCAAATAGCAAGTGTTTGGATCTAAAGCTTTATGTCCTCCTGAATTCTTATTTTGAAGTCCTAACCTTGCAGGTGTTCATATTATGGGAATTTAGGGTCTTAACTCCCTTTAAAGAGACACCAGGGAGCTACATGACCCTTTGCATCGTGGAAGCATATAACCAGGAGGGACAATTTACAGATCAGGAAGTGAATCCTCACAAAAGCCAAAAATTATGATACCTTGATCTTGGGTTTCTCTATAAAGAGAAAGGAATTTCTGTTGTTTGTAAGCTACCCAACTTTTAGTATTTTTCAAAAGTACCTGTACAGATAAAGATAATAACTTCAATTAATTCAGCTGAACATATTACTTAATTTCATTGACATGAAAAGTTTGGAAGATTGTTTATTTTGGACAGGTGTTAGTGTTTATTATTATATATTTATGATGTTATAAATACATTCATGGTGGGGAATTTGTACAAATATGTATCATGTCTTAATCCCCTTCTGTCTCGCATCCCTCTGGAGATTCCTTAGTTATTCCACAAAATCAACTTCCATGTTTCTTTTCATTCAACTTTTATTTTGCTCTCTAAATTAATTATACTTTGAGTTTCTTATGCAACAGAAGCCATGATCTTGAACCATCCTTGCCTGCTTTAGTCCACTGAGCATTATAGTTTCAAGGTCAATCCATTTGCATGCAAATGACTCAACTTTATCCTTCTTCGTATATCACATTTTTTACTCATTGACCTGTTGATGGCCACATCCAAGACTTAGCTATCAGAGTTGTTCTGTTTCAAACATGCAGAGGCAGGTATCCCTGTAATACAAAGTCTTTAAATCTTTCAAGAAAATATGAATAAGAAATAAATATGGGTCAAATGGAGTTTCTATTTTTAATTTTTTGAAAAACTGTCAAGCTGATTTTCAAACCGATTGTACTAACTGACATGAAAGCCAGAAATGCAGATGGGTACCATTTTCCCCATAACTTCACCAGCATCTGTTGTTGATGTAGTTGTTGTTGTTATTTTTTAATTCTTGATGAAGGTCAGTCTGTCTGGAATAAAATAAGAATCTCAGTGATGTTTTCGTTTGTGTCTCTTTAACAAAGATGTTGAACTTTTTTCATGTACCTATTAGTCTTGTATATTTCTTTTGAGGATTGTCTATTCATTTCAATGTCCCATTCTTATCACATCTTTTATTTTGTGGGGTCTAATTTCTGGAGGTCTTTATTTATTCTAGATGTTATTCCTCTGTCTGAGGGGTATTTGGTAATTTTTATCTCATTCTTTGAGTTTTCTGTTCACTCTGTTGATTCTTTTGCTGTGAAAACCTTTTTATTTGTTATAATCGAATTTATTCATTGTTGGCATTTTTTTCTTATTCTATTGGAGTTATGTCCAAAAATTCCTAGTCTATGGCTATTGATGTTAAGAGTTATACTGATTATTTATCTTCAGTGGATACATTTTTATAATTTTTAAGTAGTGTAGTTTTCCTTTATTCCTAAAAATGTGAGACTAATTTTGAGTCATGCAACAGTTATTGGGTCACACTTCCCTGGGAGCTTGTTTTCCATGTATCACTGAGTGCACAAGCTCCTGCATCAGCCTTATGTTCAAATTCTGGTGCCCTCTCCCCACTGTGATCACATCTACTACCCTGCTTCCCACGGAGTTTTTCATATCCTGGATTGATCTCTTCTCAGAATTTCTAATTTTTTACCAAAAAGGCCAATCATATATTCTATTGTTTCTATTTTTAAAAAACTCATTCAGCTTCTTTTTCCCTCTTTAAGCTCACTGAACACATTATTAATTAGATCCATTTCCTGGTTATTTAAATCCTCTTTGGACTTTCTAAGTCATCTTATGAATTTGTTTGTAGATTCCATCTCTCATGTCTTTAAACAATGGCTCCATTTCCTTTTGACTTCTTTGCCTATACCTTTCTGTTCATTGGTGTCCATAAGATCAGCTTGGGGGAAGCTGAGGGTTTTTTGAAGCATTTTGTTACCCTGCTTTCCCATGCTTCTATTATTTTGTGCTGCAGCTTGAAAATCAATAAGGGTAGAAAAAGCACATTTCAGCTGAGAACTCTGTAGAAGTCTTCAGTTAGCTCCTGTTTGCCCTGCAGTTCGCCATTAGAGTTGGCTCGACTGCAGTTTATAGTCTTCTGCAGCCTACTCAGGGTCACAGAGCCCATCTAAGTCCCCTTGGTGTGAAGCAAGAACAGTTACCAGTTACATTAGCATCTACAGAACCAACCACATATTAGTCATATAGTTTAAAACGTCTGACAGTTTTGCACTTCTTTTTCTTTCAATGACCCAAGAAGACAGTGAGTTGGTGCTGATGACCACTAAGTGGCAAGGTAAAGGATGAGGTGAGAGGTGTATGGAACCAGAAAATAAAGAAAACAGGTCAGAAAGAAGTAAACAGAGGAAACAACAAGTGAAAGTAATGAGAGACACAGGTGATGATTCGGCAATAATTTTTATAGGTGAGAGGAAGGGAGGAGAGAGACTGGGTTTGAGAGGTTATCTGCAGGGGCTGGAGAAAGAAAAGGGGGGATGTATGATTGGAGATTGGGGGACACTCCAGGAGGCTTGGAACTCGTTAATAAACTGATAGAAAGCATGTGTTTAAGTGCTCTGTACACAACTTTTAGAGGGCTCACCCTAATATTACCATGAAAGCTACTTTTTAAATGAAGTACTAATTAATCTAATTCTTCTTCTCTATGACACATAGACACCTTACACACACACACACACACACATATCTGTATCAGATGAATGGAGATGAAGAGAAGAAATGAAAGAGTTAAAAAAGAAAACAGTGATCTAAAAAAACTTTGAAAAGAAAAATAGTAAGATAAAAACAGAGTGACACAAGAGTAAGGTCCTCTTCAGAAAGACAGGGCCCTTGTGGGTATGAACAAGCCAGCTGTTTGTGTCTGTCCTATAATTGGACACTTTCCCTTGATTTGGGGGCCCAGGAAAAGCAGAGCAGGAAAGTTCCAGCACTGTCCTCCATGAAGGGCTGGGAGGACTTCCTTCCTCCTCCCTCCACAACAATCCCTGCACCTCGTTGCACTGGCTCCTTCCGCATTATGGCAGGTGGACATGCTGTGTGACTTGCTCTCCTCTATCTCGGTGCTGGCTTCAGTCTCCCTCTCTCTATTCCTCTGATAGAAGTTCTATCCAGTCCAGGAGTTCAGCGGTTCTTGGAGATTGGAAGGGATGTGTCCTCCAGGGAGCTCAGCAGAGTCTAGCCGTTGGTGAGAGGTTGCCCGTCTGGCCTCCGAGCACTTCAGTCTTTCGTGGGTATAGAATGGATCTCCCCAGAGCACAGGCTGCGTGGTCTTTGGAAGGAGGTAACAGATAGGAGGGCACAAGCTTTGAGATGTCTGGAGTGGGAGTGGGATTGCTCCTTCTTAGACACCCCTCCTGTGTCTCCTCTCCACTCCTGGGTGATTCTGGTCACAGCTGCTTCACGCTCCTGCCTATTCCCTGGAACCTATGCAAGACCAAGCCCTTGTTTCTTTCTGTCCCAAGGACTCAATTGTCTCAACTCAACCATCATTATCAGACTGGTCTTCCTTTGTGCTCCGGTTTGAAGTCTCCCTGCCCCGAGTATCCCTGCTGCTGGCTCCTTCTTCCAGTGAGAAGGGAGTGTGTGCACTGTATCGTCACCTGGGCTCCTGGCTTCCACCTGTGTGTATCTCCTCTCCACCGGCTGGGGCTCAGTCCCTGCTTCCTGGATCAGGTCCCCACCCTTGAGGCTCAGGTCACAGCTGCCTGACCACTGCTGTTCCACTGGGCTTCATCCCTCAGCTTCTCCCCTTGGAGATTTAGATATTTCCCTCAAATGGCATGTTCACCAGAGTAGAGATAGAGCACTGCAGAGCTGAGAAAAGACCCTGTTTTTCCTGCTATACACTCTGATACTGGATACTGTCTGGTGAGTTCCTCTTTTAACTCACCTTGCAAGACAGGGTTTTGCCTTTGCTTCTGTTTCCACGTACCTGCAGAGCCTGGCAAGCTATCTCCAAGCAACTGGTGAGGGCTACAATCTCTAATGCACCCTGTTACTGGATCTATTAGGGCTGCTGGTTAGGGTTTGCCAAAAATCATTTCTTTTGTCTCCCGATTTTTATCTGGGAACCTACCTGTGCTTCTCTCTAAGCCCATGTGGTCTGAGCAGAGTTGACCTTAAGCCACGGTTCCAGGAATATCACTTGTCCCGGAACAAATCAATATGAGCATTTTTCTGTCTGGCAAAGAATTGACTTCAAGTATAGATGGGTGGCACAAGCTTGGCTCTTGGGAATCTGTATCATACGCCTACCTACTAAAGCATTTTTAGCTAAATGACTGAGTAAGTTAATAAGAACTTTTACATGTTTTCAGTCTGATTTTTTTCACTAGATGTACTCAAATATTCAAACTGATATACATTCCCTAGTCTTAGGGCTGTAAGAGTGTATCTGCCTAGTAGTGTTCTTTTCCTGTTTAAGAAAACATAGGCTGGCTTTCATTGTTTGCAAGTGATAAAATATTGAATAGGGCAAATAATGGGAGGGGGGCTTTGGTCATTAGCCATAAGTCTAACTAAATAATTTATAGATACAGATAGATGATGACATATGATACATAGATGGAGAGTTTCAAGAACATTGGTACATTGGTTGTACTCTTTGTTTCCTGTTCTAAGAAGAAGGGGTTGTTTTCAAGTAATATAAGAGGATCATTTCTTGAGGGAACCAGCTTGTCTGAAAAGATTTTCAAAATACATTATTAAAAGCACTACATTTTTCATTTTAATTTGAACAAGTTTTTAATTTGAACCTCTGAGAACTCATCTAATTAATTCACAGGAAGAAACATAATAAAACATATTTTTAATATTGATCTTCAGAGACAAACTAAATCCTTCCATACAAAGGGATTATTTTGCATTAATCTCCTGCTTTCCACCAAGACAAATCCAAGCACCTGAACCGCAGTGACCACTCCCTTCTGAGGAACCTGCTTTCAGTGGCACCCTTTTCAAGCCTGCCTTCAGCTCAGCAACTAGCATTTCTAGAACACAAGTCAGATCAGACTTTCCGCTACTCACAATGCTTTTGCTGCCATGTCATCACTTCAACATGCTAGTAAAGGATCTCTATGAGTTGGTCCTACCATGGTCACCAGACACAGCTACCTGTCAGTATCTCCCATGACCAGCCTTGCATTTTAAAAATGATTAACTAAAATAGCTCCACAAAAATGATTTTCCATGCATTGTTCCTTTTGCCTTTGTTCAGCAGAACCAATGATGTGTCCAAAGATATGTATTCAACATTGCTTTGGAGCATTGTTGCTTTCATTGTTATCATACATATATTAATATATATATATACACATATATGGACAAAAAATGTGAGACTATTAGTTCAGACATGAAGGATGGATTGTTGCACACAAGAATAGCAGTAGCTATTGCATTCCTATGCTGCTTCCTTCAGCCTCCTTCTCATGTAGCTACGTGAGGAGGATCAGATGCTAGGTGCAGAGGCAATGAGCTGAGTTATGGGAGTGGCCTCCTAGCTCAGGAAATCTAAATACTCTATAATGGGTAATAAGCATATTTGTCCTCTTTTTCTGCAGGGAGGAATTGACTTTTGTCATATTGGAAAGGAACCACACCTAGTTTTTGCTTTGTAAGGTTTTAGCATTCCTACCTTCTGTGATGATTTTCTCTGCCAATATTCTAGAAAAGGTGGTGAAGGTCAAAAGGCAGTCAATGCCTAGCTTAAAATATGCGTGTCAATGAGAGAGATTCATGGAGAATTGTTCCTTACATTCTCAAAACATTTAAATGTATTTTACTCTTTAAAAAATTAAACTGTAATGTACCAAGTGAGATGTAAGTGACTGTAATCAGCTACAAAAATAAAATTTTAAGGAAATGTATTTCTCTCTTCATCAGTATTTATTTTTCTTTTATTTACCAGATATTTTGACATTTCAGATGTCAGTGAAGTCTAAGTTTCACATATGTCAAGATTTAGGAATCGCTGGCATTTATTTTACATATACTGCAAGAACTGGAAGTACTTGGCAAAAGTCAGAATTAAAGCTTCAGAAGTGCTACATTTGAACAAATGTTTAAGCATTCAACAGAAAGGAAGAATGACTTTGATCCAAAATGAGTTATTTTTCATTTATTACTTAACAGTGCAAAGTAGCCTCAAGGTGAAATTTGTATCTATTTGGAAAATTAGATTGTAACATACCATTATTTCTCAATGTAACCTCATTGAAATTGGAGATTTTTTTTCTTCTCCCAAACTGAATACATCAGCATTAGCATTTCCTACAAGGTGGAAGCTGAAAACTTTAGCACTGAATCCAAATTCATACTGTAACCACTTCATTCTACATTTCAGATTTGACTAAATATCATTGCAAAAGAGGTGAAGCTAAATTTCCAAAGAATTTAAAAATTAAAAATTGCACCAAAATTGATTTTATGTACCTTTTAGACATTTTACTACATCATTATAATTAGTTTCTTAAAAGGTTATATACATTTTATATTGACTATAACTGCACCATGTTATGGAGTCATTAACCATATCAAATGTAAATTATCATATCCAAGTAGAAGGTTTTGTAACCACTTAGTAGACAGACAAACAAAAAGAAGCCAGCACTGACAAACAAAGAAAATTCTAATCTCAAAGAGAAGTATCAAAAGACAAATAAGTAGCATGTTTAGGAAATAGTGTCTTGTCTCTTTTTGCCTAGCCCTATAGATAACTGTTAATAAGTGTTCCTGAGAAATCAGTTCTCCAAATCAAAAATCTGGCTCCAAAATGCAACAATTCTTTTTAATAATAGGACATTAGTAAGATAAGAATATCGGTCTGAATTAATGTTAGTATTTAGGGAGACAATTGGAATTTTTAATTCTATTGTAAATATCAAGAATCCTAAGAGAAAAATTTTAAATACAGTCACTGTCTTGGGGAATTTATAATCAATTCTTTGAAATATTAAACTATACATTAAAAAGGACAACTAACAATACACTAATGGTTAATACATTTTTCCTTATTTCCTAGAATTCATAGGATTTTACCATTACCATACTACAAGTTTTTTGAATGCAAAGATGGCCCCACTTTAAGGAGTCAGGGTGAGATTACAAAACAGGATGAGCATAAGGAGGTAAACAAATCTGAAACCTCTTGAAACTCAGGTGCTCACCACGTGAGACTCAATCATATATCTTTATCTTCCCAATCATGTGATGAACCAACAATTACTTTGAGAACCAACTAACACTAATTTAAATAGGGTCTATACCATTTACAACATTTAAAAGCAGATACTGTAGTTACCATTATTCCATGCTTATCAAGTATCAAATCTAGGGTACCATCATTTGTATGCTTTGAGAAATGTTTACGTCTTTCCCCAAATTCACCTCCCGTAATATATTATAAGTATCTTAAACTTAGTTATGGTGAGAAAATCTATACCACAGACATTGACAAATGAAACAAACATACTTCTCTCCTCCGAGAGCCAGTCATTAACCATTTATGTGCAAAATGACTTAGTTTCTCACTTTATAGAATCATCCTCAAATCAGAGAGCCTTATCACTAGGCTACATCATCCAGTATGAAGCCTTTTAAAGGTGAAGAGCTAATTAGAGTGTTAATTTTCTTCATGTCTTAAAGATACGTTCCAACTCTTGGCTTTATTGATAAATCTTATCTACTCAAAGCCTGAAATTACATTTGACCTGATGGAAAAACTTTCAGAATAATTTATTAACTCTTAATGAAGCAGGCCTTCTGGATATCTTAACAAAAATAAAATGGTTGATTGGTTTTTGAATACCATGGAGACAAACAGCTGTATTGTCAATACTACCTCAATATGATGAGCCTGTTTTTAATCACTTCCTCTTACGACTATGTACTTTCCAATTTTTTTAATTTTTCTCTGTCTTCTATATTTTTCCCTCAAATTCACCTTTTTTCCTTTTATTTAGAATGTTTTTTTTCATTTATTGTATCTTTATAATCTCTCTAAATCACTTTTTGTTATTTTTTTCTATTTTTTAATGACTTGATATACTGGGAATTTTTACACAAATGTTAAGCTAAGTTAAAATTCTAAAATATATGTTGATTAATTGTACTAAAGCTTTGTGATGTTAAAATTAGAAATATATTATCTCAGTAGTTGTTATTATTTTATACTTCTGTGGATCACTAATTTATTGGTCCTTCCAGTGGACTATAAATTATGCCTCTACCTCTATGATGGACAGATATAAAATGTAAAGAACATCTGCTGCCTTTACAGAATTATAAGCCAGAAAAATAAATATGCTATAAGATACAGGCTGAGAAGTGCTCCATGGTGGTTTGTACATAGTTTCCTCAGAAGAAACAGCACTGGCAAGAATTAAGTGATGAGGGAAGATTTTAGGGAGAATTGCTCCTGTCTAAGCTAAAATCTCATAACAAAGGAAAAGATGCACAGAAAGAAAGTTGGAGTGTAAAGGACCAATGTCCCACATGGAGAAATGACAAGAAGCAAATATTGCAAGGTAACATAATGGCCAGAGCATGTGCATATGTGAAAATCTGTGGGAGAAGGTAGAAGCTGTTTATATTTAAAGAACTGTGATCCACAAAACTTCCTTTCATCTACCTTACTCTTTTTTTTTTTAATGTCACTTATGCAGGAGACTGAGTTGCACAAACACTGGCTTTTAATTTCTCGATCACTTAATCGAGATCCTTTACTTTTTACTATTCCCCTTGGTATTTAGTTTAGAAATACTCGCTTACATCTTTTCCTTTTTTCTCCCAATGCCCCCCTCTCTGTCCCTCCACTGTTCAATATAATTTCTCATCATCATGAAGCAAGTATGTAACCTGCTTTATGTTCAAAAATGTAACTGCTTTAAATCATCTTTAATGTTATGATCCATTATTACTTACTGTAATTCATTCAGGAAAATTCAATTTTTTCAATGTGTTACATATTTTTTTTTCAAACGATGCCTTTCACTCTCTCTGTAAGGCTATTAAGGAGTTTCCAAGTTATAATAAGAGAGATGGTAAAACTCTGTTCACCTTGAAGTAGGACATCACACACATAACCACCTGCCCACCTGCCTCCAGACTTTCTAAAGACAGATCAACAGTCACCGCGTTAGGAAGGGGCTAGACAGACCCGTAGTGTGTACCCATCAACCACACTTCCTAACAGCTCCTCCCGTCATCCAGGGGCTCTGCCTCTTGACTGCCAAAGCTCCTTACTTACCTCTTTTCTAGAGAACTGCCCTTGGTTGAGCAGAGAGCTTCTCTCCAAGAACTTAGGCCAACACAGAGAACAGCCAACAACCAATGATGGCTGACATGCAGTTATGAGAGCCAGATTGTGGTGAAAGGGAACTTTTCTACACTGTTGGTAGGAAAGCAAACCAGTACAACAGCTTTGCAGATTAGTATGGAGAGTCCTCAAAAAAATAAAACCAGAAATTCCATTTGACAGAACTATTCCGCTGCTAGATGTCTTCCCAAAAGAGTTAAAGGTATTGTATTATAGTAATACATAAGAGCTAAGTCTTGGAAACAGCCCGTATGTGCATGAATAGATAAAGAAGATGTGGTATTTACACACAGGGGAGTACAACTCTGCCCTAAAGAAGACTAAACTGGAGTCATTTGTAGGAAAATGGATGCATCCTGAGACTGTAACATTAGATGAAATAAATTAGACAAAAAGGCTTAAAAATCACATGGTTCCTGGTCTTTGCAGCTTCAGAAGCACATGACTATATGTTCAGTATCCTGCTTCAAAGTGAGAGGAAATTTACCATAACTCTTACTGTACACAAAATATATAAGAAGAGCAAAGGAAGTGCTGAACGGTAGAAAATAGAAAGCTATACCTTTCTCCAGGTGGAAAGGATCAAGAGTTAGAGGGGAGAAAGGGAGAGGAGAGGGGTGAAAAATGAATGAAGATGTCCAGGGTGCAAGTGCCAACTCCACACAGGGATGTAAACACTTCATACTGCAAACACTGACTAATACAGAAAAATCCAAAGCCTTTTTTCAAGGTGACTTCAACTTGGCAGACAAGCTTCACTCCAGAACACAATATTGCTCAAGTCCCTTCCCCTCTCCTTTCCTGTCATTGAGAGCACTTCTCAATAAGCCTTTTCCCGTAAACATCTCTTCCTCGGGCTGTGCTTCTAGACCTGACCTGAAACAGTATCTACACGTCATCCTGGGAGATGGGGCCAGAAGTGAGAGACATTTTGGCATCTGAAGGTTATAAAGACTAATTCTTCAAGAGCACCTACATAATTGGCAGAGCAATAGATGCATAAACTGAACAGAGAAACACATAATGTTTGAAAATATGACCAGTTCAAAAATGAACACAAATGAGGATTTGGGTACATTTTATTCTTGTTTGAACATATTTGTGGAAAGTGTCTGAGACATTGTTTACCAGTGTGACTTTGTGAGATATTAATCCTGTGACATAATCTGTTCCCATCTGATATGGCTTGCTTAATGTGACAAAATACTCCAGAAAAGCTTGTGGATGCCCAGCCAAATACCTGCATGGCTCCTCTCCCAACCCAGTCTTTTTACATTTTATGACATTGTCTCAAAACCCTTTGTCGTTAAATAAGGAGTCTCAAACTATGATTGTATGAGATTTTTTCAGTTTTCTGATGGCTTAGATACAGTAGCTTTCTTAAGCTGTCCTTTTATATCATTCTCTTTCTCTCCCAACAGACAGGACCCAAAGATTTTCCTATTTTTAAGTCCCTTAAAGGAATCTAGAAAGTAAGTTTTAACACTAAAACTTGGAAATCAGAGTTTACATAGTGGAGGTGAGAAATTTTTACTTATCTCAAATTCACACATTTTGAAATTTCTGTTCAAATCAGCTCTCTTCAAGAAAACTACCTAAGGGGATGAAAATTCCTTTCTGTTCCAGTACCTGGCCATGCAAAGCTATCAAGAACCTAAAACAGAGATATGGGCTGCATTTATTGATTTCCACTTTCAAATAGCTTCGTGTGGCTGGTGACTACTGTACTGAGCCAGACAGTATTAAATCCTCCAGCAAACACGTGAGAGGAAGAACTGTGAATTGGTTCTGGTGCTCCTGTTCTGTCTGGCTGCCGAATTTTCCATTAACTCAGACTGAGTTTTAAAATATCTCTCTGGTACCTTTCTTGCCAGAGTATTTCCTCTACATTATTTTAGCAGAAATAAATATATAAGGTATGAGAATGTGTGACAGGTAGACACCAGGAAGAGCGAAAGTAGGAAGAGAAATGTTAGAAACCAGTATTATTTTTTCATATGTATCTTTTGTGTTTCATCAGTTTTAAACAGTCAGTTCCTTTTCACAACTGCATACACATTTTAATTTTCCTTCCATCAATTTCCCTCCCTTACAATCCACTAAAATTACTATGAATTCTATTTGTCAGGTAATGAAGAGGAAGAAAAGATGTTGGCTAGGAAAAGAAGAACATAGAAAAGTTGTTATACAGAAAGGAGATTGGACAGAGAAATTGAGAGTGCAGTTAGCCTAGAAAAATAGAAGAAAGATCCATGTGGAGCATTTCAGACCAAACTGATAATGCAGAAGTTTATGATACCAATAATGGTCAAGTACTGATAAATTTTAGTGTAACACGGTGACATCATTGGTACAGAACAAGAGTGGTGAATGTATGGTATGTGTACCATGGCAGGCTGTTTGCTATCACTGAAACATCTAAAAGGTTCACCATTGCTGGTATAGAACTTTAAAAACTTGACTGGTACAAAAGAGAATAAAAGAAGCCTTGCGTAGTGATGCATGCTTGTAATCCCAGCACTCAGGAGGCTGAGCCAGGAGGCTCACTGCAAGTCTGAGAGAAGCCTGGGCTATAAAGTGTGCTTAAGGCCAGCATAAAAACAACATGTCTCAAAAAGACAAAAAGTCAAAAGAGAGAGAGAGAAAGACAAATACAAGAGCAGTTAAAAGAACATAATGACATTACAGTCATATGACAATAATACTGGCTTTAATCAGGGAAATAGCATCAGAGAGAGTTAATACATTTAAAAATCAGACTCTTAAGAACTTGTAGGCTGATTAGATATAGTGGCTTTAGAAAGTCAGACATGTTAGAAGTATAACCACTTTCTGTCATAAGCAATTAGATGGATTATAATAGCTCTTAGTGTAGTGAAAAACATGAAAAGATGAAAAACTGTCCCAGCTAATGATAATTCTTTCTGAACCTAAAACTATGCTCTGATGATGGTGTCACTTTACCACATGTGAATTCACTGGCTGAATGCATCCTATTTATCTCTGCCAGCAGTGGATTACAGCATTAAGATATGTGTGATTATACGCTGTTCATGATGAGATTATAATTTTCCTCTCTAAAAACTCTGCCTGGCTGGCTTTGAGGAGAAAAAAGCTATCACGCTGTGAGATGTGGCACATCTGGGGGTGAGGGGCAGCTTCCAAACGCCAGTCAGGAAGAAACCAACTACCTGAAAGGGACCAAGGGCTCCTTAAATCCATACGTGAAGTTTTCAACTAATCTTCCCCACCCCGAGCCTCAAAGAAAATTGCTGCTCAAGTGGTGCCCTTATGGCCATCTTGAGAGCTCCTGAGGCAGAAAACCCAGCTATGACACAAGTCCCAACCCTTAGAAGCTGTGAGATTATAAAAGTGTGCACTGTTTTAGACTACAGTGCTGGCAGTATTACCGCACTGTGGCAATGGGTAACTGTTATACCTTCTCACAGGGAAGAAAACACCTGCTTACCCACTCCACACGCCCCCTTGAGAAAAAGAAGTGGTTCTTTCTCAAGTTTCTCTGAAACATTCTCCAGGCTACTCTGGATTAAATGCCATCAGTGAACTAATGTTTGGACTCTGATTTATAAAGTCTGGGTCATATGAAAAGGTCAAGAACTATGTGTACTGATAATATCAGAAAGTCATTTCTTAAAATCAAATGAGGCATTTGATCTCAAATTGTGAAATTCTTACACAAGCATATACCCAATGTAACACTTCTGCATTTTATCATATATTCCCTTGTCTATTTAAAAGTTATATAGACTAGCAATATATTTGGATGTGACAGCTAGATTTAATTAATATTTGGAAAATAATTAAAGGTAAATAGTTTGAAGATCATAGTGACACAATGAAGGAACCTTCATACTATTCACTAACATACAAGAATGAGCTATAAAAATATTATAAAATATGAAAAAGAAAATATCAAATTTTAAAACTTAAAATATCTTAAACTATAATTAAGTTATTATATTTAAAGTGACAACAATGTATCCAAACTGTTCATAAGGTTTTTTTTTTTCTGGGTTCAACTTTCTGTGTCAGGCCAGTAAGACTAACCTTTCTGACTTTATCTTTTTAATTAGTAAATTTAAAGTACCAATATCACAAGTAAGGATGCTATGAACAGTACTACTTCACCTATTACAAACATTCAAGTTTATGATGATGTATAATTGTGGATAGATATATCTGAACATACCATATAATCTTTGAAAATGTTTTTAAGAATTAATTTCCATGGCCACCCCAGGGAGAGAACCATATCAGCGTTTCCCGAGATCCATGCCATGTTGGAACTTGGGGTGTTGGGAAACAGGCAGCCAGCTCACCGCCTACCGGCACGCTAAGAATCAAACATACATCTCATTTTCCTTCTCCGCCCTGCTAGCATGTGAAAGCCAGAGATCTGAGCATCTCTTGCGAGTTTGACTACATGCAATATAGCAAATAAGGGGGATTTTCTTCTGCCATCTCTTTGAAGGCAAATATTTTTATCTCTGTTTTGCTCTGTTCTGATCAATGGTATTGCTCTATTCAATATACTGTTTTTATAATTTCAGTATTTCCTTCAATATTGCTCTGCCTGATTGAAGGAACAACTTTTGTGAAGAAAACCAGATGTACTATTGTGCCTATTGTTGTTGTCCCAGTGGCCTGCTGTGAGGTTCTGTGCCAGTTTCACTGCACTGCCTCAGTTGGCTATGTCCTGCCTTGTTCTGCTGTATTTTACTACCTTCAAAATAAAATAAATAAATTAAATTAAATTAAAAATAATAAGAAAAAAATTTTTAAAAAGTAAACAACAACAAAACAGAGCAGTAAGGTACTGAGCAGCCTGAAGCATGATATAACTAAACAGATAATGGACTTAAAAAGCAAAAGGAGGAAAAGAAAGTGCTCTAAAGGATATAACTGCATGTATATTTAAGTGTGTAAGATTGATAATCATGTTGCTAAGTTTTTGTTGGATCAGTGAACATTTATTCTCTCTATATTTGCAGCAAATAACAAAGAAACTTGGCTAAGAAATCTTTCCTCATAGAAAATCAAACAGATTTGTAAGACATTTATATGAAATTCTTCAGAGGACAAATTTAGTTCCTTCATTGAGGAGCTAATGTATATGGCCAGGTGGTTTCATTTATTACTTTACAACATGTTTCCTTTCCACTAAATGTACAGCAAAACATCAGTTGGAGGCAATCAGCAAGACATAGCACGTAGAATCTGAAGACAATTTTAAGAAACACAATCACCGTGCAGGCATTGTGGCTTCACGTCCGTCATTCCAGTGTCCTGGGGTGCTGAGCCAGGAAGACCTCGAGTTCCAGCCCACCCTTAGAAACTTAGAGATTTAATAGGACCCTGTAGCACACAAGAAAAAATAAATAAATAAAAGACTAAGAATGTAGTGAAATTGTAAAGCTCATGGGTTCAATATCTGGTAACATAAAAGGAGGGATCCATTTGTAAGAAATAGTCTTTAAGTGGGATCCAGGTATCTTTTAAATCAACTACTCTCATACAAAATAAACCCTAAGTCACTACCCAAAAGACAAGTACTGAGATAGGATGGTCCACCTCATTAATATAACGAGGGAGCATTTTGCATGAAGGCTAAAAAGGAGCTCATGAATAGAATTAGAATTAGAATTAGAATTAGAATTAGAATTAGAATTAGAATTAGAATTAGAATTAGAATTAGAATTTATCCACCACCCAGGCAGTAAGTCATATAAGTAGTTACTACGAGTGAGAGAGGTCTAGAAAACTAAAGGTACATAAAAAGAAAACCAATATAAAAAGGGATTTACAAAAGTAATAAGTTCCCAAAAAGGACTATATCACCAGATATAAGATGATAAAGAAATAAGTAAGAGCTGCATGGCATAAGTATTTTTTCTTGACAGATATATTACAGAGAAAGATACACAAATAAATATGTTTCTTGGCTAATATATCTTTGCTTTGATATTCCACCCCTTAGATAATTTTTAGTTTCTATCAGACAATGTAAAAGTAATTAAGAATCTTATTTTAAGTAGAAATTTCTGTCATCTTGCATATCCTGAACCTCAAAACATGACTTGGCCTCACAGATATTAGGATATTGCTATAAAATTCATTTTTCTCTTTCTGTTTCTGTCTCTCTCATTCTGTGTGTGTCTCTCTCTTTCTGGATTTCTGTTTCTCTACCATAAGTTTTTTATTACAAATAAAAAATATGAAAGTATAAGTACTTTAAAACAAAAAATGAGTTCAATAACTCAAATATAATATTTCACACGCTGCACAAATTGTACAGTTATTTCAAAGAAGGTCAATTACTATGACCATAACAGATGCTAAGGAAATGGACATTGAAGAAAAATGAGCCCCAGACAAGTTAGAATTTTAATTATGCAGAGATATAATTAAATTGAGACAAGTTTCATCATGCACTCTTCATGGTGGATGAAAATATTTCATCAACTGTTACATATAATACATGTTATATATGAGTGTGGTGAGTTAACTAATGGTCAGCTTGGAGCACCCAGGTGAACTGAGGCAGGATAGTACTGGGTGTGGAAGATCCACTTGAGGATTGTTGCCAACAGCGTAAAAGCAGAACTGGAGGGGAAGGATGATTGCTATTGATTCTCCTGAACAAGCTTGTCAAGCTGTTTTCCTGATAAACACTCAGCTGTCCTCATCATCAGAGAGGATCAGGTCCTTGCTGTCACGGAGGACGGCTCCAGTTCTCTCCAGGGCAAACTCTGGTCCTTTCCTTGAGCAAAGCTTCCCAACACCAGTGCAGATCCTTCAGCCTGCTGGCACAAATCCTTCATCTCACTGACGTTCACTTCTCTTCCCCCATCACTGACCTTTGGGCCTTCCCAGTGCCCAAAATCAAACTTACACGAGACTTTGTTGTGTACCCTAGGTCTCCAGCTGGACTTGGGGAGGATATCCCAGTGGGCTCTAGGTCTTTGACTGGACTCATGCAGGACACTGCCATGGAACCCAGGCCCTCAGCAGGATTCTTTGGGTCTCTAGCAAGTGGACAGATCTCTTGCACTCCTCTACATTTGACTTTTTGGGTGAATATTATAAAATAATCCTATAAATTACATGTCCTCTATGGAATCTATTCTCCAGCAAACCCTGACCACAATACCAACTTTCCCATAGACTAGTGTGTACTTTATTTTCTGAATATCATTGAGATCTTTCTTGATTTTATTGACTTAATTCCTTATGATCTGTTAATTTATTTTATTGTCAGGAAATGTCAGAATATCAACAACATTTCTTCCAGCCATGGCTCTGTTTAAATCAGGGATTAAGAGAACCTGAATTTATGGCAAATATATTTCAGTTAATACAAATACAATTTGACCTTAAACTCATGATTATAATGTCAATAAACATACTAGTGCATTTCCTCAAGGAAAAAGGATTAAGAGCAGTGTGTTCATATCTGAAAGGAATGTTCAATCATAACAGAAAATAGTCACCTACCTTTTTCTGAGTTAAGCTAAGAGACAAAAAAGGCAACAAAAGAAAATTATATATGTATCTTTCCTATTTAATTGATGTTTAAGTTTTGGAGCTCAATTTCCAAAATCTCTAAACACATCAGGATTTTCTGTTTTCAGATACAAATAGAGAACAGTCAAGAAGCACTTCTAAGGTATAGAAGCAAGGTTAAAAATTGATTGAGAAATTATTTAGCAAAAGCTAGGTTGTATGATTTGTCTAAAAACTTGCAAAAGTCTTAATAAAACTAGTAAGAACAGGAAGCGTAAATGTAAAAGTTCCTAAATCCAAGGTGAAGGTATGTGCATCTCATGATGTGTGGACGGAAGGAATGGAAAGAAGCCATCAGCCTGGCAGTGTGCTGTAAAGAACCCCGAGGTCTACGGGCAAGTTACCATTTCTTAATACATTTATCTTGATACACTAAATAAAAGAGTAAGTGACAGCTACCTCATGAAAACAAAAGCCATGTAAATATTGACAAATATAAACATTTAGCTATGACTAGTATTTAGTAAGTAAAGTAGTATCATTAATAACTGGATTGTATATTTTAACTCTTGACTAGGAGATGGAATATCTAAATTACTTCAGTTAGCATCTGTAAAGAATCAATTGATCCTTAGTTAAGAGCCAAAAAAAAAAAATTGGAAAGGAATAAACTGGGAAACTAAAGAGTTTGAAAATCTGTGTCGGTGAAGTCCAGGACAGAAATGAAGAGACATTTGTCAGATTTCCCGTTGCCGGGGAAACTAAATGTCTGACATACACAACTTAAAGAAGTGTCTTGTTTGGCTCACAATTTCTGAGTTTTCGACTGGTTCTAAAGCAACATAGTAGAAGGGTAGAAAGCTGCTCTCTTCCTGGTGGCTGGGAAGCAGAGGGCAGAAGAGAGCCCCGAAGAGACGCCCCTTCTAACAGCACCCCAAAAGCCACACCTCCAGACCTACAAACTGCGCAGTCAGCTATGAACATCAAATTACTGGACTGATGAATATTTCACCTCCATCATCCAAACACTTCTCCAGGAGTCTCTTAATCCAGTCAATTGAAGAAATAAAATTAACCAACATATTGACACTCAATAGCATTCTAGGTGACACTTCTCAAGAGACAAACAATGTGAACCTGATTCTGTCACGTTCCTGTCATTTCAACATCTATAAATTGCAGGAGGCCTGAGGCTTGACCCAGACTTTCTGTGGCTTGGTAGAAATGCACTAGGAGACGAACTCAGAAAACGTCATTGACTGAATGAAAACTTCCTGTAAGGTATTTAATTTGGTTTCCTAACTCTCTACTGCTTCCTTATTCTAAGAAGATGCATTTATTTGTAATTCTAATAGATCAATAAAGAAAATACTGTTTTCTAAGGCATAGGTTCACAAAACAAAGAATTATAAAGTTTTTGATGGAGTTCTGAGGCTACAGAAAGAACTTTGTCTTGCTGGGATTTTATAGTTTTTTTTAAAGATTGATACTGTGATTAAATATGTGAAAAAGTCTTAGTACAGTGTTTTGTACATTGTCACATAAATACAAACATGAAGCTTTTCATTTTAATCACTTCCTAAATATTTATTGAGCACCTGATACATACAATGCTGCCAGGGACATAGATAGTTACTGGAAAGATATATTTCCCTGCAGACGCAAAATGTTTTCCTGTTTATGTAATGCCTTAATTATTTGTGAAAGCTCCAATCAAGCAGATATTTCCCTACTTATCATTCATTGGCCTATATTAGATACAGGAAAAAAACTATAAAATGTTCCATTCAGATTGGTACAGTTTAAAACAAAGAAATGTCATTGAGATATGATGCTGAGAAACTACCAGAACAAAGATTTTGTTACATTTGCATCCCGGAAGGTCTTCAGTAAAACAGGTGAAGACCTAAGAGAATGATTCTGTTACTTGAAACTACCAGTTAATTCCAAAGAGAGTAAGCTTCCTCCCCCAACATGCTAAATTTACATTGCTTAATGCACGCATATATACATATATATACATTTACATGTATAGCTATACATATATATGTGTATATGTTGGTTAATGACTTAGTTTATTTTATGATTTTGAGGAAGATAGGAATATGATCATGTCTGATTGTGTGGGGAAGATGACCACATGGTCACAGTTGTGCTTGTCACCCATGTGGAGTCTGGGATGAGAAGCAAAATTTTGTCCAACACTCTTGTTTGCAAACAGAAACTTCTGTAAATATATATATATATTATCTAGCAAAAAATAGAGATAAAGTTATTGTCGGATGTGATGGAAGCCACAGCCATACAAGTGGAGGTGCATTTCTCAGTATTTCATAGTCTAGAAATATGCTTGATTTTTCAGCCCATGTAAATATTTGCAGAGAGCTTTCAACCTAGAATCCATAGTAATTTATTTGAACTATCAGGATGTTAAAAGGAGATCATCAAATATTTGTATTAGCTAAAGGAAATTTAACCCCAGAGGCAATTATATACTAATTTACATTCTAATACATATGACAATTACAATGTTAAAAAATAGTTTCTTTAGCATCTGTGAACCAATTTTATGTATAAAAAATATACTCTAGGGAAAGTTTAGTTCCTCAAGGAAAAATACATTCATATTTTTACTTTATTTGTCTATTTCTTATTAAAAGCTGAAGCCTAACCGTGAAAAAAAATCACACCAGCAAAGTCCATTTCTGAGTCACCTGTGAAGGACTTTGTGATGTCACTAATTTTTAGCCTCATCAAATCTCAGCAAGTGCCACCTTGGCAAGCCCTATTACTGAATGCTTGGGAGTGAAATCCATTTTACATCCAGTTTATGAGAAAAACATGGCTATTACTCCTTCGCCTGTGGTGCATATGCTCCAAAACTCTAAGAAATGTCAGTGGACACAGCAGACTCTGGAGAGATTGCCAAGGATTGTATCCGATGTGACAGTACACTGAGTGGCTGTGGCAAAGTAGACATGACGTATTTTTCTGTATTTTGAATATTCTTTTACCTCCTTAAGGAAACCATGCTTATTAGGTAAATTTCTGATATAGTCAAAAAGACCAACATTAACAGGCTCAAATTGCTCAGAAATTTGGCATTGTCCTGTTCTAGGACTGTACAGTGACCGAGAGATTTCTCTGGTTACAGTTCTACTGTGTGGGTAAAGAAAGGAAGGAGGTCTGGGAGAACTCTCATTTAGCATGTGCAAGGCCCTGAGTTTGATCTCTAGGACTCCACCACCACCAAAGAAGAAAGAAAGAAAGAAAGAAAGAAAGAAAGAAAGAAAGAAAGAAAGAAAGAAAGAAAGAAAGAAAGAAAGAAAGAAAGAAAGAAAAGGGAAAAAATAAATGAGAGGATCATCTAGAAGTCATGAATTTCCTTTGGTTTCATATCTTAGCCTAATCTTGCACTTGATTTTCATGCTGGTTAGAACCAGGAGAGTATCATCACAGTTCATGTTCCCCCAAATACTGTAGAATGAAAATATTTAAGGGCAGAGAATTTTGTCTATTTGGCTAATAGAATGTGGCCTCAGTTCTAAGAGCTGAGGACAAATACCATGGACAAATTCTTCTGTCATCGTATCTTGTGTGCTTGACTGTTTCCCTCTTGGATGACATGAAGAAGATACAGCCTGACACTGTGGAGTGTTGCGATACCTTAATATGTGTACATATCCCTGTGCTTTTAAATCCAGCTAAGATTTTCTAAAACTACGTAGCCTTAATGACAAAGAGGTTTACACACAGGTGGGACTGAATCCATATAAATACATTACCACAGCAAATGAAAAATTACAAATCGAGAGCAGAGCCAACGACGCCAGTGTGCTTTCAGCTGTAGTAATTACAGCAGTCCTGACATTTCTTGACTTGAGGATTTGAATTACCATGAATATAATCATGAGTCTTTATGGATATTTGTTTTGCTTAATTTGGATATTATAAACAATCTCTGCGACGCCTGTAGACGGCTGAACAATGGTCTATAAATGTATGCAAATTGCAAAATGTGGAACATATGAATTTTACCTTATCTAGCAAAAGATACTTTGCAAATATAATTGAATTAAGGATCTTGGGATGCAGGCAATATTGTCAATTACCCAGGTGGCCTGAATGAAATTGAAAGTGTCCTTATAAGAAGGAAACAGAAGGAAATGCTGTAGCAGAAGGGGAAAATTAATGTGACGATCTTGAGGGAGAGAGATTTGAATGTGCTACCACCTGACTTTGATGATGAAGAAAGGACCAGAAAGCAAGGACTCCGGGGAGCAAGGACTGTGAAACTGCCGCAGTGACTCTTCCTAGGGACCCCAGGCGACTCTAGCCTTGTGCAGACTTTAACTGAGTCCAGGGAACCTGAGTTTGGAATCCTCACCTGCAGAATGGAAAGACAATAGCTTTGGGTGGTTTCATGACAAAGGATAAAGTAACATTTATAGCAGCCCTGGGAAATGCATAAAGCTCTGTGAGGATAGTTCTATTCTCATAAGTTAAGTCTATAGAGAAAGGGTTAAAAAGATCATATATTAACCCAAAAAAGGTACGGTGTGTATCCCCCCAGCCTGATACTAGGAATTAAACCTAGCACCATTCTGCCACTGAACTACATGTCCAGCCCTTTTCTGTTTTGTTTTTGTTTTTGTTTTTGTTTGTTTGTGTCTAATTTGAGACAAGAACTTGGTACACTGGCTAGGCAGGACTCCAACTTGTGATTCTCCTGCCTCAGAATCCTAAGTTTCAGCTTGTGAACTCTTAAAAAGCAGAGGGAAAAAAATTGGTGGACTTATATCATTCCAAAGGAATGATATAATAGATTTAATTCAGTGACAGATTCAGGATTGAATAAAACAAAGCTAAAGCTATTGCCCATTAGCTATCTGAAAGTAAAAAAAGAAAAGAAATTTGAATGTATTCACCACTAAAAAACAATAAAGTTTAAGGTGATGTACATGATAATTAGAGTTAATGACAAACCAGTACATACAAAACTCAACACATCACAACGTACATCATAAATGGGTGTGTATATTATGTCAATCAGAAATTTAAATTTTAAATATTAAGAAGGTAATTCTGACTATTCTTTCATTAAAATGGTAAAAAATAGTCTCCAACTCATGAATGGTGATATACAGATGATTCAAGAATCTTAGCACAAGTATTTAGTAATTATAATAGAGTTTAAAACCATAAGGTACAAAAAAAGCAAAACCAAAATAATCTCTTAAGGTATAAATATTAAATAAATGTATTATAAAAATTTAAATATATCATGAATTTAACCATTTATGGTTAAATATTTTTCTATTCTTGATATTAAACTTTGAGTAGAACTAGAGAACATTAGCTCCAGAAAGGTCAATCGTAAATGCACTCAAAGGTCAGCTTGCAGCTTGAAGCACGTGTGCCAACTGTGACTGGAAGTGTGGCTGCCATTAGTGCTTGCGTTAGGTGCTGAGAAAGAGTGTGACACTAGTTTTAGAGACAAATAATGCCACTGTTTGCTAGTGAAGGTACAGCCAGGCACGGGCAAGGCTGACATTGTGTGACCCAGGTCATGTGTCCCATTGTGTGTCCTGTCCCAGTTCAATCTCCCTCCTTCCCTAAAGCATAGATGCAAAGCATAGACATGACATAGCCACCAAGAGAGTGGCCCAGGATGCGGATGGGTTATCACAAGTGGTTATATTACAATCTTGGTCTCCCAAAGGAAATGATTTTCTCCCTTAGACATGAAAGTCGGTTCATCTGGAAAAATTAGACAATTGTTGTTTCATAAAAGTGTTCTATGAGAGCCTAACTCATATGCTATTTGTCCCATGGTAAAGTACCACGAATTACATTTTATTGCTATTACAAAATACGAAAAGCAAGCATGTACCTCGAGGCCATACTCTTGAGTGAAATAAATCAGACACATAGGTGTAAATACCACATTGTTTCCACGGTGTGAAAAACCCAAAGTGTAATAAAGAACCAAATGTGTGATACATACTGTAAAATAGGGAGAAAATATCCAAATGGGAAAGAGAACTAAGGAGGAGTGACAGGAAAGAAGGGAAAAGGGAAAAGCGGTGGGAAAAGAAGGGAAAATGAAAGCGTCTTTTGTAAATAAGGAGAAGAGAGATGGAAGGGAGGGGAGGAGAATGGGAAAGAGAAGTTACCTCATGCACAGGGGCAAATTCCCCATGATAAATGTGATTGTTATATATACCTAAAATGCACCAACAAGCTTAACTACTTTTTAAATGCTTCTCCCATCATCCACTCAAGAGCATCATACACCTCTGAAATGCACCACACGGATAAGTTGAACTGGGCCAAGTTCTGGAATCTGCATACATGGTCTCCTGATTGATTTGCATTCCTTCTCGGCCTTTATCCTCCCCTCCCCCTTCCCAAATCCCCTTTTCAAAAAAATCAACTATTTTGCTTCCTATCATCAATCTTTTATTTTTCTATTGAAATTATTGATATTTTCATCTTCTAAAAAAATTTGAGTCTGAAGTGTTGAGATGGCTAAACTCCAGTGAAATATGTTGTTTGGGATCCGTGATTTAGGGCACCCTTTCCAACACACCTTTCTCTCTTTTTCTCATCTTTCTCTTAGCTCACGATCAATGGACTGCACCGAGTCATAATTTCCCGCATGCTTGCTGCTAAGGCAGGACATGACACTTCTTGCATTGAAGGTATTTAAGATCTCTGCCTTTTTGTTGAATGGCAGCCGGCAATGGCACTCACCATAATGTTTGGTCATATCTGTCACTTGTCACAGGAAAACACAAATTTTTGCTGCCCTCTCCCTATTATGACAACCATATACTGTGTGTCCTAAAGATCTCTAGTTAGTTATGCCAACCTATTTTCCAAAATTTTAATATCATAAATTGGTTGAACTCAGGGCTAGCTGCTCAATAATATCAGAATTTATATCATTCTGTTAATGGTGAGGCTTCTCCAGGGAGATGGACCAGTAGAACATAGAAGATAAAAGACAGACAATAGATGATAGAGAGATAGATAGATTTATTAGAAGAGTTGGCTCATGTGATTTGCAAACTGGAGAATCTGGGACAGAATCATGCCAGTGCCATGATTTAGTCCAAATCCACATGTCACAGAAGGGAAAAGGGTACCATAGTCCTTAGTCAGAGAGCAAGGGCTTAAGAACTTGGGAGTAGCTGCTGGTGTATGTTCTGAAACACAGAGGCCAGAGCATCTGTCGTTCTACTGTCCAAGAGCCAGAGAAACAGGATGGCCCAGCTTCAGGCGCAAGAGGGAGGTTATCACATTTTCCACACATTTTCATAAATCCTTTCTTTTGGTCCGAATTCCCCGGTCCACGGGATAGTGCTCACCCACATTGAGGATGAACCTTCCCCATTTAGTGCACCAGTTCACATGCTGGTCAACCTTCTCTGGGAACCCTTTACCCATACCCTAGTTGTTGTTCAAGCCAGCAGTGTGGACCCCTGAGATTAATCATCCAGCACCTAAACTGGAATTGTCTTCACTGTGAGGGTCACATCCCAGCCTCCTAAAACCACTGAGTAAAGACGAGAATGGGGTGCAGTTTGCTAGGACACTTCCAGGTGAAGGATAGTGTAGTTTAGAACCATCCATGTTCCCGAGAAAAAGTGCAGAACAAAGGTGGGAAGGGAATTCATGAGTAAATCTGGAATGGATTTGGATGCCTAGAGGGGTGTGTCAGAGATGTCACGTCCACAATGTGACTCATACAAAACTCTCACACTTGGAAACAGGAGCATCAATTTTGAAACAAGCATTCATAACAATGTGTTCCTTCCCTTCCATGCCTGACTTGTGATCTTTCCAAAGACTATCTTTTGACATACTGTTCCCTCTGATGATCTCCTCTGTCCCACTGACTCTTGTTATCCACCTCTCAGAGTTTTCTGGGTTATTAAACAGTGGTTCTGACTGATCCAGAGACAGAAGTCTAGTTTTTGCATATCATCTCAGTGAATTAAATACTCTCTTATCTATAAAATAGGTATAAATTGGTTATAATGGTTTAAATTCATTATGACCATTGAAGATAAATTATTCAACAAATAGTGTGTTATGAATTCTCTATCTAAAATAAATTATCTATGTCCAATTGAATCAACCTATACACTTTTACTATGGTAAAGTTAATAGTTGAAATTGTGTTTTTGTTTCACTTGTGTTCTTTTAAATATTCCATGGTTACTAATTGTTAATACGAATTTCATTTCTGACATAATATTAGTGCATATTTATAAAGCACACTGTTGTTTTGATTCATGCATGGACTCCATAATGCTTAAGCGAGAGCAATCAGAATATCCATAAAGAAACAATGAAAGTGTAAGGTGATGGATGTGGTAATTATCCACGGTCATTATTTTAACAATTAAATTTAGAAAAGAAAAAGAAAGCATCATTTTCATGCATATTTCATATATTGCAACTCACTGTATCATTTTCTGCACATATTCCACAATTTTAGTGTAAATTATGTAATCAGCAAATTTACCCAATAATCTAGTTACATTGCTTTAGTGGTTTATAGTATTATTTTATGTAAACATGCTAGAATTTATTTAGCCATTTATTCTGTTTTTATTATTTTAAGAGTACTATAATGTTCTTGAATAAGAATTTTTCAGTTAGTTCTAGGAAGTTTTTTTTCTTTTTAATAGAAATGATTTGAGTTGATATTTCTGAGATGACACGAGCTGACAATTATACTTTATTTTAATAAATTACTTTGTAACAGTAGCTTTTCTCAGCCACTTAGACTTTGTTTTACTTTCACATGAACTGAGTAGCAGTAATTTTTTCAAAAAATTCTTTATGGTTTGATAGTGAAGAATGACTGTATTCCTTATACACACACAGCCAGCTTAACTCATTAGTTGCTGGAACTCATTATTCACGGATTTTAAAGGTAATTCCTATACAAAACACTCAGTGACTCCCCATTACCTTGCAGTAGAAGCTCTAATCCTTCATCTTCAATCACATGCTTTCCAAATCCAATCATAACTGTTTTCCAGGCCACCTCTACGTAATTATCACCTAGAATTTTCATTCTGCTTCCTTAGGGGCACTGACTTTCAAAGATATTGTGTACATGCTGAGGACCCTCTTATCTACATGAATGCTTTTCAGATTTCTGGTTCTCGTACTTAACTGTCACCACTACCTGAATCATACAAGTGTACTGTACCCTAAAAACCTTTTCTTAAAAAAGCTAACGGAAGCATGCTGCTCCCACACTCTCTCTTTTCTGAATAGGCAACACCACCCACACAGTCGCGAGGCTCAGAAACTTCATCAAACCCACCATCTAAATGACCCGACAGTTCCTGCCCTGTCTTCAGGCGCACTCACCTAGTCCCGCCACAGACTCTCCCTGGGGACAAAGCTGCAGCCTGAGACACACCCCTGCTAACACCTACCCCTGCCCTCCTGTCAGCCAGACTCGGAGAAAAGCTTAAAGAAATGGCAACTTTAATTTTACCATCACTTTTCTAAACATGTTTTTACTTAGTTCAGCTCGTAGTTGATATAAATGTTATTTTCTGCCTTTTTTACAATTCCTCGTTAAAAGATTACTATAGTATCATTCACTGACGTGGATCTCCTAAGTAGAACCTTCCACAGCTTTCTATCGCAGACGGAGTAGACATAGACTCTCGTCTCCTTGCATGCATTCAGCCTTACAACAGTTTGACCTCACCAGATTTCTGCAGCCGCCTCTTGGCCTACTTTCTCCTCACACACTGTTCCGTGTACATCAGGCCTCTATCAGTTCTACATTATTCAGTTATTTCTTGTGGGAGGACTTGTGCTCATGCTGTTTCTACGTGAAGAATCCAGATCAGCCTCTCTTTTGGCTTTCATCATGGTGCTTTGTGCCGGAGTCCAGCTGCGGCAGGGCTCAGGGGTCCCAAAGGTGGTCAGGGAGTCGGCGAGTGAGAGACAGAAGACACTGCACACCCGTCTGTGAGTGAATCTGAATCTATTTTATTTTTAGAAGCTGGAGTATATATTTGCTAACTTTTGGCAGTAACTTAAACCCCAAGCAGGAAGCGTCCCAGGCTTAGGGCCAGGCAGGGATAATGTTAAACAATATGTGTTAATTAACTTTTTTTTCACCTTTGTTACACTTTAATCTTGTTACTTAATTAGCTTGGGAAATCTAAGCTGACACACTGGATGCCCACAGGAGGGAGAGATGGAGCGGCAGCTGTGATGCTATCAAGCCGCTCCCTACATCTCCTCCCTTATCACTTTATAAGAGTATGGCAGGCCCTGTGAGGACAGCGCCTGTCTTGGGTCAAGGACTCTTCATATGAACCCAACCAGGCCTTACCCGTCATGGGCCTGCAGGACAGCAATTGGTCCTGTGCCTGTCTTAGGCGGCCGGTGGCGTAACATATGGGTCCTAGTTGCCCGTCTCTGGCTGCCTGTCCAGTGTCTCAGGGCAGTTGTCTCACAGGAATTTTGTAAATCCTCCTCCA